>CAJNSZ010000001.1:2476064-2999188 GCA_905329745.1 Rotaria sp. Silwood2 | reverse complement strand
CAAAAGTTCGAAACTCTTTGGTGGTCGATGAGGATGTCGTGGGCCACTGTTCTTGCAACCAAAAGTCAGCTAAAACCATGACCCTTCACTTGTTCATATATATAGAGGGTGCTAGATATTGGCGAAACACTTAACGGGTCTGAACCCGACCGGGTCCGGGTCCGAGCCCGAATATATCAAGCCCGGGTTCGGGTCCGGGTCTAGAAAACTAATACCACCCGGGTCCGGATCCGGGTCCGGGTCCATAAAAACCTGGACCCGCTGCTCTCTATTCAAGAGACTTCGAGACTGAAGTTTCTACTGTTTTTCATTCAGAAAAATCTTGTTGTCTAATTAATTTGCCTGTATAACTGTTGGTTTAGCTTTGGATGAAACTACTGTTGAAATAATTGAAGGATTAACTTTTTTTAATCAATAACAGACATATTGTTTCCATTTGTTAATAGTATAAATTCGTTGAGTATTTGAATGTTATAAACATTGCCGTATACCAACTTCAATCGAACACACTTATTCCATCGATACAGTTAGGATGAAAAAAAAATAGATGAGAGATGTATTTTTTTTCTTTCAAGAAAACTAGAGACAAAATAATATGAAAACTATTAGTTTATCTAATTAAAAAAGAAGCTTTGTCTCGATACATGTTGCATTAGTTCCTATGCTAACTGTGAAGTATCTGGAGAACAGTTTAATCATAATAAAAACTTCAGTTTCTTGTGAATATTCGTTCACAGGTGTCGTTCTTGAGTGATTAACCATTATGTTTAGGATTTTCTCGTTGCCAGTAGACAATATGACGATTACAGAGTTGCAGATCCTTTCAGACCCGTATCTGGCCGGGTGCGAACTCGGATCAAGTTCATCTACAAAAGGGTGAACCGCAGCTCCCTTATTATGATTCTTTGTCCATGAAAAATGATTTTTTTCTAATAGAATAAATTTTTCAATAGCTACTGTATTCATATGCTGTTTTACTGAACAGAAATAATTCGACAACTTTAAACACATTATAGAATTCCCAATATTCTTTTCTAATTGTCTTTACTTTCATTGAAATTATGATAAGTTGAATAAACACATTACAAAATAACATTTTGGTTTCTTACTTGGTAACCACCAAAAAATGTATGTACTTATGTTTAAAAGAAGTAAAATGATTGATTGATGTATGATTTTGTCTGAAGAATAACAACGGACAACTTTCAAATTATATACAATTGAAAGTTCAGTCTTCTAATTCACTATTGATATTATATAGTATGATGTAATTTCAGTGACTTTTATTTCAATGTTTCATGCTTCTTTCTCTTTCTATTTTGGAATTCGCTTATATTTAGACAGGTTTTTTTTCATACTTGAGATCGATTTCACAATACAGCAAGACAACAATGTTTACAATCATTCGATCTTTTGCATATAAAATTCCGATGTTAATCATGTAAAAAAATTGTTCGTAAAGAACTTTATTTTATTGGATAATTTCCAAAAGGTTATGATCAAAA
Source organism: Rotaria sp. Silwood2 (assembly GCA_905329745.1). Classification (NCBI taxonomy): domain Eukaryota; kingdom Metazoa; phylum Rotifera; class Eurotatoria; order Philodinida; family Philodinidae; genus Rotaria; species Rotaria sp. Silwood2. The sequence continues at coordinate 2,997,683 of CAJNSZ010000001.1, read as the reverse complement.
TAAACATTCTATATGTATGGTATTCAGAAAAAAAAACTATTTACAAACAAAATTGTACTTCATTACTGTTAAATGTTATGAAATAGAGGTTTTCGTCTAGTAACGTAATCAGAAAATCGTGGACGGTAGGGCAGTGCTCTACTTTTTTTTTCAAGAAATTCATCCGAGATAATCTAAATGATAGTCATTATTAGTTTTTGCCTTTTTTCTGATGGTAAGACAAAGATTGTCTTTGCAAGAATGATGCCCAATCTGGCTTACCCTTGGTTACGCCCCTATTTTCATCTTTTTATTTTCTCAATCAAATTTACTTTTACTTGTCTTCTTCTTGTATCTATTGACTTGAGAAAATCAAATGCGTAATTTTTTTTCTTTTGGTTTCATTTATTATTAGTTTTATTATTTACAAAATTCTTAATGATTCTCAAATGATAAACTACATCATCAGTACATGTCGTATCTGGCAGATATATTTTTTAACGTTCATTTTATAGATAGAAAAAAAAAACGAAAAAAAAAATGTTATTTTCAAATTCATTCTTTTGTCAATGACAAAACATAAAAGTGTCCATTAACATACACACGCACACACCACTCGTTTTAATTGCATACTTTTCACCATTTTCTGTTGTTTATACAAATATTGCTGTTGTGGTAATAACTGTTCTAGATTGATCTTCGAATGAAACTTTTTTGCTTATATTTGAACGACGTGTACTTGCACTTGCTAATCGTGCTGATGGTATTGAACTTGATACTTGATTCATGCTTACAGATGTTATACTTTGTGCATCACCACTACTACTACTTTGATCATAACAGCCAGAATCAATTGAATTTGATTGACGAATTTTATTATTTGGGATCATACCTAGTAGAGAAGTTTTCATTAATGACAAATTCTCATCATTTAATGATGGTGAATTTGAGTGTTCAATTAAAGAAAAATTTGTTGTTATTTCATCATGTGTAGTGTTATTACTTTCAACGAAGAAGATTTTAGGTGATTTAGTGTATATTTTAGCAGACTTTACATTTTCTCGATGATTATTATGATTAATAGTAGGCAAAGCATGCGATGACAATGAAGTTACACGCGGCGGTGTTCGTAGTGATGATGGACGATGTGCAGGTGCTAAGAGAATTTCGAGAGGTTCCTAAGCAAAAACAAAAAAAAAATAAAAATACTAATTAGAATTTAAATCAATGAAAAGAAAAACAACTCATAATGCTTGTGCATCACAGTACTGATAAAAATGAACAATCAAGTGAATAAAAATGTGTGCCTATTTAATTACTTGATTTTTGTCATCAATATTCTTGATGTTCATTGAAACATGGCAAAAGAAAAACACGCATAAATATTGTTCTTTATTCAAGGAAGAAGTTTTATTTTATTCGTTAGGTTTAAAGAAAATAAAATCTTTTGTTTTTACTAATTTTTATTTTGAGTAATTATTTATACTTACGAGACTAATAGATTTTGATGGTTTATTAGTTTTATTTCGTTGATTCGAATGATTTGTTCTTGTTGGTGAATTTGAAACTGATGATACATGATAACTTAGATTTGATCTTGAAACTTTGTCATGATTAACAAAATAATCTTTTAGTTGACTTGCTCGAATACGTGTTGCATGTTTAAGAATATCTTTTTCAACTTTCTTTTTTGATGGTGTTGTTGTTATTGTTGGAGGAGGAGGAACAGTTATTGTAGAATGACGTAATGTTGATTTTCGATGATTAGTAGGCGATGAATTAGCAACAGATTTCTCCTGTTGTTTAGAATTTGTCGTCGTCGTCGTTGTTGTTGTTATTATTGTTGATGCTGGATGTCGATGTACAGCAAGTGTTGGACGAAGACCAGCTCGACGACGAATTGTATCTGTAATAATCATAAAAAAAACCTATCGTTTTTTTTTTATTTATTTACCACGAAAGGCATCTCCATTAGTTGTTTGTAATAATGAAGTCATATAAGCGAGATCAGGATCATTATCAAGTGCTGTTGTTATTGTTGAAGTTGTATCATTTGTAATAGGCATTTGTCTGGATAGGATCATATGATCAGAAGGTTCACTTATGAGAATTGATGATGAACAATAATTATTTTCTAATTGTTCTGATAAATGTGGTTTTTGTTGAGTTTCAATTGTTTGAGTATAAGAAACATTATGTATTTGTGTTTCTTCAAAGTCAGTTATAGATGTTTGTTGTAATTCACTAAATGGTCGTGAGTCTTGATATGCATCTTGTACAGTAACTGGATAATGAAGTGCACTTGATGATCGACTTAGATTTCGATGAACAAACGCATTATGTCGTTGAACACTACTTGCAGATTTTCTTTCAGTTATATTTTCTGTTGTTGTGGTTTGATTTTGTTGCTGTTGGTTTACTGCAGCAGCAGTTGTTGGATTTAAATGTATACGAATACCATGTTCAAGATAAGCAGCTTCAATAGCTTGATATGAGGATGTGCGTGTGGTTTGAGATGGTGGTAGTGGTTGATTTAACATTCGACGTGTTAATGTTTGTTGAGAAGTTTGAATATCCACTTCATGAGGACGATCCGATATTGAAATACTAAGTGAAGATAAATCGTTATTGAGAGATGTTGGTAAAGCAAATAAATTATTTGTACGATGTTTTGGTGGTTTATATTCACTGTTAGATAGATCCATTCGACTGCCACTTATGACAGTACCTAAGAGTATTTAATAGAAAATTGAAATATATGGTTTTCCTTTTTTTTAAATTTCAAATGTAAAAATTACCTTCATTTTCAAAAGCTGGTCTTTCTTTACGAAGCGTTTTTAAACGCATATCGATTTGTATAATTTATTCGGAGAAATAAAATATAAAGAATAAAATGGTGACAAAATTACAAATGATTTAACGATTCGTTTTGTACAAATAAAAGAAAAAAAAAACGTAAATGGAGAAACCGATGAAATGAGATGGCCAGTCATACACTAGACGATCGACAACAACAAACAAAAGTCAGTAACCAATCTTTCTCTCACTTGCTTTTCTCCTTTTTTTTCTCGTCGTTTTCAAGTGCACATTTTTCCTTCCACGATCAATTTCCCTCTTCAACAATAACTATGTATTTAAAATTTTCTTTTTTTTTTACCTCTCAATTCTTTCGTTCGATCAATGGACCATTGCACAAATCTTTTGTCATAATTTTTCTTTTTTCTTTTTTTTGACATAAAAAATGAGATCATAAAACAAATAAATATTGAAAATATCAATTCAAAAAAAAAATGAAATAAGAAACAAAGAAAAGAAAAAAAGCAATATGACATGTATATATTCATATGGTGATTGTTACACTTGAAAAAAGCTTAACTATGTATGGCGTATGGTCGATGAGGTTTCGTTTAAAGTAATGTATAGTAAATTATGTGTTGAAGAAAGAAACACGAAACTTGAATGTGATGAAGACCTTGGAAGAGTAACAACTAGCAAAAAATTAATGATAAACTGCTAACACTTTTCAATAGATTTAGATTTATTAATAATTAATTTAAATTTTGACAGTCTCAAAAGAGGTTCGATTTCTGTGTCTTTCTTATTTTGACTAATAAGTATTACAAGTCTGCGTTTGAAACATTATTTTCATCAGTGTTATTCTCTTATTCTTATTTCTATATTTGCAAAAAGAATTCATTTAATATTAAGTATTAGTCTATTATAGGAAAATTACTCAAACTTGAATATATTATGTTTCGTTTATGATTGATCAAATTGCTCTATAAAAGAATTTTTTCTCGAGATGTTAAGAATTATATATGAATTAATAAGAGTGTTTCATAAAATTCCGATGTTTTAAAATTATCATAATATTATATACCTACAACTCGATCAGATGTTACATCCTAGAAACATGCCACCAGCAGGAATATGTATAGTAGAATTATTGTAGGTAGAGAATGAACAATACGTTTTTATTTCTTCCAGAAGTATTCTTTTCTCACATGCGTCTGCACTGAGAAAGGTTGATATTTACCCAGTATATGTACTAGACGTCGATGTCTAGTTTACCAAGGGAAGTCGTTCAACTGATAATTGCTTTTGAGTCTAGACTGTGTGCATTGTGAAAATCTGAATCAGCTATCAATACTCTGAAAAGAGTTACTGCTGCGATAATACTTCACTTTTACATTATGTTTTAGATAAATGCTATGATTTCCCTCCGAAACATCAGGAAAATCGATTTTCAATCTTCGACTTGAAATATTGTACCGAAACAGGCCTTAACGAGAATAGTTTTTTTTTGTAAATGATTCATATCTTGTCGTTGTTCTTGTCCTAAGATACGACTGTGTCTTTTACATTGCTCATATAAACCGGTATATTTTATGTTCTTATTTCATGATCGAAGCAAATCAAACGTCCTGAAGCGTTTCCAATAAGCTATTTTTGTTAAGACTTGTCTCGATGCAAAGTTTCAAGTCGAAATTTGAAAAACAGTTTTTCTGTTACCACGGCATTTATTTAAAAAAATACTGTAAAGGTACAGTATATCCACAGTAATAAGCTAAGAACACGCACTCTTTTCAGGATATGCATAGCTTCTTTGGGCCTACATAATGCTTATATATCGACTCAAAAGTTATTCGTAAGTCAAAATTTCTCTTGCAAGGTAGAATTTTCAGAATTATACATATTAGTATTTTAGAGATGGTATTAACATGAAAATCACTAAAATGTTTTAATTGTTCTTTTGTATCAAGAGACGTAGCAAAAAGAATATATTATAATTATACGAACACTCTCTCACTACGAGGAAATTTTACTTTTCTGCATATCATTCTTGCATTTCTATTATTTGCTTACACCATTATGAATAGAAAAAAGAATTGTATAAACTTTTGTTTTTCTTTCTTCATAGTAACGTAGAGAAACAATAAACCTTGTGAATGAATTATATGAAAGGCAATATGATCCTCAGAGAGACTGAATACTCTGATGGATAGTTGTAATTTTTCTGAACCAATATACAATTCTTTGATTAACTAAAGCAAACTAATCCCACTGGAAATTTTGAATCTTGCAAATTAGATTAAATAATCAATAGAGATGGATTGTTAAATACTGTACAAGGACAGCAAAAATTACGATCTATTATAGCAAATGATATATTAAGATCGAGAGTAGACATATAAATATAGATGTAGGATTTTGATTTGTTTGCTCGTTTTAATCAAATTCGATTTGTAAGTCTTTCTTGAATCAGTACATTCTATGTAACATAACTAATAAAACATGAAAAAATGCAGTAATATTAAATTCAAACCCTTTTTTAGATTTTAACGTTATTTGTATCTGTAAAACGATAACTTGTTCAAAACTTAACTTTTTAGTGTAGAGTAGATCTAGATATTCAATGTATGTGCTATAAAAGTCAAGGTCCATCAGTATGGATTCATGTTAGAAATGAATGTTGCTTAAGAAAATCAAATTTTATTTTATATTCTGAATATGTTAATAGATAGTTATTTTTCACACATCTACGAATAGTTGATTAGTAAATATTGATTTATAATTTTTCATCATGTCGTTTTCTTTTAGAATATAAACCACTTATATTCCAATATTAGTTAACTGTCATCATCTTAATTTTGATATAGTTCATCCTTATTTGAGATTAGCTGTGTAAATAACTGTCAGTTTGTCTATGACTATTCTATCACATGGCTTTGTCATAAATAAGCAGGGTATATACAAGAGTATTTACAAATTTTATTAGTTAATTTATGGATGACGATACAATAAGCTTTCATAGCAATATATTATTTCTCATTCCGACGATAAGAAACTTACATGATTGAATCACAGTTATGCATGATCATAACTTTCGTGATGTCTGATCTTTTCAGAAATGACAAGCATACTAAAGATGAAATCTAAAATAAAGTCCTTGGACAAAGGATACTGCCAAATAAGATCATAGACCTGTCACTCCGTTAGGTTTCATATTTAATAAGTTAGAGGGATAGACTATGAAAATCTGCACATCTCTATATATTAACTTTATTGTTCTGTTCAAGATAAAAAAAAGCTTTTCCACGACTTAATAATCTTAGGGAACCTATCTCTTTTGAATGATAACTATGGTAGCAGTAATTTTTTCTTTTGTAAAACTCAATATAAAAACTGATACTCTAAATCGATGTAAGTTTTTATCCCCTACAAAATTATATATGGATAATTATTATCAATTGTTTTATACAAAGACACACATGTAATAAATACAATTATCATATCATATAGATGAATTTTTATATTTTTCGAGGATGTTATTACATTTAAAAAGCAAACTGAAACTAGAAATCTTAATGGTTGAAAACTGTGCCGACTCACATTCTATCAATCTGTATGTTTTCAGAAAGATCTACTCTGTCGAAAGGCTCGTTCTCATCAGAATATCGTATGAAGGTGACTATTTTAGAAATATTATGAAAATCGATGCCGACCATTCTCTTATTGAAATCTTCATCAAATTTGAATTTCAGAGATAAAAGAATAGTATATTTAGAATGAACACAAAAAATACGTCATATCAAATACCTTTCAGCAAAAAATCAATGTTGTTTCTCTGAACAGATTTGTTTCCTTAAGTTTCACTCGTGCTTCTCCTTCAAGGTGCATTTGTCGTAAAAACGTATTCTTGTTGGAATGTATATGATATAACGTATTTTTTTGTTGTGCTCATTCTAAACATGGTATTCATTTAGTTTTGAAGTTCAAATTTGATTCAAATTTCAAAAGCAAAATAGTCGACATTGACTGTTATAGTATTTCTAAAACGCTCACTTTCGTACAATGTCTCAATGAGAATGAGCTATTGAACAAAATAGATCTGTCCGAAAACGAAATGGATTCCTAAAATGTGAGTCGGTGCAGTTTTCAATTGTTAAAATTTCTAGTTTTAATTTGCTTTTTAAATATAATAACATCCTAAAAAAATATCAAAAATCGTCTGTACCATATGAGAATCGTATGTATAGCACTCATCTGACTCTATATAAAATGACCAATGAATACGAACAATAGTTTCTTTTGTACAGAATGAAAACTCTCGTTACTATAGTTATTATCCAAAAGAGATAGTACTCAAAAATGTACAGAATTTCATGCTCTATCTTTCTGACTTATTGAATATGAAACCTAAAGCGTAGTTGATTTACGATCTTGTTCAGCGATATCGATATTCTATTCGCAACAAGCATATATTGTTTGCTCAAGTTCAGCAGTTAGGAAGATTCAGTCAACGCTTTATGTTTTTAACTATTTTATTTATTCTCATAAATTTTTAAAACATAAATAATAATTCTTCCAAATGTATCATAACTATCATAAAATGTTAATCGAAATGGAACTTGATCGATGATATGCGCTGTTGGAAGACGAAAGACGTTTATCTAATGTTAAGGAATCTAAACTTAGTAAAAAAATGAATAAAAAGTCTAACATATAAAAATAATCGATAGAACTTAAAAAAAGGATATTTGTAATTTGCCATGATTATCAGGATAAAATTCAGCAATTGATGTAAATGCTCCATCTTGTTGTCGATCTTCAATAACAAAACGTTTTGCTGCAAAACCTCCTTGAAATTTAATAGCAATATTATTCAACGAAATACATTTCATAGGAGTAATCTGTATCCATTGTGAAGAACCCTAAAAATTACTTATATAAGTTATATTAAAAGCAAAAACAAAACAAAATCTTACTGCTTCCGAATTCCAACATGTTTCCTCATTTCCATCAATTAAATTTTTCTTTCCATAATTCTTATTATCCTTATTAAGAACAGAACTAACCCTACGAATTTTGCAATAAAAAAAAAACAATTTAAAACTATGATAGACAATCTACCTCAACTGAGTTTCATTTAACTCTATTTCTATATCAGATGCCATCTAGAAAGTGCACATATAAATGGCTTTATTTACTAAAGTTGAATATATGTTTATTTATCTAAACAAACTTAAAGAAAACAACAAGAAAAATACAAAAAAAAACCAGAAGTGCAATTTTATTCTTCAATTGATGGCATTTGAGAATTTTTCACTTGACGAAATTGTCCATCAACAGCAAATTTTGGATTATCCGGACCAAGTATTGTAGCTGCATAAGCTTTTTTAAGTAAATATTTTTGTGTTACATCAATTAGATTTTGTTTTTTACAAGCAAATATTCCATCACGATTTTTTTGTCGCATTTCATCATCAATTCCATGTAAAAATCGTGTCATACCTTGATTACCAGGTGATTTTGGTTTATCAAGCTACAAAATAAAATATTAAAATCATTTATTTTTTAAAGTAAAATTTAAAATAAAAGACGTTTTACTTTTTGAAATGTTGCTAATTTAGCTTCATCAACGTCTTTATCAGTAAAATTTCCATTCACAAAATAGTCAATACATTGCTTGAATCGTTCAAGTGTTTCAACGCAATGTGGATCTCTAAACAAACAAAAATCATTCAAATGTTTATCTCTTCTTTTTAATACAGAGCTGTCTAAAAGCCGCTTTACTGAGGAAAAAATTGAATATGGCAATCATGTTTTGGCTAAATAAAGTCATTGTTTTTCACTACTGATAAAGTTATGTTCATAGTCATACGAAAAATGTCGACGAAAACTCTTTTGAAATATCATTAATTCAGTGGTTCGAAGAAACCAAAACACAATATATATTCCAGTGACCAAAAGTAGTGACGCAACTATTTTTTTCGATCAGTTTTCCATGTTATTGTCGTTTTATATTTACACCAAAGATTCATGCTTTACTACAAATTGAATCTTGAATGTTTCAGTTCTAAATGACAATAATTTGTTGCAAAGAAATTTTCTTGTGATCACTATTTAATATTCATGTTGTTTTAATTTAAATTTTCAGAAGTCAGAAATATTCTGACGTCCAAACTATCTCAAGCGCTAATCAAACATTATCCACGAATTCATATATAACAAGAAATGATAAACGAGATAAGCACTATAATGAATTTTGGTTTCAGTCACACAAGAGTACATGTGATACATTTACAGTTTTTTCAATAGATTTGCCGATATTTATTGACTGAAATTTTAGGACACACTGGAAAACAAAACATGTATTTGTGATGTAAAAATGAGACCAATCACTTAATAAATGTGTTGTTTATTTCGGCCACGAAGTTATATTGATTTTTTTACAACTCGTAAAAGGTGACTGTTTTTAATTAGAGTCCCCGGTCATAATTCAAATAGTTTTTGTCAACACTTTCCTAATAAATATAAACTGTGAATTAGAGCCCGTTTGTTAGTCGCCGATTCCATCGAGTTCGAATCGAAAATTTCTTTTATTACCCAGATTCGGGTTCAAAATTTTCGGACCCAACGGGCTCTACTGTGAATGCACCTTTATCAGTAGTGAAAAAATCAACCCATTTGATCAAAATATAAGTATAATATTCAATTTTTTCTTGGTTCAGTGACTTGTGGACCACGCTGTGCTTTCTTACCGATATGAAAAGAAGGAAAATAAATTTCCACGAAGATATGCTCCACCACCATATGCACCGCCTATTTCACGAATTTCACGTAATAAAAATTTATTAAACATCAATTTTGTTAATATTGATAAACTATATAAATAAAATTTTGTATTTATTTTAATAAAGAACAAAAAGAAAAAAATGTACCTAGGATAGTCTTCATGACTATATGGTACACCTTGATAACATTGACCTGAATAGAATACATCAAATGGCATTTCAAAATGAGTTTTTGATGGTAATTTATTTCGTCCAATTTGAAAATCATTTTTAAGATAAAATTGTGCATTTTCATGACGTATTAATTGTAATTTATTTGTTGATAAACCTGGAAGTCGATGAAGAAATGTTTCAAGTCGTTTCATTCCATTTGTTAATCCATCGGATTCACCATTTAATGCACAACTTAAAAACGAAAATAAATATTTTTTTTGCAAAAAAAAGTAACAAAAACCAAAAAAGAAAAATTAAAATTACCGTAAAGAATTTTTAGTTAAAATATAATTTGCAATTTGACTTAATTTTTTTGTTAGATCATCATAATTTTCTAATCGAGCTATTTCTTGCATACGATTAACTTGTGTTAAACCAAATAGATTTTCTGATAATTGATCAACAGGTCCATATTGACTAGCTGAATGTATAACAGCATATGTATGACCAGATTCATGAACACTATTTGCATATTCTGATGCTTGACCTTTAATTAAAGTATTTAAACGATCATATTGATGAAGTTGTTCACTTTAAAAATAAAGCAAAGAATAGAGAAATTTATGCAACAAAAAAACAACAAAATAAATAAACTGTATACTTGAAATGAAGAAGTATATCTTCCCAAAGATCAAACATACCATTAATATTTCGATCAAGACAATATGATGAAAGTAAAATACCCTATATAAAATAAACATTTATTTCAAAACAATTTTCTTTTATTTTAAATTACTTCTTCATAATCTTCAATTTTAAATGAACTTTCATCCAAATGTGATGATACATTAAGACCACCAGTTTTCAAATCAATTTGTTCTGATAATTCAAGATAATTAAATTTTTTTGAACCGAGTCTAAAGAAAAACAAATAATATATTTTATTAAGCAAAAGAACGGTTACACTTCAATGATGCGCTTCACATATTTTCTTTCTTTCTTATTCCTTTTTCTCTTTATTTTATATATAATTGCACATTTACCTGTGTGAAGCTTTTTTTTTTCTTCTTCGTACTCTTTTTGTATACAACAAGAAAAAAACAAAAAGAATCCTATGTTCGATACACAATTTCGTCTTTCACCCGAACTATTGGGTAATGGTACAACATCTGATGATTCATCATCAAATGGACCGTGGCCACAAATGTCACTTGATCGTCTTCTTGAACATCATGATATAACACCGGCTCAACCAATATCAATTAATGATACAACAAATAATGATTTTTGGTCATCATCAGCACAATTTAAAGAATTTTTTAATAATTATCATCGACAAGCTCAACAACAAAATCAACCAATTGATATATCATCTTTACTTTCATCATCGCCATCACCACCACCTCCATTACAGCAACAACAACATCAACAACATCAATCACAACAACAACATTTTCAATTACCTCTTGTTGATAATCATATATTTGAACCTCAACCTGATCCACAACCTTTATTTTTTGGACAATATTCATCTGATAATAATCCAATGTCTTATAGACGAGATTCAATTCATTATCAACAGCAACCGCAACCATATACAAATCGTTCACGACAAACAAATTTTCAACGACAACAACAACATCAATATAATCGAACTGCACCGCCAGTTCTTCAAATACCTAATGAAGATCATTATCAACAACAGCAACCACACCAACAACAAGCAATTGGTCCACCACGTTTTAAACAAAATCCACCTCCGGCTTATGTTGCTTGTTTAAATCATGGCATTAATTATAATGGTGTATCTGGTCCACCTATACTTTTACCACCATCATTTTAAAAAAATATAAAAGATTCATTTCGTTTTCTATTGTGTTCGATAGTTTTCTTTTTAAATAAAAAACTCACTTTGTGAGAACATTAACAAATAATGGCAAATAAGATTTTAATTCATTGGGTAATTCAAATGTATTAAGTAAACATCGAAAATAAGTTATACCATTTGTTGGTTGTTCACATAATTGAACATACGTATTACCTAAAACAAATAAAAATGATCCATAAATTAATATGTAGAACACATACCTATTTGGCCTTGTGTTATTGGCACACGAATAACCTTCTTATCAATGTCAGTAATAGATAATGTAGGTAAAACGTCAACGTTCTGAGGTGCAGATTGTCGTTTTTGTAATTCTAAGCCTAAAAAAACAATTATTTGGTGAAGTAAAAAACACAAAACAAAATTTAATAAAATATAAACCTTTTTCATATATTAATTGTTTATCTTTACATTGAGATATTAATTGCTCACAAAGTTGAGATTCTTTTTTTTTTTTCTTTTCAGCATATTCATCATCAATATTCATTGTTGCTATTAATTTATGATTATTTTTCTATGGAAGAAAATAAAAAGAGATTTTTCAATAAATAAATTATTTAATTTTTATACGAACTAGAAAATATTTTTCAACAACATCTTGAAGTAATTGAGGATTCTTTTTTATTTCATTATTAAATTTTTCAATATATTTTGTTATTTGAAGACTATCAATTGGATTTGTATCATGTATCCAAGAATATATTAAACCCTAAATTAATCAAAAATTTTATTTAAAACAAAAAATTTTAATATATAACTTATACGAACTAAAATAACTTTAAGGCCAAAATTTTCATCTTGATGTTTAATGCCAAGTTCAAATTGATGAAGTAATGCATCTATTTGACTTTGTTCAAAACCTTGTCTGAAAGAATAAACTACAAAATAGAAAAAAAATTCTCTTATACATTACTTCACAACTTCTTGAAATGTTTCATCGATAATTTTAACAACACGATCAACATCTTCTTTGGATATATCTTGTAAACCAATATGAAATGTTGTATTTAATGTATGACGTCCAAAACTAGAATAATCAGTTAATTCAAAAGTAATAAATTCTACATAGGAAAAAAGATGAAATCTAAGTCAAGAGAGTTTTATAAGACTTTTTTTTCACGACTTAATCATCTTAAAGTAATGAGAGTATTTTCTAGAATTCATTCAACATGTTATTTTAACGTTTATTACAGTTATTTATTTGATGAAGAATTCATACGAGTCAACATGAATAATATTGTTTTAGTCTGTGGATATTAACATTAAGTTAATAATAAGCTAACAAACATAAAGAATGTTTCATAAGTTTTAACTCTATTTTTGGAAATAATTGGATCAAAGTTATTTTTTCGAATATTACGAATTTTTTTTTTCATTTTTGGTTAGTTCTATCATTATGAGGGCAAAAGAAAATACTCTGAAGTTTTTACTATAGATCGGTCCTAGTTAGATCTACTATTCATGCAAATTTAAGAATATTTACTTTTATTTTCACAGAGATATAACTAATCAAAGACGAAAGAAATGAAATTCTGTAACGTTCGGCCACGTCGAAAAAAATAATTTTGATAACATTATATTCAATATCCATTCAGCTTCAAATACAAGCGAGACAAAAAAGAAAAGAAAAATTAGGTTGAAATTTATGAAATACCCTTTATGATTATAAGTATTTTTTTTCATATGCTCTTCTAGTCAATTAAACTTCAATAGAAAATTTACTTGATTTTCTTTCAAATGTATGCTCTTATTTTGTTCTTCCTAATGGTGGGTTATCGAAAAGTAGTTTGACAAAGTGTTCGTTCAGTTTTTAGTCTCTTAAAGAAGCTTGCAGAAATTTGAAAAAACATTGAGTTTGAACCAAAATTTTCTATTGTTTCTGAATATAGGTTCAACATTTTTCTAGGACTTCTGGTTTAGCAGTTAATGAGTTGACCATTTAGAGACATGAAAATTACGTTTAGATGAAGAAAACTAACATTTTTTGCAACAATAGTCTCCTTTTCTTACATACGTTATACTGCCGATTGGATAGAATCAAAGGCAAAATTGTTCTCTAGAAAGTCATATAGAAATCAAGAATGATCGAGCTCACTTTGCAAGTCTATTTTCCATAACAATCGAAAACATTGCCTAAATTGGAATGGTATATCTTACAAAAGTACTCACTGTTGGCAAATGACTTGGATCAAACTACTATCGGCGCCAGAATTCGAGGCAGTCGGATGTTTTTTGAATAACTTTTGATAGGAACAAGATAGAGACCTGCAGTTTTCAGTGTTGGATAGCCAAGACCTAGGAGCGTATTTTCATAAGCAAAATCTTTGCTGAGAAAAAATTCGAAGATCGGTGTTTTAGAGAATTTCTGAAAAACCATGCTGGATTTCTGAAAATTGTCATAACAGTCTAATCATTTTTTTACATATTCGGAATCCGCATCGAAAATTGAGTCGAACCACGTATGTTTCGAATCTTTTCACGAACTTTTTTTTTTCGTCGAAAAATTCACCCCTGGTCTCCCATGAGGGATAGGTCAAAAAATGAAATCAGCCAAAACTCCGTTTTTATTGTTTATTCATTGGCCATTTTATGTTCTACTAGCATTTTAGAAGCTCCGAACTCGATTTCTATTGTCCAAGTGACTTTTTGACTGACTTTATTTTTTGATCTCTTCTTCAGGAGGACCAGGGGTGAATTTTTCGGCGCAAAAAAAAAAGTTCGTGAAAAGATTCGAAACATACATGAATCGACTCAGTTTTTGATGCTGATTTCGAATATGTAAAAAATCAATATACTTCCATGGCAGTTTTCAGGAATCCAGCGTGGTTTTCCAAAGATCCGCTGAAAAACCGGTCTGCGGATTTTTTTTTCTCAGCAAAGATTTTGCTTATGAAAATCTGCTCCAGGGTCTTGGCTATCAAATCCTGAAAATCGGAGGTCTCTATCTTGTTCCTATGAAAAGTTATTCAAAAAAACATCCGACTGCCTTGAATTCTGGTGCCGATAGTAATTATTAGTATATGATTTTATAAAGAAATATTTGCCCAATCATATATTGTATTTGAAATTATTTTCACTTTTACATTGAGTAAGTTTTGATGGGCTGAAACTCGTCCAAACTCAATTTACGAGTCTCCACAAACTTGGTTCATAACTTTCAAAAAAAGAAGTTTTACAAAAACTTTGGAGTTATATTTGAAAAGAACACTCACTCCTGATATTAACCCAATGTAGCAAATATCTGCAGGCGCTTTGAAGAAATTGGAAAGTAAACGAACATTTTATCAAACTACTTTACGATAACCTATTAGTATTGTTTATGTATCATAATATAAAAGAATTACTAAATAAGTTTATATAGTAAACATCTTTCAAATTTACCCTGTATCAGGCGAATAACTATTACCAATATTAGGTACAATTAATTTCTGATAAAATGGAGATTTTTCTGAAGCAACAAGTAATGAACAGACAATATTCAAAAGAAATGTTTCCCATGTATTACGTATACTAAAAATTACAAAAAAAAACATATATATATATAAATCATATTTAATAAATGAATAATTATTATTTTACCTTCCAAGTAAATAACTAACACTAACTGTTGTTGTTTTATTTGGATTAACAACAAATGATTGTGGTGAACAAGTTATATGTACTGATTGTGGTTTATTCCAGCGAGATTCTTCAATAAGTTTTAATGATATTGCTTTAGTTTTTTGTCGTTCATATTGATTTAGATAATCATTAAGAAATGCAAGTGTATCTGATAATGGAAATGAACCATACGTAAAAAATCTAATTTTAATCAAAATTTAATTATTAAGATAAAAAAAAATTTCTATTATATTTTTCATACCGTCCATTAGATGGATGATAATGTGTTGCATGAAATTCTTTAAGTTCATTCCATGTTAATGCTGGAATTTTTTCTGGATCACCACCTGATTCATATTGATATGTTGATGTTGGCATTAAATTATTTTGTATTCGACGAGCATAGACTTGATGACTATCACTCTATATAAAATGAAGAAAAGAAAAAAAACAACATCTATTCAGAACAGAAAACTAAATTAAAATAGTTAACTTACAAAAACACCTTTCATTTCATTGAATACAACACCTTTGATTACAATTGGTGATGTTGGATCATCAGTTTTTTCATGTTCAAGACGCCAACCTTCCTGCCTTTGTTTAGAAAAACAAAACCAAGCATATTTTTTTAAAATAAAATTTTCATTTTACATAAAATCATATTGATCAAGTTTTGGATGTAAAACAGCATCGAGATAAACAGACATAAGATTGTAATAGTCTTTTTGATTTTGTGTAGAAAATGCATACATTGTCCAATCACTAGCTAGAGAAATAACAATTCAAATGTATGTAATTGACATGGTAAAAAAAAACGTTTTCGCTCGGTTCTTCTAAAAGCTATAACTTCATATAACTATTCTAACATAATGCTTAGAGATATTGATAAGTATGTGTAAAATTTCAGACTTTGAAGTCTCAAGTTTCATTCTATTTTTATATTTCTTTTATACTAGTGATGCAACAGATCCACGAAAAATAGTCGAGACATTTATAATAAAAGAACAAAAACGTTCAGCTGTATGAAAAAAAGAATATCACTTCATAAATTATCTATAGTCTTTCTAATTTTTGTAGTGATATCATGCAAAAGTAAAATGGACGTTGATCATTTCTCAGGACATCTACTTTAAAGTGGCAGAAAGAGTAAAAATCTCAAGCATAAGTATGGATCTTAGTGTAGGTCTTCTTGCAACCCTCCGTACCCACACCGACACCCTCGATATAATTTTATGAAAACCTGTGGATCTAAAAGTTTTAGCTTTAAAAAGGAATTCTAGTTGATATTCTACGTGCATGAGAGAAACAAGTAATCATTTGTAGTGATTTGTAATTTACTAGTAGCATCCTCCCTCTTTTTCTTTTGTATTGGTTTAGCTTATTCGCCTGGATCGAAATTTTTATTTAAAAAGGCTTTGGTTCTTTTGTTATAAATTTCTTGACTATTTTTCACATCATCCAATTCTTGCTTTCCCTGATACAGCATTTTCCACATGCATTTTGAATTCTCACGAGAATACTTTTAATGCATGTTTCTTATATGACTAGTAAATTAGCTTAAATTACAAAGAAAGCTGTGCCCATTTAATATGAGCGGAAGGAAACTTTTTACCTTCAAATCTTATACTAATCAATTGATTACGTTAATTTCAGTAGATTAATTTTCACCATTGAAGATGTAACCTATTCAGAAGATTCTCCAATAAATGCAAACGGAGAAACTTTTAATGCTGATCAAGCAATAATTTGACATACAAATGAATAGAGAACGCGTTGGGAATCATAGCTATTTGAATTATATTTGTGTGTTGAAAGTTTTACAAAGTTTTGTGGCCGATAGGTATGTTCTCAATTCATTGCTGGTTAAAAGTAGTTTCATATTCGATTGGGTCATGATTAACTGAATAGATTTGGAGAGACCAATTTTCATCCTGATATTTTATATTATCACTAAGAATAAATCATAGTTTTATCATTATAATAAAATAGAGTAGTCGAAAGTGGGAGTATGACAAAGTAACACTCGTCAGATCTAAACCTATATTACTTCTTTCTGCTTTCAAAATTCAAATATCAACCACATGGAATGCAATGAAGCATTGCCAATGCTGTGTTACCTGTGTTAAAACAAGTCATAAATGACCTTACAAGACACGATCTCAAAAAACGACTTCCATGACCTAGTTTTACCGGATATACAAGTGCGTTGTTCATGAGGAGCAATACTTTAAAAAAAACATTAAAATCAACTGTCAGATAGATGTCTAAAGAAATGGCAAAAAAAATTTTGGAGTACTCTTTATAAATTAAGAATAAGAACTGTTAGTTTTTTTTCAAAGAAATACCTGTAAAAGCATTCATAAATGTAGCCATGCTACGATTAATCATTTTAAAGAACGGATCACGACATGGAAATTTTTCTGAACCACAAAGTGCTGTATGTTCAAGGATATGTGCAACACCTGTATCATCGTTTGGTGTTGTTTGAAAAGCAACACTATCAAAAGAAAAAGAAAAAATAACAGAAATTTAAAGAAAATATAAAATTTTCTTCTCTCACCTCCAAACATTATTTTTATGTTCACGATCAACATGTAAATGTTGACAACCAGTTAATTTATGTCGAAGTTTAATAGCAGTTAAACGAAATTCTGGTATAGGTGTTATCTGAAACCAAAAAAAGGAATATTTGATTTATGATTATTGATTTTTATTTTACCTCTTTAACGATGTAACCATGTAATTCTTGACCAACGGAAAGAGATGTTGAAGGTGTTTTAGATGCAACAGATAATTTTTGTAATTGACGATTTAATGAATATCGTGTTGGATTGATAATTCTATTCGCAAAGCATAAATAAATAAATAAATAAATAATAAAAAATTAATTTTTACCGATTACATAATCGTAGAAGATTCATAATTGAGATTGAATTTTTTTTATTTTAATTTTATCTAGAATAAGAAAAAAACAATCATTATATTTATTTATTTATTTTTAAATTTAATGTAGATGCAAAACGAAATTTTTCTTTTTTGCATTCATCTGTTACATAATCACATCGATAATATGAAGCAGGACCACGAAAACCAATTGGAAAACCTGGACAATAATATTTCGATTGGTTTTTTCGACGATGCAAACGTGGTTTTAATCGACCTTTAATACATTTTGGACATTTTGGATAGGCACCATATTTAGCCATATAAACAATACGTGAAAGAAGCTCAGGTTTATTTCCAAAAGGATTTTGATGATTAAAGCGAAGAATATTCTTAAGTACACGTACTGTCATAGCACTTAATTGAACACGTAAAGAAGGTAATTTTATTTTTTTTGTTGATATATTCTTTTGTTTTTTAGTTTCTAACAATTTTTTATTCTCATTACCTTCGATTTCATCTGTTGAACTGAACACATTACTATTTCCTTTTTTCAAACTTAGACGTGTTACTGGAGCCATTCACTTTAGAAATGACATGCTTGTGCAATTACTTTCTTATCAGTATATAAAAATAAAAAAAAAACAAACATGATAACACGTAAAAATATATCTACGTTGGCGTCCAATCCCGGATCCGCCTAACAGGGGAACCTCTCCAGCCACTTCTCCCTAATTTCAACGGTTTTGTTTGCCTACATATACTACATAATGTTCTAATAAAAGCCGTAAAGAGGATTTGGGTTCCTATGAGTATTTGACTAAACTATCGACTTATTAATACTTATATCTTCTAGAAGCACCAGTTTTTCGGAGCACTTACTTTCAAATTTTGATCTAAAATTTTTCGTATATAGAGAACTCAACTAGACTAACTTACTTAAAAAAATTTAGAAGTTTTCAACAAAGTCTTTCCGCGATATGAAGCTTTCAAGATATAAACTCTTTTCCGTGGACAGTCTATACAACATATAGTTTTTGAAAACTT
Source organism: Rotaria sp. Silwood2 (assembly GCA_905329745.1). Classification (NCBI taxonomy): domain Eukaryota; kingdom Metazoa; phylum Rotifera; class Eurotatoria; order Philodinida; family Philodinidae; genus Rotaria; species Rotaria sp. Silwood2. The sequence continues at coordinate 2,978,558 of CAJNSZ010000001.1, read as the reverse complement.
CATATATCGAAGAGACGTTGTTGAAACTTTCTGAACTTTTTATGTGAGATAGTCTTGTTGAGTTTTCTACATGTGAAAAATTTCAGATCAAAATTTGAAAATACGACTTTTCCAAAAACATAGTGTTTCTAGAAAATAGACACACTAAAAATTTGAAAGCTTAGTCAAATATCAATAGGAACTCGAATCCTTTTAGAATTTTCATTAGAACAATCTGAAGTATCGATAAGCTAAAAACATTTGAAGTCGAAAGAGGACATCTAAAGAAGTTCTCTCATAAACCACTCTGAGATTCTGACATTAGACACGTTCAATGTTGGATCACAGAAAAAGCTTTCATGAAAACTTCAACTAATCTCTAGATAGATGTTGGTGAACTATGTTCAAACAGGATCATTGTCAGTGATACAATTATTGATGGAGAAATTAAAGTAGAATTCATGAAATTATGAATAAGTTTGTATAAGAGAACAGCTTTTATGAAAAAATATCCAAAAGTATTTTGAGTTCGATTTCAGTTTGTTCATTGATGATTGTAATATCTGAAATGTCATTATTTTAATACATCATTTTACCAACATCTATCGAGACACTAATCGAAGTTTTAACGACACCGTCTTCCCCGATCCGACAATAGACGTTAACTCAGTTTGGACGCTAACATAAATATATATATATATGAATATATCAAAGTGATGTTTTTTGTATTATTAATAATACTTTCAGTGTTTATTCTCACGCGTGCACAGATAAATTAGAAACAGTAAACGACAAGGAAATAACAAAAGGTTTTATATAAGTATGAATAAAAACAATAGCAAAGGACACATAAATTGAAAAAAATTCTCTCATCATCATTGCAAATATCAATTAAGAAAAGAAAAAGAAAAGCGACACACGGAATGTAATAAATGATTGGCATTGATTTACTTAGATTTGGTTGGGAAATTGAATTATTAAAAATTCCAGATTATAGATGTTTGAAAATTGATTAAAACAAATAATTACTTTCTATGATATTAATTTAAGATAGAATCGATGTTATAGAAAAAAACAAAAAAAAACAAAATAAGCAAAAATGAAAAAAAACAACAACTGAGAGATTCATTCAGAAAGGACAAAAATATATTAACTAGAATTTTAAACATTTATATAAAGAGGTGATTTTGATCCAACAAGATAAAAATGATATTTATTTGAACTGAAACGAAGTATACCATGATAAAGACCCAGTGGTTCATGTGGAAAAAGTTTAAAACAAGATAAAATTGGTAGAAGAGATGTTACATCATTTAATGATCCTTGATGATAAACATATATAAATGTATCAGATCTATTAAAACAATAAATAAATGAATATTTTCAAAATAACAATAAAAATTTTTTTTTTCCATACGTATTTTGATTTTCTATTAAATTGTACACGTTATTATCGATTGTCTCACATTTTTTCAATGATTTGATTAATGTTGCAGAATTTGCTGATTTGGTTAATTGTGCATCATATTTGTCTTTTCGAAGTATATCAATATTTGATAATGGTGGAAATGGATTTCTAATTTGCAATAACAAATATATAGTTTAATTAAAAATTGTATATTCAAATATTCATATATGGACAGATCTTTTTTAATAACAAACAACGTTGCTTCATGATAAATTGAGAAAATGACGCAATTAATATCGTGCAAATCGACAGCTACGTACATTTTGGTAATTTACGATTACTTTAATTGTTCGAAAGTATTTTTTATTGATAGATATTACTTTAAAAAAAGTATTCCATCAAGAGTCCTGCAGGACAACAACTTTTTTCAAGTTCTAAATGCAATTTTATTTTCAAAATGTTTCATCATGTGAGACATTCGAGACTATTCCTCAGGACTTTAGTTACGTCATATTTTAACAAAATTGCCAAACTGGAGAAACGGTTGGCATATATAGAAGAAGAAATTATTTTCGATATCAATAATAAATTCTTTAAAAAAATGATCAAGTAGAAGAGACATAGAGTTTATTCAAAAAATGATATTATATTGTAATAAATGAAAGAAGCACACATATATATATATGCATGAAAATTCTCATGGTTATCCTCAGTATTACTTTTGACACCACTGTCATTGACAAAAATGGAAAGTATGTTGAGTAATGCTAATCGAATTTACAATTTCCGAGGGTGCTTAATTTACTCATTTTCTTGTGCAATTTATAATCATTCTTTCTTTATATTGTTTTTATATCTATCTAACTATAGTGAATATTTTTTAACGATAAACATTTCGAAACGTCCTATGACTATAAAAATCTGCTGATTGTCGATTACCCTTGACCTTGTCTGATTGTACGATCATCAAATCAGCTCAGATTTGAATCTCTAAAAAAATTGTTGAATCATTTCCGCGTAAAAAAATTTCTACTCATACTAAATCCTAGCCACAAGATATGCATTAAACCTCAATACTCTGCTGACTGTACACAATACAAAGAATAACATTATCAAAAAGCATAATCCTGTTTTAAGATTATTCATACATATGTTATAAAAATCAAAACCAACAATATCAAACAAATCTCATGCGTTTTTCTCTTATTTACTTTTCCTCTCAAAAATTATTTGAACAATTAATGTTATCAATAATACATAAATCAATTTAAAAATAGTTTCTAATTATTTCTCAATAATACTTACAAAGATGTTTTTCGTTTTTGATTAAAAAGTGTTTCAAGATATATATTATTAACTCGATTTCCATCTATAGGTCGTCGAAATACTCTTGAAACATCAGGCATTAAAAATGATGATGTATCAGAAAATGTCCATTTCTCCCAAACTCTAAACGAAAAAATATATAAATAATTTTCTTTTTTGAATAAAATTAATCTACCGTTTGGAACAACAATCTTTGAATGAATTTTTTATATATTTCTCATAAAATGAACGTCTTAATAAATAACCTAAACCATAAAATTGATCAACACGATAAATTAATTCGATTGAACCATTAATACTATCATAAGCTAAGTGTACAAAAAAAGAACAAAAAGATCAAAATTAATTTAAAACAAAAACTATCGATAAAAATATTACAATTTGGATTCCACATTTGAATTGCATCAATTGTTTCATCTTTTCGAAATGTTTCACTTAACAATGCAAGTGTATAAAGAAAATCTGGTGATAAAATAAGATCTTCTTCAATAACAATTATTTTATCCTAAATCAAATTCTTCTTTATTTTTGTTTCTATAAAATTAAATAATTTTGATTTTATTTTACTTTATTCGAATAAATTTCCCAAATTCTTTTTAAGGCTTTTTCATAATGTCCTAAAATATCATATATTCACTTTTTTTCTTTATAATAAATATTTTATCTTACCCATGTATGCCGAACTATTCGATGTTTTTTCACCACGAAATCCAAATAAATCAACTAATGCAAGTGGTTCAGAAAATTTTTCATCAACAGCTACCTAAACAAAAAAATTCAATAAAATTCTTCTTAAATATAAACAGAGAAGATTTCAATATATACAATAACATTTTCAATATTAATTCCTGGTTGCATCAATAAAGTTTCCAAACACATTCGAAGAGAATTATGTGAAATACCTTTAACAAAGCAAATATTCTATTTTATAAGTTAAAATCAAATAAAAACGAACCAGCAATAATTAAAATTGGTGTTGAATAAATTGGATTGTCTTCTAATGTTTTATTTATTAATGGAATTGTGAATAAATTTTTGTCAATATTTGTATCTTAAAAAAAAAACAAGAATAATTTATTTTAAAATGAAAATCAGTGAACAACGGTATATTTACCACTACAAAAATCTCCATAACCATCATAACGTGAACAAAAATCTCTTCGCTTATTATTTTGGTAAGGTAATGGATCAGGTCGAATTGGAACACCTTTTACTAAAAATTTAAGATTCACAGTTAATGATAACTGTACAAGAATTGACTGAATGTTTTAAATATTAAAGAGGATCCTCGCTCTATTATTAGTGTTCTGCATCGGTACGACTTTTTCAACGAGACTCGAATTGATACTAATCCATATCCGGCAGATACTTTGACAATCATAGTAGAGTTTTCAAACTTTTATTTTATATAAAAAAAGTATACTGTTTAGTTTCATCCATAAACAGCAATAGAAAAAAGAAGAGATCATCTCGAAATTCATAAAAATGCCAGTGAATCTGGATTCATTTGGTGTTACACTACTTCTAAAATCGGATAAATTTTGTTACGTAGTTGTTTGCTTGTTGCTCATGACGATGAGATGAAGCCAGTGTTCATGGCCAATCGTCATAATTGTGGATACATATATGAGCGCTTTTTCCATCACGTTCATTCATGTGCACCGTTTTGTCATTCATTTTTCCCTCCATATATTCAGTTACTTTTCTTCATATGATTTATCATCATATGTAGATAAATTTTCATTAAAAATCGAATTCTTTTAGTAAAACAATATCACTCTCTACTTCTGTGATCTGTTTTCAAGCACAATAAATTGCTCAGGTTTTCACTCTTATGCTTTTATATAAATTAGCAGTTTGAAAAAGTAAAAATATTTTGAAACTTCACGATCTCATTAATTGCTAGATCGAATCCGAGTATCTGATTTGATTGCAGGACACTACACTTCATTCCCAAACAAATTTTTTTTCGATTTTTCATTTTGATCTTTTTTCTGCTCTTTATATGCTTTGTAGTAGCTTCTATCTAATTGATACATTTAAAGAATTAATTTACAAGTATAAAATTCGAAAAACATCAGAATTGTTACATTATTTTGTTGCTTTTGAAAAATGAGTTTTTCGACAACAAGAAAAGTTGAGAATAGCTGCCATTTCTCAATCACAAAATACAACAGATCGAATTGAAACTTTATTGTACGTAGACGAGAAAGTTTTTAGATCGCCTTGGATTGTTTTTTAAATATGATGTATCGCTAGTTTTTTTCAGTGTTTACAAAAATAGGATGTATTTTTGAAGATACGCACAGTATTTTGACCTCTTTTTTTCGAATAAAAGATAATAAAAAGAAACCAAAAATGTCATACTCTCGAAACAATCTCTAACATGTGTAAGCAAAATTTCAATTCGTATCGCAGCTGAGAAAGCAGGACGACTATGAGCTTTTGTGACCCAAACATCTCCTAGAAGGAAACTTTTCAGAATTTTGAATCAATGACTACTTTTCCTCTTCTCGTCGAGACCTATCCTAACCTAAGATTTTCAATCTTTCTCTCTGATGAACCATTCTCTAAAACTGGTGGAAAGGAGGAAAAATCTTCTTAAGCATTGCTCTCTATATAATTATAATCTGTTTATAACCGATCTTCCATTTAGATAGTATTCAAATGAATGAATCATCATCTTCCTTTTTTCCTCGAGAAAAAAAAATAAAACTTATTTTTAAAACTTTATTTTTCACTCACATGTTTGTGGTATACACATTCGTTTGTCAATTGGAGGTGCATGAGTACTTCCCACTCCGGCATATGAAATCTAAATACATATACATACATGTGTACAGAATTAAAATAAAACAAAAATAGATGAAGCAGTAAATCACTAAGAACAAGCATGAAGAATATAAGTGAATCATAGGGGAAGAATTCTACTTTCTCTTTTACATGCATTATATAATCATATGCTGACTATTTCTAATATATTCATTACAATAAAAGCAATATCCATATTTATACAACAGTCATTAAAATGTCGATAAACAAACCTCTTCATAAGGGCTAAAACCTTTAATGCCCTTTTGTCCCACAAGTACCCAAACATCACGATATTTCAAATTTTGTATGGTTGCACTTCCAAGATCAAAAAAAAGAGTTTTACTGTGCTGACTAAGCCTAAAGATAGAGAAAAACATAAACACGTTTATAACTGTGACAACAATAAGCTGTCTTTCTTTTTTCTTCTAAAACAAAAATAAAATTTTGCCCACTCATCTTGCTTATTAAAACAAAATATTAGCATGAAAAATCAAGAAAAAACCTATTTTATGATCATATCTTGAAAATTATAATAAATATTCGTTTTGAAATAGATAATATTTCCTAAGTTAAATAAACACATACATTGCACAACAAATTCACAAATGTCATTCTTTATCATGCATATTAGAAGACGCCTATGTAGAAAAATTAATTGAACTATTTACTTCGATGATGCTTCATCAAATGTAACGGCAATAATAATAACATCATCTTCAAGATTTTCAAGGAAAATTTCTAAATTTGTACTATCTTAAAATAAGAATAAAAAACATATAAAATATAAATTTCTTCTCAAATTCGATTACCATCTTTCCATGTATCAAAATGTCCTGTTCGAATAACTTCTTTCCCATTTGAAACAACAACAATATTTAAACCACGACCAGCATCATTAATACCTTTTGAAATAACATATTTACCATCAACACATATTTTTGGTTCATCATTATTATCTTTTCCTGTATAAACATGTACAGGAAACTCATTTTCTGTACATGTATCGATTAAACCACAGTTATTGACAGTTTTACCAATAGCAATTTTTCCTTCTCTATTAACTTCCATAGTTGGAAATAACAATGGAGTTATTCGACCCACTTAATCATTAAAATAAAAACATTATTTAGAAGAAAACAAACGAAATAAATGAATAAACATACAAGGAAATTTAGCACAACCACTAATCTGTGCAACTGAACCAAAGTCACGTTTACCTTTTGATTGATGCTAAATTAAAAAAAATTATATAATCCTTTCAATGAACTAAAGACATCATTGACTTGAAGAATGAAGTTTTTAAAGTTCTTTTTCGTCTGACGATGGATTTTTTTACGAATAACTTATTCAAATTAAGCCAAAGTTTCTGTCGTTTATTTATAACTTACAAATTCTAATGCATTTGATATCATTCTCACGATAACTCCCATCTCATTCGATAAAAAAACTAAAGCTAATTTTTTTCGTGAATACCTTTTGCAACAATGGTTTTGTTAATAATTAGTAAAAAGACATACTATTCAATAGAAAAATTAGACTAATTCTTACTAACTCTGACTTGATTGGTTTCACTTTGTAATCCGCCATTCCATTACGGAGCTGTAGATCCACATTTTTCTGTGAACTCAGACTCGACAGTAGAGTTCAGAGATTCCAAAAAAAGGACACTGGAACCGAGAGTCGAACTTGGACCAACTTTTTTGAATTTCTTTGAACCGAAGCCGTTAAATCATCAGATAGATAGATAAGTTCTTAACTCCATGAGGAGAAATTTTCATTTTTTTCATTTTAAGGATTAAAGATTTCAGTATATATGTATCATATTGGTTTGTTTAAGTACTGACATATGTGGCACCTTTAATAATTAACAACCCGATAGTGAAAATTTCTCACAATATATTTAAAACTTTCATATTTATTTCATTATTTAACGATACTGGTTTCACGTGATGTTTAAGAAATTGAACCGGAACTACTTTTTTTTCTTATTTTTATTAATCGGAACTGTGATTCCGGTTCCGAATTATTTTTGGAATCGCCGAACTTTACCTGACAGATCCAGGCCTGAATTTTCTCCAACAATAATCCAGCACCTATTGCGTACACCATTATGCAAACGAAATTAAGGAAATAGGAAGCTGCGGATCTACGATTTTATGAATTCGAAACCGACAATGAATTTAACTTTGGATCCTGACTCGCAATATCTTAAATTTTATCTTCCCTTGAACTTAACAATTAGTTTTTACAGATCATTTTCTAATGTCATGACGAAAAAAAATTAACTTACCATTTCAATAGCTTTTCCACGTGCTAATCCTTTTTGACCAATCATAACAAATGAATCTCGATATTTAACCTTTTTTATTAATTGACTACCATAGTTTTCTAGCAATGATAATGATGCATCTCTCAATCTAGAAAACAATATATAAGAAAAAACAAAGAATAAACAATAAAATTCTTCTCTAACTTACCCATATGTCATTTCATCAAAACTAGCTAAAATCAGAATATCACCATCATTTAACTTTAATTTTAGAGTTCTTAAAAAGAAATTTTCTAAAATAACAAAATGGAAATTTTGAAACTTTTCTTTTATCATAAATATATGCATTAACTTTACCTTCTAGATATGTATCAAACGTTTCTACTGATTTAACATCATAGGTTTTACTATCAATTACTACTATATTAGATCCACGACTAATTTTTGAATCTTTTAAATTTTTATGAACCAATCTAAATGAAACAAAAATTTAAATAATCTAAAATTTATATATATTTATAATAATACATACAACTTATTATTAAAACATATAATTGGATATTTCTCAGTTCCAGCTCCTGATGTAACTTTATATGGAATAGAATCATATGAACATGTTTGATCAATTTCACAGCCTAAAAAAGAAAGAAATTTTTTTCTGAGATAATATCTAATTTATAAGATATTTTTTCTCTAACCAACATCTGGAACTGATAATCGTTTTGTTTGTCTGTTTTCTGGCTGTAAAGTAGGATGTTCGTCTGTTTGGTTTTGATTATATACTTGTTCACCTGTACGGAATTTTTTATCTGATACGTTATCGGATACTAGAAAAAAATCATTTTAACAAAAAACAAAGAAAATACAGAAATTTTAAACATACGATTTCGTTTTGAAAGAACATATGTATTTATAAAAATCACAGTAATTGAGACTAGAACAATCATTGCAAAAAAATTTCCCATACCACCAAATTGTTTATGAATAACTCGTTTGAATTTTCTCATTGTCGTTGTATTTTAAGTTCGTCTTTGAAGCATTCAGAATCAATATTAATTCGTTTTCTTTTGTGTTAAATTATATCTAAAAGAAGATAATAGTTAATAATATAACAACAATGATATAATTTTTATTCGTGAGTCTTTCATTAAGTTTAAATATTAGATTTGATTTAACAGAGTCTATCAAGCACGTACATATGACTCATTTTCTGCCACAAGCGATTTTTTTTTAGTAGAAATATTAGCTTCTTGTACTAAAAAATCAGATTTATCAAACAAAAAAACCAATTATTATAGTAAATCCTGGAGGAAGACCCTTACCCTAAACTTCTGTGAAAAAACTTTTTATTTAAAAAATTGGCATATGGTATATCATTCGATATAGGTTTTTACGCTGATTTCAAATATGTCTTTGTTTTCCTTTCAAAGTGCTTCTGTGACAAAGAAATCGTGAGAAATCTTTAAAAAACTAGGTTTCTTAGAAAATCTATATCTCAGTCTGCAACCATTTGCACTAAGTGAGCTTATGTTCCAGATATAGAAATATATTCTCTCACAGTTTCATCGATGTCGAACTAGCGCGGAAAAGTGGCGATTAACTTTAGTAAAGACACCTTTTTAGAAAATGCTTAACATAAAAAGAATAGTTATTTCTGCAGAACGAAAATTTTTTCTATAGATCGATATAGTGAACGTCCTAGTTTCAGACTATATAATTTATTGTTCAAGTGTTTTTATTGTTGAAAAAAGGGATGTTTTTCTCTAAAGATACTGAATTTTCGATTAAGCTTTTCCAATGAATTAAGCAGTTGAAACAAGTTTTTCTTCTCAAAATACTTGGTCGTTAATCAATGTATATAAAATACTATTCAAATCTCGAAAAAGTTCACTTTCATTTTTTTCATCTAATGTCAACGCTGTTGTCCACTATAGTCTAAGCAAGCGAACTAATATACCTACAAGAAAATTATCGAACTCATTTCAAAACAGAATGAAGACAATTAAATATCATTGATATAAATAAAAAGTTTCGCTGTAAAAAGGTTATCTTACTTTGACATTCAAAAGAATAGACGTACTTATTTACGTTGTGAGTATTCCCTAGTAACATGACTTCTATGTTTGATAAATAATGACAAATTATAAAAAGAAAACGATAAGATTTAAACCAGAAGAGTATTTAAGAGTAAAGCAAATTTTCAATTGTGATTTTATGATTGTTTTGTATGCGTTTGAGATTTGTAGGTTAATATTATGATTGTTTTCTTAAATACTTACGAATTATATTCATGCTTATAAAATCAAGCAGACGCAAAATCCATAAAATGTTGATCAAAAAGTAAAAGATACTGAAGCATATGAATACTTTCTTCTATTTAAATAGAAAACGAGAAAATCGATTGATCATCTTTTTTTGGCTTCAATAGAAAATAATCAATATAAAAAAACGGGAATTTCTGTAACTGTTTCATTCAATAAAAACTTGTATCAGGAAAATATATATCATTTTCGTTTTTTCTATTTTTTGGATTAATTGAAATTATTAGTTTTTAAATTAAAATAAAATTATCCATATTGTAAATAATAATTAATAAGTAATAAAAACTAAAATATTTATTATTTGACATGATTGTTATAATAATTTTCCAATTGATTAAATAATGTTTTATGAAAATCATGCATTGCATGTTCAACAGTTGGAACGTAACGACCTGAATCATATGCTTGAGATTCAAGACCAAGTTGAACATTTTCACATAAAGAAATATCTTCTTGTTGTACAACATTTGAATCTTTTTGTGAATCGTTTTCAGCAGTTTTAGTTGTTGATTGAGGACAATAATAATAATCCATATGAACAATACAATTACGTTCATCAATAGGTACAACTAAATTTGTATCCATATATGGTCCATATCGATTTATCATTAAATTAGGATATATATATATGAAAACAACATCACCTTCTGTTCGTTCCATACCAGTACAATATTGTACCGATGTTTTTGGATAATCGACAACTGTTTTATATTCATTCATATTTAAAATAGAACATAATTGTTTATGAGCATAAGGTACATGATAACCACCATCAAGATAATTATCAACAAATATTTTCCAATTACATTTTATATGATAACTTTTTCTAGTAACATATTCTAATTGTTCATAATTTGTGGCTTTTAAATATTTTTTATCAATATGTTCAATATGTGATAGATCACTTTTAATATTATCATTATTTAAAAAATTAAAATTTAAATAAATAAATGGACCAATTGTTTGAATTAATATAGGTTTTAGACGAACAGTTGATGCTTTAAATTGTTCAATAGTTTTTAAACGAAATGCTTTTTTTAATCGTCCATTAAAATCATAAATCCAACCATGATATGGACAAGTTATTTCATTTGTTGCAATATGACCTTGACTATCGTTTAATAGAGACATACCATGATGACAACAAACATTATAATGTGCAAATAATGTTGATGATTTATCAATATTTATTATATATGGTTCTGAAAGAAAACGATCTGTTAGAAAATCTCCTGGCTTTTTTAATTGAGATTTTCGTCCTGCTAATAACCAATTTTGACCAAATATAGCATATCTTTCAAGTTCAAATACATCTCGAGATGTATAAAAACCAGATGGAAGTGTCAAAGCACGTTCAACGGGTATTTTTGATGACCATGATTGAAGAAGATGTTCAAGTTGAGTTTTATTTGATGGAGAATAAATTTTCAAATGCCGACATGATACTTGAACTAGGCTACTAGAAAAAAAAAGACAAGAAATATATATATATATAAATCAAGTGGTATTAGTTTAGGAGGTGTTCCACTGTTAATATATGATAACATTGAAGCTGGTGTTTTTTATTGATGGAAGGTCGAATACCTTTATACAGTGGAACATCTGCTAAACGAATATTATATAAATTTATACTTCAATTGTAGCAGCAAGAAAAGAAAACGTATTAATTGAATTCAGCAAAATCATAGCAAAAAACACCAACACTAGCATTATTTACGGCAAAGAACGTAACAGACGGAAAATCATGATTTTTGTTTAGACTTAAAAATAGTATGATAAACAACTACTGTTGTAAATACATTGCAATTGACCTAAAAACTAACCAACCAACAATGAATAGGATTTCTCGCTTATGATTGGTTCATAGAACGAAACTAATCTGTCACTAAAAACTTTAACAATAGAAACATTAGGTATGCGTGGGAGTGTTTTCCTGGATTTGCTTGATAAGCTTGAGGATATTTATGAAAACTTTTTTAGTGCAATTTTCTTTGAGCTTCTTTGAAAATTTTTGCTTTTGTTATTTTCTTTGTCAACAACTTTTATGTATTTAATACCTGTTTATATTATGTTTTCTTTACAGCATCTATCTTTTAGTTCAATTTATTGTCCTCTACATTTGTGTCTATTCGACAATTCATGCTCTGGTTGACAACTATCATCAGCTGGAACAATTCCATTTTGAATATTAAGTTCCATTTCTATTAGGCAAAGGACAAAGGTAAAGTTTCTTAACTTTTGTTTTCGATTGTACAAACCTTATTTTCATTTTAGATTAAAAAACAAACTATGACTTTCGGCCAATCTCTTTACAAAATTATTTCTCATTATTCACAGTTTTGTAAGTTTTTTCTTTCTGAAGATTTACTTTTAATTAAATATATATTTTTTTTGTTATAATGAAATAGATTTCATTGCAATTGCATCGATACTTGGTACAGGTATCCTTGGTCTTCCGGTGACATTATCTGAAAGTGGATTTCGACCATTTATTATCTCATTTTTGATCTGTTACTTTGTTCAAGTAAAAAAATACGAGTCGATCCTTTATTTTTTCTCTTACATATTTCTTTGATTAAAGGTATTGACAATTTTTTTCTTCACGGAAGTTTTACAAAAGGCTTATTATCGAAACGTTGAAAATTTACAACAAGTAAGTCAAAATTCACCAATTAAATTATTGTTTTTGTTTTATTGTAAACAGAGTGACAAAGATAATGCACCGATTCATATGGAAAAAGATGAATTACCTACATACGGATCAGATTATGATTTGGCAGCAAGACAGGGTAAGAATAGATCAATATTTAAGATTAGTGTTTTTTTTTCTTTATCGTCGCATCTGTTTCTAATTAATGTACATATCAAAAGATATAATGATTATTATTGTTACTATCTAAAAAAAAGAACATTTCTGTATATCGCTGTTTGCCTAATGAGTCTTCTCAGTAGGAAACACAAGATCAAGGATGATACCAACATAAATGTATAAAGAATAATAATAAAAAATAGGAATAATCTTCATCATTATATAAAACATCAGAAAGAGGAAGAAAATTAATCGCATGTACATTTAACCATTACAGTTTGTCCTATTTGTTCGCTAGTATAAATACACAAAAATTGTATAAGCATCTCGGCACATTAGACACTTGATCAGTAAGAACAACGTCTAGATCATGGTAACTGTAATACTTGTCCCGCGTTTATGCTTGTACGTATTAATGTGTCTTAGTCTTACATTGGCAATTATATTAACTACTCAATTAATAGCGGGACTGTGTAATGTAATAACAAATTTTCGTCGAAAGATGACGAGAAAACAACGCCCTATTTTTAATTTCTATGTATTTCATCATTTATTTACATGCATAATTCGTTGTATGACAACGTTTACAATTTGTTTTTGTCTAATAATCTATGATAAATGTCTTTCTCTCGAATTTTTTATTCATTTTCTTTTATTATTATCAACATTTGATTTATTTATAATAATCATTGGTGAAACAGCACATTTCTGGGATTCAACAATAAATTATAAAAGTACATTATATTCAAAATATTGTTTAATATTTGGAATAGTTTTTATTTATTTTCTTTCGGGTCTTTTTGTTTCTATTCATATGACAATGAGTGGAGATAATCCACTTATTATAAATATATGTCAATTAATAAAACAAAAAGTTTTTTTTTTTCAATATTATGATAATGAAACGTCTTTAATACCAACAAGAATTCTTTATATATTTTTCATATTACTTAATTTGTTAACGCTTACATGGATATATACATCATATAAAAATATATCTAAATTAAAACGTAAATGTTTAGCAACAATCTTTTTTTATACACTTGTATTAACAAAATTTGAAGGAAATGAACGTTCAAATTTGGTTAATCGAAGTTTAAAACGTCTTTTATTCGTATTATTATTTGTTCTAAGCAATATAATAGCTATATTTCCTGCACTAACAATAAAAGCTTTCAATATAACATTAAATATTAACTTTCGAATATTTTTTACTTATTTAACAATATTACCATGGTGTGAATCTTTAACATTTTTATTTTTCACAGAAATGAAATTTAATTTTATAAAGAAAAGTTTTAAATCGAAGAAAAATCCTGATCTTCAACAACGTATTGGTACACGTTTGAGTTCATATCGAGAAAATTTTATTAAAATTCCAACAAATCAAATTGAATAAAACAACGAAGGACATTTTTTTTTTTTAATTTATATTTAGAATACGGTGAATTTGTTGAATTACGAGATATGGTTGTTCCTTCGAGAGGTGATTTTTGTTTTTATTTTTCATGTTCTCTTCTTTTTGTGTGTCTGTGTTTCTGTATTTTCTATGCGTAAATACATGTTTATATATATATTGCTTATTGTCCTCTCACAGGCGATGTTGAATCTAGTGTACCACTAATGCTAGACGACGATGATGATCACGATATAACTACTACTACTAAATATTATTCCGGAAAGTGTATGCATTTCGTTTGTTTATCTTGCTGCATGAATGATTTCTTTTTATATCTTTTGTTTTCATTTCAAATATATCGATAAATTTAATTTTTTTCTATAGTCAATAAAGTGGATACAATCAAGCGATGTTTACCAAATCTTCATTCACTTGGAGAGCTCTTATTACCATGTTTTCTTCGACAATTATTTACATTGACGGTACTTTTGAGCTTGTATGTATTAGTCGGTTTTTTTTATATTAATATCTTGAAAAGAAAAAGATTTTATTATTAGATTATGCTTATTGGTGAGCTATGCACTAGCTGGTAGTCAAGCATTTACAACTTTATTTCATGTCAAGTAAGTTATATGAATGATAAATAAATGAAATATTTCAAATTAATTTTAGTTATATTAAAATGATTCCGGTTTTTTGTTGGACATGGACATTTGTCATTATTTTTCTTCATTCATTTATTCAACCGATTATATCGGTATTAACTTTTCTTAAAGGCACACTTTTTACTGGAACGGTAAATAATCTTTATTATATATTTCATGTTATTATTTATTTTTTTTGAAGGTCGTTGTAACATTATTAGTTGGATTGAAGGTACAAACTCCAGTAACAAATGATTATAAAGCTATTGGAGATTCATTTCTAATGAGCACAATTGCATTAGGTAAGATACAAAAATTTTGTTTAATTTGATAAATAGATTTTAATTTAGGTGGTTTGATGAATGTGATGCCATTAATGTTTTCGAAATTGAAGCAGACAAGAGATGAGGTAAATTAAATATTTGTTTTTGCAAAACCTGCTTGATGCCTTTTTCTTTGTGCTTAGATTATTGGCTTCAATGTAGCTTTATTTCTTGGCTTGACAACATGTGTTATTTTAAATATTCTTTGGTATGATATAATAGAAGTCCATGATATTCGATGAGATAAAATAATGTTCAATTGAGAAAATTTTCATTAGATCAATACTATTATCAAAAAGTTTTATTTATGTTTTGTTTTTCTTATTTTTGTTTCCATATTCAAATAATTTTTCTTTACCTAATTGATACAACTGAGATAGTATCATTTAAATTTACTTTTGATCAAATTCTAACAAACATGCGCATGACCTAATAATCAAGCGATACTTTGCAATAAATTTGATATTTCTCCTTAATAAAAAAAAAAAACAAATTATAGAAATCTTTATATCTATAGAACAATGAAATGCTGATTTATATCGACTAAAAACTTTAGAATCAGCATTTTTTAATCCGACCGATTTAACAATATTCTTTATATTACTTCAACAACAGGTTTTTAAAAAAAGTAAACAACAATTTCATTAAAATGCTTTCTTTACATAGATTTATATTATTTTGACTTTTCTGAGCATGTCACAAATTGCATGTAATAAAAAGAAATAATTGAAATCTATTTGATCGTTGATTTTTGTTTTGCTAATTCTCTTAAACAATTCATTTTTAATTTATCTATTTTTTCGATAGGTGTTGGTCAATATTAGCCATTGTTCCGCAACATAGTACATGTTTATCAAGTGATCTGAATGAGTCAATTAAAATGGCGTTTAATCTTTTAAATGAATCACAAATTCGAGGTCATTGTATTTATTCGCCATCTTTAAAAGCGTAGATTTAATTTAAAAAATTATCTTCTATTTTAATTCTTTGTTTTTTTTTTTGAAGAGCGGAATTAAATGGAGAAATTTCAACAGTACCCTTAAGCAAAGTTAGTTGTATAAAACAGAGCTTGAAAAAAATTATTCTATTTTTAATTAGATTCTTGAAACTGAAAATTATAAATTTTTTCAATATGTTTCATTTATTGTTCAAGTATTTATTGTAATAAGTATTTCGGTTTCATTTATGACGATGGGTTCAGCGTTACATCATACAAGTAAGATGAATATTTTCTTTATATGTATGTTATAAATTATTTCTTTCTAGTCAAAGGTGTTGTGGATTCATTTTGGAATCCAACTTTAGAAGTAGAAACAAGTTTAACAAAATATGGAACTGTTTTTCAATATATTACTGTTCGACGGTAAGTTATAATAAGTGAACCAAAAGTTTTCAGGCAAAATATTTGTTTATGTGGGGTTAAAAATTTTATTTCAATTTTTGTTCGCGACTAAGGAAGAATCTTTTTTTGTAAAAACTCAAAAAATTTGATGGAACGGCGAATCAATAGTCTATTGCTAACTCCTTTAAGTTCCTTTTCGAAGGTACAAAAAAAATATTGAAATCGATTGTTTTGTTGAGTAGATACTTCTTTACAAAATATTATATTGAACTAAACTGTAGCTTTTATCTAAGTGAAACTATGGACATTTTGTTCACAGCTCTTCTATGTACAAAATGTTTTCTGATCAAAAAGAAGAATTTATGAGAAGCGAAAATTGAATTGATCTGTAGACAAACAAAAACAATCTTCAATAGTACATTTTTTAGAGTGCCTTCTGCTCTACAAGATGACATATTAATAAAAGTGTCAACATATACTTTCGAATTGAAATAATGAAAGTACAAAAGTGTGCCGAAAAATTTTCCGCTCGAACTATTTTTGGGCCTTTAAAAAGGTCTTCTGATTGATCTGAAGGAATTTCCTAAACCTATATTCGGAAAGAACACAAAATTCTGGTCATAACTAGATATAGACTAGATGGTTTCAATCTCGGTCTCAGCCGGACTGCAACCAGCACTAACGCTTTTTCATTGGGAGTGATATCGTTTTATGGTCGCGTAAAACTTGCATTGAATGTCATATTCTCATGACTCATGTGTTCTAGAAGTTGATGCGAAAATTATTAACTGACAGTCACTTGCAATTTTGATAGTAAAATCAATCCTTTTTTCCTCTTAAACAACAGAACTATCGAACACATCAACATGTAGAATAGACGAAGTATTAGTAAATTAAAAAAGGTAATAAATTGCCTAAAGAAAAGATATTAGAAGTCATGCGAATCGTACAAGGTTTCTCGAACTCATTGACACTGCTAAAGATAAATATCATATTTTTCGTTAGTACACATATAACAAAGCTCGAAACCAGAACCAAAAACAATTGGTTTCGCTCATTGTTAGTCATAATCGGTAACTTTCGACTCTTCGGAAATACTTTCAAATTAGTCAAAAATAAACAAACATATTGTCTCAAAACTTTCGGCCCATCCGTTAAATTATGAAATTATTTTTATTGAAATGATAATTTACTGAATTTTTCTAGAATTATACAATGGATTTTTTCTTTAATTATTTTCTCAATTGTATTTGGTATTGCAATGAGTAATCCGAAGGTTTGTAAAAAAAAAAACGAAGAAACAATAGAAAGTTGTAATTATTAATTTATAATTATTTTAGGGTTTTAAAAGTATTCTTGAACAAGCTGGAAGTCTTTTTCAAAATATTGAAATGGGTATATTTCTTGCAATAATGATTTATAAAGTTTCGGCGGCAGATTATCGGTAAGAAACATTAAATCTTCAGCACAAAAAAGCACAAAGATTTTATTGAAACTTTTTGTCTAGGCGTTATATATTACCTTTTCAATTACCACGATGGTTTATTCCTTTTCAATGGATCATTCCAATTTATTTTGTCTCTGCTATTATTTATGATATATATCATATAGTTCAACATTATTTAAATTAAAAAGAATAAGGAAATGAGAACAGATTAATATTTCATTTTTTGGTTGTTGTCATTATTTTTCCTATTGATATTGTCTCCATAATATATACATATGTGTTATTTTTATTTGTTTGTTTTTGTCTGTAATGCAATTGTTGTTCTCTATATTTTTATTTAGCTTTTTCTTGCAAGTTTGGTGTTCCTATTTATTTTTCTCATCTTCTCAGTCAAATGTCGCGATGTTTGTCGAAAAAAGAGAGCTACTATAAATTTATTTATTTTTGTTGTCTTCAGATTAAAAAATCATAATGGCTTCAAGGTCAACTCATATTGGATTTGAAGGTGTACAAGATCAACTAACACGAATCCCTATTGGATTTGAAGGACTTGTACAAGAATATGATAATAATGTACCAACAAATAGTTCTTCAGGTATCATTTTGATTTATATAGTAAAAAAGGATTACAAAGATAAGACTTCATACCCATTTCGAATAATAATTGTAGTATGTGCGAAACAAAAATGATTAATTCTGAAACATGTAATAAAACTCGTAGAGATTTCAGAAACTTTCTGACATTTCCTTTCTACTTTAGAATTAGTTGATTTTTATTTATCGTACATGACAGTTCATTATAATACATTTGAAATTATCAAAAAAGTTTTGAAAACAAATTTCTAGTGCTTTCATCATTCGAATGCTCTAATATATGGTAAGTAGTTTACGGTAATATTTAGTCTTCTCTTTGAATTAACAAATCTATAACACAATAAATCGAGAGTTTCGATAAAATACAGAATCCTTCAATTAAAAAACCAATAGAAAAAGAAACTTTCAAATTTTTTAGATCTAAGCGATCTAATAAACTTTTTCTCATTCTTTATCAATTAGTGTCTGTATATTCGTTTTGAATCTAACTGCCATATCATGGTATTGATCACATCAAAATGAGCAAATTTCTATCAAGCACGTAGACGCGATTTATTTTCTGTTAAAAACGCATTGTTCTCTATAGAAATATTAATTTTCAGTACTCAATAAAAGATTGATGGAAGAAAGTGAATTTCGTAAAAAAAAACTAGAATATTTTGTTTTTAATTTAAAAACTCGGTCATGGACCATAATAACAGGGCATCGAAAAGTTTTTTGACCAAATGTTTGCTCATTTTTGACACTCTTGAAAATATTCTGGGCGAGTGAAAAACTAGTGGCTGGAATCAGAATGGTGTGCCTCTTCCGAATGTAGGCTCAGAAATTGTGTATCTGTTTTTGTCCAAGAGTAGCGAGGAAATCTTTGAAAGATCTAAAAAAGATAGTTTGGACGGAAAATTTTTTCGTACATTTTTGTATCTTCACTATTGATATTCAAAGCTACATGGTGAAACTTTTCTTCACGTATGAGTTTTTGAGAGCAAAATTTGCTCTAGAAAATGTGGTATTTGAGTTTATTTCTGTGTTCTGATAAAACACCTAAATTCTTATTTTTCTATCAAATGCAATATTAAAAAATGGATTTTTTGATCAAAATCCGATTTAGGTAAAAGTAGCTCTTGCAAAAATGGTTATAGTTTCACTTGTGTAAAATTTGCATTTTAGTTCGACATAATATTTTATAAACAATTGTTCACTCTACAAGAGCACCAAATCGAACTATTTTTAACATCTTTGCAAAGAGATTTACGGGAGTCGCAAATGTCTGTTGTTCGCCACTCCCACCAACTTTGTAGAATGTTCAAAGATTTCCTCACTACTCTAGGACAAAAACAAGTACACAATTTCTGAGTCCATATTCGGAAGAGGCGCAAAATCTCGGTCTCAATCTCCAGTTTTTCACTCGTCTAAAATACTTTCAAGAGGGTCAAAAGAGGATAAACATTTTGTCAAAAAAACTTTCGATAACCCGTTATATTGAACATTATTCAAATCACAAAAAATATCACTTTTATTTTTTCACCAAATGTCAATACGTTGTTGTCCACTATGCACAGGACTATTCAAGATATTTTTTGACATAACTATATATTCATAATTAAAAGCTAATAGTTATTTTTATCTTTATTTTATTCCACTAGTAAATAAAAATCCTAATTCAAGTTTACCAATTCAAAGAAATAAAGTCTCATCGTCTGAGTATGCATTAAATATTCCGAAAACAATGCCTTCTTTTTCTTCTTCGTCTTCATCGAAATCAAATGAAAATTCTCAAGTAACAGTACCACGTCTGTTCACTTCATTTTTATCTGCTGTTTATACTGAATTTTATACAGTATGGTTTCGAAAGAAATGGTTAATATTTAGTGATAATCATAAAGAAATATTTTTAACATTACGTTCAGATATATCATGTTATTTAACTGTACAAATGGCAATCGATCAGAATTGTTTTGTAAACAATAAACTACCTCTTCTTAATCAACCTGAATGTTTACTTATTCGAACAGAAGCCAACAACAAAAGTTTATTTTTACCTAATTCAATTATTTCATTTGAAAAATTTTTTGATAAAAATATAAAAAAATTTTTTCACGGAAAATTAATTGCTATTTTATGTGAGTCAGATAAAATAAATAACAAATTAATGTTTTATAAACATTCTCTAACAAATCATTGGTATATTTTTTATAATGATCTCATAAAACCATCACGATCATTTTCAAATATATTATCGAATGAAGAACAACATAAACTTGAATCAATTTTAACAGAAAATAATCATCGAAAGTTTATTCATCCATCTGAATTAGTTCTTCCTTTATCTTCTTTATGTTATCATCCTATTACATATATATATCTCGTACAGAAAAGTAATCATGAGAATTAGTAAATTTTTGATGATAATCAATGAATGTGATCATCAAATGTTAGTTTTTTTGTTTCGCCAGTTTTATATAATTAAGAAATTCAATTTTTTCGATTGTTTGGTTTAATTGATAATTTTATTTCAATGATCATGTGATGTTTTGAGTGAATTTAAAAGTTCTTTCAGTATTTTTTTCTATTTTATTTTGTGTAATGTATGAATTAAATATTTTTTTACTTGTTATAATACAGTGTTTGCCTTTATTAAAACAAAAAAGAAAACTTTTTATTTTAACCTCAATTATTTTTCTTTTTTTTTAGATAAGAAATAATTTGAGAAGTTATCAAATTCATCATCAAAATATTCATAACTACACTTACGTCATCAATAATTTATGACAACTAGTATTTAATATATTATTGCTTCAAGGTATTTTATTTTGATATTCTCATTTAGATTCTATGGCGCACGATGATAAAGATGATTTTCTTAAGTGCATCATAAATGAAGCTAAAACTGGTTACATGGAATCTCGTTGTCGAGATTATTTAGATGTACAAACATATAGACATGCGGTATGTTTTGATACAGGAGAATATTTTGATGCATTAGAATTATATGCTCCAGTTGGATCATTAACTATTCAAAAAATAATTGATGATCATCAAGATTTAGATACAATTCATTTACGACGACCAGCACCTGTTATTTTACCAATAATAATATCAAAAATTTGTAATGATCCTGATTCATATGTAATTCCATCAGGAGTACTTAATATTCATGCAATTCTTCCTCGTTCACCACGTTATCAACTTGAAGCTGTTATATGTGAACTAAATCAACATTGTATTGTTTTCGTAAAAAATTTAGAAACAGATAAATGGTATTATTATCAAAAAGGATATACATGTGAACAATTTAGTAGTGATTTAAATGACAATTTAAATAATATAATTGAATCAAGATCAGTAAATGAACAAATACGCTTAATAGAATCCGCACATTTTCTTGTATCATTAATATTTCATAATGCAGTTAAATATGTTTATAGACAAGAAGAGAAGTGAATTTTTGTTTTTTTTTATTTTGTCTCTTTTCAAGTTCTATTATTGAATTGCTTTGATACTTATGTGATATAAAATTATTTTGTGATTTTGTTTCTACAATAAAATCTAGAAGAAAATTATCCTTCATAAAAAAAATTTATTTAATTTTTTGGAGATCAATGAACAGTTTAACTATTGGTGATATTGTTCAGAATTCAGTACAACGTGCTATGTAAGTTTGTATAACAAAATAAAAACCAAAGAAAGACCAACAATTCTTATTATTCGTCTAAAATAGTGTCCGTTGGCTTGGTTTTATCGAAGAAATACCGATAATTGGTTTGCAATTGATTGATTCGATATTACCTGGTAAGAAAAAAACTTTTTTCATTTTCTTCATAAAGTTTTTCTTTTCTTTTTAATTATAAAGGATATACTGATGGTACTTGTCCATTTGATAATAAGCGTTACTTTAATTGTTCAAATGGACAAGGCTATTATATCTTAGAATCGGGTTTTATTGATTCGTACAAAATTATTCAAAAGAAGATCGAGATTAACAGGCTTACTACTTCTGACTATGATTTTCATGAAAAAGAGTAAATATTTAATTTATTAATATGAATACATGAAATTTTTCGGACGATTTCACTTTGGCTATGATTCTGATAAGAAATTAACGCTTGAGTACAGTCAATTAGTATAATTCTTTTTTTGTTTTATTTATGAATATTATGTAAAATTTATTATTATTTTCTACAAAAGTTCAACAATGTCAAATTCATACGAATGGATAAAAGAAAACAATAGCTAGAATTGTATAATTAAAGCATTTTCAAAGCATATTTCTAATTCTGTTTTGATAAACAGTACGCCAACTGTTTAGTATTTTATTGAAATAATAATTTTTTTTTCTCAATTAGGGAAATTGAATGAACGTGAGATAATTCTTTAGACAGAAGATAATATGAAGTTTTACGAAACAAACTCAAGGAATTAGAAATCATGTTAGTTGAGTGATAAAAAACCAATGTAATCTTTCTTATAAAGCAGCGATATTGTTTTATAGATATAATTCGTTTCGAAAAACGTTTAATTGTCGAAATCTGTCTCTTAAATTTTTCTATTCGTTCGAGAAAATGACAATTAGTTGCAATGTAGAATTGGTTGCATGTTTAACAAAAGCATGTTTCCTATTTCACTTCCTTCAAACCTCAATTTGCAGATATGTGATGCAATCATATACAGTCTCTTGCAAAGGCTACTATTGTATGTGAAAAATAAAGATTTAGTCCATGGAATGAAAGACGAAAACTATATTGATTGTCGAATGGAAAAGACTGCAGCAGACAGAAGCTCCAAAATAAGCAAAAAGATTTTTCGAATTATAGGAAATTTTCACAACAATTACTACCACTTACTCTCATGTAAGGCTTCATACTGAATTAAAATAGTTCACTAAACATTCATATTTATATTCATATCTAATGTTTCTTGTCCTTGAATAGATTGTTTGTTTGTTTTTTGGGATTTCTCTGAGCTATTTTTCCATAATGCTAAGAAAATGCTTTTGTGGATTTTATTTTTCAGCATTATGACTAATTTTACACTGTGACTTATTTTCATAGATACATTCGTTCAAATAAACTCGATTTCTTTTGAATGCTTCTGCAAGATAATAGTTGGTGTTAAATGATCTTTCGAAAAACAAATCAATCATTTCGTTCTGTTATGTATCTATTGAAATTAAAACTGAACTTTTAATATTGAATCTCGTAGACAAATACTGTCCGTACATTGTGACATAAGACATTATCTAAAAATTAGCTCGTTGGCAATTTTACGAATAAGATGAATGTGTCCGAAAAATTTCCTTTATGATTTCTTCTTAAAATTAATTTTTTATAGACAGTTCGTGCCAATACCTCTAGCAAATGTACACACAACTCAAGAACCAATACGATCATTTTCTTCACCAACTATTTCTCAAACAGAACCTAATTCAGATAGTAATCATGTGATATCACCATCACGTGGTGTTCTTAGTCGATTAACATTCGAACGAGAACAACGAAGAATCCAAATGATTTCATCCATAGCTGACGATAAAGATTCATTCAATCAAAGATCATCCATTGAATCAGATCTAACATCATCACGAATATATCGTCCAGAAAATTACAGGTCAACATCCTATGATAAATCTGAAGAATCACAAGTTGATGAATTAACTTTACATGATAATGAAAATGAGAGTAAGATTAATGATAATGGAAATAAAAATAATTGCCCTTTAGTTCACATAGCAAATAATAACGGGCCATCATTATCTACTGAGGATCTACCTTCATTTGGTCAAGAATATTTTCTTGATAATTGGACACTTAGTCGTGTAAAATCTTTACTAGAAAATCAAATTCCCATACATAATAAATTATGTTTAAATATATTTGATGATCAATGTAATGTACAAAATTTAATCAATGAACAAATAACTGGATGTGAACCTCATATACCTAATGAACTACCAAATGATGTTTGTATTGAACTTATTAAATTATTCGATCGTGTTGAAATAATATTTCCATCACGTGCTATTCGTTTATATAATAATGATTATTTATTATTAGCTATATTATGTTCAAATAACCAATGTGCTTACATACGAACAGCAGCTGGTTGGGCATATGCAGATGATGAATGTGATCATGGACAATCTATTGTTATTGACGAAATTTCACAAATGATTGATTGCATAAGTAATGATATCGAAATAAATTCTGAACAATGTTTACATGTACTTAAAAATGCATCGTTTTTATATTACAAACTTGTTGAATAATATTTTTTTATCTTATCTTCTAAATACTATTTATTGTCCCATAGATATATTTATATACATATATATTTCAAAAATGAAAAACAGAATATTCATTAAACATAGTTAAACTTGATTCATTTTAGCTTTATTACATAGTCTTTAAAGTAGACTAAAGATATGAAGATGAATAAAAGTAAAAAAAAGAAAGAGAGAGAGACAAAGCGTACTTTTCACATCATACACGAAGATTGTTTTAAGTCGTGTTCTCATCATCATTCTCTTTCAACTCTCTCTTTTTTCGCATCTGTATAGCTTATACACGCACACATCAATTAGACCAACATGCCTTAGAGGCTTCAGTGATGGTAACGACAAGCACATAGGATCGACAAAACCCTTAAGGCTTGAAGCAATAGTCGAAGAAGCAATAAGAGTGAAGAAGAGAAATAGAAGGAAAAGAGAGAGAGAGAGAGAGAGAGAGAAAGATGATTGTGCATTGCCATAGGCAAATAAGCCATACACACATAACATACACAAGTTTTATTTTGCTTTTGCTTACTTCTGACCATCTCGTTCTGAACGTGTAAAAGAAAGAGAAAAAAAAACGAGAAGATAGTCCGAGGCAAAAAGGACAGATTGAAGCTCCAAGGCAACAAAAGCGAACGAAAGAGACATGTTCTATTGCCGCCAGGGCTTCTTCCTTTCTCTCGGTGTCTAATCGTGAGAAAACTAATCTGCAGCAACATGGCAAGCGAATTGCCATAAGCAATGTTCTGCAAAAAGCCGTTACCATATACATACATCGTGTCGATTCTCACTCATTTTCTTACTCTGCTTTCGGCTGCTCGCTTGCCCTCTTCTTTCTCCCTCTCCATTCTAACGAATAGCCTCCGGCGACACCGTGTATGTGTGTGTGTGTGTGTGTGTGTGTGTGTACGTATGTGTATATATGTTAGAAAAAAAAATGAGAAATTCGTTCTTCCTTGTCATCGTTAGCTGACTGTCTTCTCGATTGCAAGATAGCATATATGATTATTGTATTTTAATTTAATACAAACAATTTAGAAAAGAAATAAAAAGAAAAAACAACAACAATGAATAGTGATATGACAGAAAGACATTCATCATCAGTTAGTCCAAAAGTTTCATCATCAATGATTATCCCGAAACGTGAGCCAATAGAAAATGATTTTATTCAAAATAATAAACGTCGTTTTATTGAACATCATTCTCATGATACAAATACAATTATATCAAATAAACGACAAATGGCAACAAAAAAGCATCAACAGTTAGATAATATACAATCGAAATTAATTAATGGTAATAATGATGAACAACATCAAAAACAAAATGAATCACATTTAACAACAAATAGTCCAAAAATTACAAGTCCAAAAACACTTTCTAATGGTGGAACTAATGATATTCCATCAAATATACAAACAAAACCAAGGTAAATTAAAATATATATTTTTATCTATACCTAGAAAGAATGTTCTTGTGTTTTCTTCTTTCTTGTTATTTCTCTATAGAAAAGTTTAAAAAAACATTTTTTCTTGTCTTTTTTTCGAAATAGATTTCTTGATGGAAACTCCGATAATACACTTATTCGGCCACAAGTCTCATCATCTCCATTAGGCATACCACGCCCAGCTAATCCATCTCGTTTTACGGCCCCTGTTCATATTGATGTTGGTGGTACAATATTTACGTCATCATTAGAGACTTTAACACGTTATCCTGATAGTCGTTTATCAAAATTATTTAATGGTACAATACCAATTGTATTAGACACTCTTAAACAACATTATTTTATTGATCGTGATGGAAAACTTTTTCGTTATATATTAAATTATATGCGTTATGGTAGTTTAACATTACCAGATCATTTTCCTGAATTATCAGCTTTACTTGAAGAAGCTCGATATTTTGAATTAACACCATTAATAAATGCTATTGAAGAACGCTTGAGTCAGAATAAATTAACAAAAAATACTAAACAACAACAATTATCATTAAATACTCATGATGTTTTATTATTAAATATAAGTCAAGATCGTGTATTAATAAGTGGTAATATAACACTCATACATGATTTATTTCCTGAAATTCAAGAAGAACAACAACAACAGCAAGCAACACCAATACATGCACATGTTGAAAGAAATCAATTTATACGTTTTACTTTAAATGCTTTTATTAATTTAACACAATTAGAAATTTTTCAACGATTATTTGATTCACAATTTATTATTGTTGCATCAACTTGCGGAACAACTATGGATACAATGACACAATATAGTGAATATGTTTTTTCACGATCAAAATCAAATCATTTATCATAAATATAAAACAAACAAACAAACAAACAAATAATTTGTTATAAATACATATTGAAAAAAATTGTTTTGTTGTTAATGATGATGAAGAAATAAACCATCAATTATGAACAACAAATCGTGGCTATTCAGTGTATTTCTCTATTATTCACATAAACTATTTTATTTGTCATAGCACGGTGAATGATATTTCTTAATGTAAAATTGATGTATATTCAAAAAAGAAATATTTTTCCTTTGTATTTTTTATTATAAGTTCAAGTTTGCTGATTATTTTCGAAGATCATTCGAACATAGTGGCTTGAAATTTTCATATACTTTGAAGTATAAAATTCACGGAGTGAATAGGTTTATCAAACACATGAAAACTTTCTTTGCAAAGTCTTGCTGAATAAGAGTCATCATAGCTGTGAAGAACCAACTGAATTTTTGGCTAATGATTAATAAAAATTTAAAAAAACATGACTTAAAAAATAGTTTCAGATTAAAGTATCATTTTGAAATGATTGAAAGTAAACTATTCCCAGAAATAGGAGATTTCCTCTCCATATTAGAAGCCCCTGAGCTTTTATAATGTTCAGACAAATTCAGTTTTTAAAGAAAAGTTTCACAGTTGCGATTAAATTAGTCTTGGCAAGACGCTGCCTGCATATAAAAAAAAATGTTTCTTGACATATCAAATAATCATCATGAAGAATGATCTCTAAAATTTATTTTCATTTTTCATCGAGGTTTGAGATCATAATCATTATATACTCTGTAATCGTTACTTTATCTGAGAGAAAGTATTTGGACATCATTACAAATTAACAAATTTATAGTTCTTCTGCTTGTAATATCATGATATGGTTGGAAGATGAAAAAAAGAGCACGTACGGAGCTGGTGTTTTTTTAATTGGACTTCGACGTGTATAGCACAAACATTTCATCAATCTCTTATTTAGAAAAAAAGCAAGAAGGAATTGAAAGTAGAAATGTGTTACCATGTAATCTCATCATTAAAGACAAATCAGTCGTAATGAATAGCATGCAATGGTAAGAATGTATCTGAAACAATTGCTTCTTTTTGGAAATAGAATAAACATTTCTCAATCTGCATCTTCGTACCTGAATTATTCTTCAATGATCTCGTATGGAATAAAAGAAAGACACTAATTAATTTTTTATCTTGTTATCTAAAAAAATTCGTTGCATATAAACCGAGATGAGGCATGATAATACGCAGTCTTTTTCAGTAATTTTTTGTGATAGTCATATTAATAGCTCCCTCATCATAGACACCCGCTGGAAATTTTTGAATACTTGGACATTTTAGAATCCTCAAAGGCTTTTATTATGACGAGGGTTTTATAGATTATGACGCTATTTTCTGTCTTATATTGTAAACTCTGTTATTTGAAGCGTATAAAAGATACTGGAATAGAAAACGATTACTAAATCTACATCAAAATGTTGATATTAGGCTTGTAATAACTGCTGGAGTGATTGCATTAAGCGGATCTCCTTCTGTTTTTGTTTAATCTTTTTTGATTCTCGAAGATGTTACAACCAATCAAGCTGATTTTTTTTACTACAGACAGAGCACCAAAAATGAGGAAACACGTGTTCGCTTACGATCCCCATCTAATTTTGCTTAATTGGGCTGAAACTTTTACCATGGATACTTGAAAGTATTTTCCATAGGTAAAATTGACCTTCTTGACTTTTGATTTTTCTACTCTGATTTACAGGATCTTGTGAAAACCAAGGTCTTGATTTTAGCAGCAAAGTTTCACGTATTTCTTTCGTCAAAAGAAAGAAAGTGACATTTTAAAAAATTTTAATATTACTTCTGAAGAAAGAACGCCCCCAAGTGTCACTCCTCAATTGAACTGATATTTTGTCAGTAAGTAGATCCGGACGAGACACGTAGAAGTCTATAAGAATTCGTTCTCGTATACTGTCCTTCCCAAGTTATTACAATTTTACTCAATTTTTATATTGGGCAAGATGTTTGTGGAACAATCAAACTAAAATATTTCAACTTAAAACAATGTGTTGTTCTGGAGATATCGAGTCTTGAAAACACTGAACTTTCTTACCTTTCTTTGGAACGCATGACTGCTGTTGAATATTCAATATCTCAAGAAGAATATATCCCATTAAGTCGAAATTTTCAGTGTATTCTATCATCCATGAGACCTACTATTGGACAAATTTTCAAGTTGAAACTTCGCACTTTGACTTTTTCGCAAATACTTCGTCAGAAATAAAAAATATTTAGTAAAATTGCAATAGTCTAGAAAGAACAGCGCATGAGGCTGGATTTTTATAGGTTGTGACTAGTTTCGTTGTGTCCTGTTCATGTGAAAAGCATCATTTCTATTAACAAGTAATACTTGAAGACCTCCCCTCGTCGGATACAATCGTAGATAGCTTCAAAAACAAGTTTCCAGCCCAATCGGATAAAGTGTGATAGCAGTCGTTATGTATCAGGATGCGGCCTAAGGAAGACCAGTGCTTTCTATAAAAAATTGCAAAAATTCACTTCAGATTTTTTCTTCACAGGCACATGCCTCCTTAGTTTTGGTGATTTATCTGTAGTAAAATTCCAGCTTGATTGGTTGTAATGTCTTCGAGAACCAGAAACAATCAAAAATAGGGAGAGTACCCTTCATAAAATCAATACTGTTTATTCTACATTTTTACACTTTTGTTTCTTTAATTGTTTACATTCAGTTGTTAATCAACATTTCAGCATGAAATATATTCAAATCTATTCTGAGACTTCAATTGAAATCTATACTATGAACAATACGTTTCTTTGTATTATATTTTGTCTGAAATTATGGCTTTGGCGAAAATAATCCTGTCCATTCAATAGTTTTATTGTAAAATTAATCATCATCATCTGTATTTTTCAACAATAGAATTACAAAAAATTCCATTCACTATCTATTGAATATACTTTTCATAAACTCGATCAAGATTTCTCATAAATCGTTCATCTTCTTCAATAGTTGATTTCGTCCATGCTAATGGTAGATGTTTTGAAACAGGCATACGATCTTGAAAAAAATCTCCACTTTTATATTTTTTATCAATATCCTTTTGACAACATAACCAGATCAATGTATCAGCACCTTGCTCTGGTGTTCTTAAACGACTTTGCATTTTTGCATAAAACGACGGCATTGCCGAACGAACAGCAGGTGTATCAACCCAACCTTTAAGACGAATTTTTCATTCAAATTGATATGTCTATACAAATGTTACCTGGATGCCATGTAGCAAAATAAATAGATGGATGTCGTTCAGCAAGCCGTTCAGCCATAACAACTTGCTGTCGTTTATTCTGTGCATAAACAAGATCACCATTAAATGTTCGCATTTGAATTGAATTAAAATCATCCGGATCAAGTTTAACATTATACATACCTAATAAAAAACTGATATAAAAATCAAACAAATATAATTTCTTTTTTTTTCTTCCTTATTCATACCTCCTGAACTGGTTGTAAATACACGTGCAGGTTGATTTTGTGTTAAAATAGGTATGAAATTCTTTGTTAATATATATGTACCTAATGTATTTGTAGCAAAATTTGCTTCATGTTCATCATTTATTAATTGTCTTTCATTAATCATACATCCTGCATTATTACATAAAACCTAAAATAAATAAAATTTTTATAGAAAAAAATTTTTTTTTAATAATTTATACATTTAATGGTTTTTGTGATTCAATAAATTGTTTTGTGAATGCAGTAACATCTTGTGGTTTTGACATATCACATAAATATAATTCAACATTTCGATTATTTGAGTCTCGAATAATTTCTTCTTGAGCTTCTTTGCCACGTTTTTCATCACGACAAACCATATAAACATGAGCTTGACGTTTAGCACATTCAAGTGCAGCTATTTTTCCAATACCCTTTATTTAAAAAAAAACAAATAAACAAACAAATATATGTATGATTATGTAATCAAATGTTTAATTTTATTTATTTCTTTTTAATAAATTACCGAATTAGCTCCAGTAATCATTATATGTTGATCAGACAAGTCAGCATCAGTATCATATGAATTAAATCGTTTTGCTGCTGCTTCAAAACCGGATCGAGTATATTCAGAAAGACCTTTAATACCAAAAATAGCTGTTCGATAAAATGACATTGTTTATAAAAATTAATCTACAATAATACAAAGAGAAAGAAGAATACTAATATTAGTAGAAGGTATGTAATGTCATATGAATAAAAATGATGTAAAATTTGTTGTAAATTATTGTTTAGAACTTATAACAGTTATTTTTCGGCACGACCTAGTGTTATATAACGCATGAATGTTGCTTTGATAAAGACATTTATTGACAGCAGAACGCAAAATTTGTTTTTTTCTTTTTTTTCTTTCTTTCTTTCTTTTTTTTCTGCAGTTGCGATCATCACCATTGAGATACATCGTGAAGAACAAAATAGAGCAATGTAAAATGCACAAAAAACAAGAGACCTCAATGATAATTAGAAAAAAGCACTCACACGAGTCTTCACCGACTCGTTCTCTTTTCTTACATGTGAACTATGAAAAAGTCAATGAGATATCAATGAAAAGAGCAAGAAAAAGAGCAAGAAAAAAAGCCAGATAACATTGAAAATGTACACATATTTCGTATAAAACAAATAAGTATTCTCATCGAAATATCTAGTTATTTTCATAATTTATCAATTAAATAATGTTTGCCATTCGTTTGAAATATCGACGAAATCCATTCAAACAAATATTATCAATTATTTTATTTATTCTATTTCATTGGAATCATCGTATTCATATTTATCTATTTTTTATTACTTTATTCACAACTAGTTTTATATCTTATCGACAACCATTTAGTCTTTTATTTCAAGAATCATCAAGTGAATCTGTGCGTAATAATTTAATAAATCAACATAAAGAAGAACAAAAAAATGCTTTTAAATGGATTGAAAATATATTAAAACATCCAGAAAATCATTCAAATCTTATTTCAAAACAAACTCAACAATCAATATTTTACGATTATCTTGAAACAAAAACTAATTTATTATCATCATATACATTACTTAATAAGCCTAAACAAACATTATTAAATAAACATGATCATATTATAATATCAATATTATATAGTAAACAAGATAGTGATCATCGAGAAGGAAAATTTTATATAGGTCAAATACTTTATCATTTACTTAAAAATTATCATTCACGTTTTATAATAACATTATGTGAAAATAATAATACAAATGATCAAATATCTGATAGTATTGAACTTATTCGACGTTTATTACCTGTTTTTATAATAAATACTTTACCTGAATCTATAATAAATACATATGAACGAGAAAAACAAGCATATTTACAATGTTTATTAGCAAATTTTCAGTCATTTCCAAATGCAAATTATCTTTTATTATTACAAGATGATGCTGAGCCAACAAATAAAAATTTTTATAATCAATTATTATCATTAATTGATTATCGTATTAAACAACAATGGCCATTATATGGTCATAGAAAACAACCAGCTTTTATTAAAATTTATCATCCAAGATGGTTAATTAGTTATTTTCATCCATCATTTTATATTGTTATACAATTAATTGCAACAAGTCTTTTTCTTACATTAGTTTTTTTTATTTGTTTTTATTTCTATGAAATTATTATTCAAGTAAGTTACAACATCTATTTGAATGACATATTTAAATTATTTGTTTTTTTTTTTCTTTATATTTTTAAGAAAAAAAATAATATAAATCAAACGCAATTGAAATCTTACTCTCGTTCATCATTAAATAATCATATATACCTTTCTAATCTAATTAAAAATAATATAAAATTGTTTTATTTTATATTTTATTTTTTTCTTATTACTCTAGTTCTTATTCTACTTGACCATTCTAATGTTTCATGGACATGGCGTTCATTACATCCATCATTTTATTCTATTTATCCAGCACCATCATGTTGTTTACCTGGTGTTATCTATTTTCGACAAACTTATATTCAAGTTATTGAATATTTAAATAGTATTAAATGCCATAAAAACTATGCAATTGATACAGCTTTTGATGATTTACCAAAACGTACACATCTTCAAACATATCTTGTTGAACCTAATTTAGTTCATCATATTGGATTATATTCAAGACTTCGAAAGATGTATATTAATCCAAATTTATTGGATTAATACCGACTGTGATAAAATAAACCAAATAATCAGAGATTTATTTTGATATTTAAATAAATATTTATAGTTAATTAATTATGAAAGAGTAACATGACTCAGAAATAGATAATATAAATAAAAGTTTATAGTGAAAGACAATTTGTGATAATGATGTAAGCATCTCAAATACTTCATCAATTGTTGAAGTTATCTTTTAGTCATATAGAAAACATCGTTACATTAGAATAATCTTAAAACGGTTTTTTTTTTAATAAAGGTACGATAACTTTGTTGAATTTTTATCATAAAACAGAGTATCAGCACAGAAATCACATGAAAGTTTTTATTTGAACTTGAATTTTGTCGATAGGATAGGACTCATTATTATAAGAATATTCTAAAATCGATTAGATTAAAGAAATGTTAAAAAAAACAGGAAGTTTTTTGAACATTCAATAAGAAAGACATTTTTTCCGTTAAAACTCTTGAAAATATTCTTAGAATCAAGCGACCTAATTATCGACAAAACTCTCGGTTGAAAATCTTTTGTTGAAAATCTTTTTCAGTATCCTAGTCTTTGATAAGAATCTATCAAAACTGTCGTATCGCTCTATGAAGAATATCAATGGGTTCGAATTCTTTTAAGATTATTCTAATCTAGAGGCTTTCTATATGACAAAAAAATATGATCTCAAAAGTAATAAATTATTTCAAAGATTATATCATAAGATAGTATAGAATTCAAAGCTAAATTAAGATACATACACGATGTAAAAATCAATTATCAATTTTTGAAGATAATTACGAAGTGCTTTATTATTTAATTTTTGTTTATTTCTTGATTTTAAACCATTTTCTCGTTTTTGGTTTAAGAAATTGTTCATTCAGATTGTTGATCATTTCAAAATATTCATCATGAGCTCGTTTACGAATCACGTGAAATTATATAACACATATTTCACATCTTGTGAAATATTCTTCAATTTATATTACAATAACAAAAGGCATGAACTTAAGTGTTCTTTCTGAGTAGTAGGCAAAGCTTTGTTCACAGATAAACGTCCAGTCACTTGACTTACCACTCTTGAATGACTGTGTACTAGTTTATCTGTTGTTTCAACAGTCTCTCAAATTTAAATCTAAGATTTTACCAATGAAATAATCATCTGCTTATTTTGCATTGAGTTGTATAAGAACATCAGTTCATAAGCATTGATGGTTGAAAACAAAA
This sequence comes from Rotaria sp. Silwood2, assembly GCA_905329745.1. NCBI lineage: Eukaryota > Metazoa > Rotifera > Eurotatoria > Philodinida > Philodinidae > Rotaria > Rotaria sp. Silwood2. The sequence goes on along the minus strand of CAJNSZ010000001.1, from coordinate 2,943,885 downwards.
GCTTGACTCATCATAGGAAAAAATGGCAAGTAGCATTTTTCAGTAGGTACAGGATTAAACTTTTCATCATTTGTATAAATGAATCTATCGTCTTGACGATTTTCTACCCAATATTCACTGGATTCAGATGTATCTTCAATGAGTGCATTATTTCTAGAGTAAGAACAACTGCATTGATTTGCAACATCTAGTCGTATCAATAGATCATCAACCAAATGCATCAACGTAAAAGTATAATAATATCATGGAAATTATTTCATTACAGTTTCATATGTCTCATCTGTATTTCTAAATTAGCTATTTTTTCCCCGAAAGGGCTATAGAACAGTGAAGGTGAATAGATGGACAAGAATATTTTATATTTGATAATCTATCATAAACTTTAGCAGATCTACAATGGGAAGAATTTATTTATATACTTGATAGTGATAAATTCTTGGCTCATAACATGATCATTCAATCTAATGTGAATTAAAGTACTTTCGATAGGCAAAAATTTTCATCCATTTCTATCGTGTTACAGGTACATTCCTATCATTTTTTATTAGTACACCTTCAAAAAAACAATGCTATTATTATAAATCAATTGAAATATTTATATCTAGCTACAGTGTTTGTTAATCCATAGCAAGATACAAAATTAACTCTATTATTAACTGATTTACGACTATTTTCACTTGACAAAGGCGTCTATCTTGTTGATTTATTAGATTTCGATTCCTATACTAGTCCCTCCAGAAGAATTAGTACAACAACACATTTGTTGATCTGTTCTATTTGAATGTTGGTCAACCGTTTTTTTTCGGAATTAGAAGATAGTTTTTAATCAAAACAAGCATATATTGCTCTCTATACTAAATAATTAATAGCTGTGAAAAATACGGTTATATGAAATCTAACAAACATTATCAAACTTCAAATCAGTCATAGTGAATAGAAACAAAAGTACTAATTAATCCAATATGACTGTAAATAGATGCTTGAAAATGTAAATTCAGTTTGACAAAATACAGAAGTTCTACCATTACTAGCTATATTGATGAGTAACAGAGTACACAGAATAACAGTCTTTCTTCATGCTTGCTATGAAATACATTTCAATACTTTTAATTTAGTCACAGTGCTCATCAATAATTGATAAGTTATTTACTTTTCGAATTACAATCATACACAATTTGTCAAGCAAATTCACATTTAAATGCTGTTTATGAGTAAGAATTGTTCACGCTTAAAATTCTCAACGACTGATCGATGCAGATTTTTTTTTTATTCTTTTCTTTCTTAGTGTTTGAAACACAAGTCATATTAATTAAGAACTTGACTACAGTAGTTCTATCGCTATGATAAAAAAAAACAAAGTTGCATTGTAACTTATTTCAACGATAACATTGATTTATTCAAAATAAATAGATAATTTAACAATTCTTACACATAATATCAATAGATTTAATAAATTTACAATTAAATGGTTATCAAATCTTCATTACCATTACCACACAATAAAGAAACGGTTACCGAACGTGAAGAACATGTACTCATTACAGAATATTTAATAGGTACAAATAAAACAATAAATGAAACTAAAGAAGATGAACATAGTATTATTGCTGTTAGTCCAAATGATCATCGATGGTATCGGTAAGTAAAAATCGAAAGAAAAATTTCAAAAGCATATAAACTTTATAGATTAATTGAATTACGTAATGGCTTACGTTGTATGTTAGTAACAAATAATTCATATGAAGATGAAGAAGACGAAGATGATGAGAGAAGCAATCAATATGATACAGAGTAAATTATAGAATCAAATCATATTTGTAAATCAAAATGTGTATATGATTTTAGTGATAAATTACTTTCTTCAGATGCAGACGAAGCATTTTTCAAATATCATATGGTTAGTAAATATTATTATAGATATACGTACAACTAATTTTAACGAATGTATTCATATTTTTTAGGCAACTGTTGCTTTGTATATTCCAGCTGGTTCTCTTCTAGATCCTTCAAATTCACAAGGTCTTGCTCATTTAACTGAACATTGTATATTTATACTTAGTATATATATGTATCATATAGAGTATCAATTCTTTTCAGTACTCTTTTCTAGTTCATCTAAGTATCCTGAAATAAACTGTCTGGATACATTTGTTTCGTATCATGGTGGAACAATTCATGCATATACAGAACTTGAATTTGTAAGTCATAATATATATGTTTAAAGATAATATATTTTATTATATTATTTCAATAGACAGTTATTCTTATTGAAATTTCCTCGAATCGTGTTGTTGAAACACTTGATATTCTTATACATTCATTTATAGATCCTCTTATGTCACCTGAAGCAATATATGATCAAATTCAAATTATTGATGATGAAAGTACAATTGCACAATTTGATGACTATTATCGAGCATCACGTCTACTTGCATATTTAGCCAAAGAAAATCATCCAATAAGAAATTTTTCTTGGGGTAAGAAAAAAAAGTTTAATGAGATTTCTATTTGATATACTTCAATAAAGCTTGTCTTTAGGAAATAAAAAGAGTTTAAAAGACTTTGTTGCAAATGACAATAGTTCTACAATTTTAAAGCAATTTGTTAAAGATCGATATTGTGTTCCAGAAGGAATGAATCTTGTTATGATATCAAATGGTAAGTTAAAATAAGAATTTAAATTTCAAAAAATGATATTTCTCTCTTACTTAAGAATCATTCCGAATAATGCAACAACGTATTGAACGATTATTTTGTTTAATGAAACGCAGGTATTCAATCCACACCAAATAATTTCAATTTAGCTAAAGATTGTTTTTTTTCTTGGAATGTTTAGTTTTAAAACTTTACCTGATTATATAGGTTTAAAAGAACCATGGAATACAGATAATTTTAAAAAGTTTCATCTTGGTATGTATGATTAACAAAATATCTACTAAAAAACGGGAGTAAAACAATCGTTCCCTTTGTTAAAGATGAATAATACCATTGGAATATCTTTTGTTTGATAAATATAACTATTGCAGTAGCAGAATATTTGAAGATCTGTTTGGCTGTAGCAACAACGAGTCAGGATAATTGAATATTTCTAAATCAGAGCTGCCGGTTTGGTAATCAAATTTTGATGTATCACCTGATTATTATGCGAGAGTACTTTGATAAATTCATTCAATTCCAGTAACAAATGCTTGATCTGAATTTTAATTTGATGTTGTAGAAATTTCATTGACTGATAGAAAAACTTGTTTAGATCCAAAACAATTAGAGCATTTTGCGTTGCTGCTGTTGCAAAAATTGATTGTTAAATGTACATGCCCTTATCTCTTATTATAAGTATCACTTATTCCCTACAATCTCGTTGCACATTTTCTTCTTTCTCTTCGTTGAATTCCTAATCATATGGTTTTTTTTTCTATTATGCGAAACACTACTGACATAGTCAAAAACATTGCATTAGTTCAAACGTTTCTTGTATGAAGAAAAAATTAGGATGATCGTCTCGCTATGTTAATTTTCTATTTTGCTCAAGAATTTGTTATTATCTAATCTTTTTAGAAATAAATTAAGTGAATAACTGAAAATAGATGAATAGATTCATACAAAGTTATAGAATTAGAACAATCGATTTGACAGAAAGTACAATTAGATAGAAATTTTTATTGTTATTAATCATTTCTTTTTTTGTATCTTTCTAATATTTTAATGCATTTTAGTTTATCCATCTTATTGCATTTGCTGAAGGCTTAAATCAACGAATTGTGAAGGAATATGTTCCAAAACAGATAGAATGAAACAGTGTTTGTGTAATTAGCAACACTACTCACAAAAAATAAAGATGTCACACTGGATCTTTTAGGATTCTAGCATTCTTCAAACAATGGTTCCACTCGAAAAAACAACAGTCCATTTAACACATTTAGGCGAATCCTGTTGAAATGATCAAGGTTTTTTTCAGGAAATCTTCCTAAGTTAAATAATCTAATTAATCTCTTGGTCGTGATATCAAGTGAAACAATAGCTCGAAACGTATTTACAGGATCTCGTTTATAAATGTAGACATCCAGATTTCTTGTAGTTTGAACAACAGTCGATATTTTCGTCTCTCTTCGGAAAAGTCACTCTTTGCTGTTCACATGATTCTAAAAAGACACAACAAAAGCTAACAATTGAATTGATTCTTGAGATGTATCAAAATAAATCAAAATCAATTTATTAAATGATTAAGTAGTTAAAGCGAAGCTTATATTATTCAATTGAAACTTTTTCATTCAAGAAAAACCTCTTTTTCGAAAATAACGACTGTATACAATCAACCCGATAACCTCAAATCTTAATACTATTGATCAAGTTTTTATAAAAAGATGTTATTTCCGCAAAATAGATCTTCCATAATCGAAAGACTTGAAATGAAATAATAAACAGAAAAAATGTAAACCTTATATTAATGGTAAAGTAGTGTCTGTCGCTTGCTTTCCATTATCACTAATATTCCATAAGTAAAGCTATTTCAGATTTGTATTAATTAAGTTGTGTTCAAACAATAATTCGTTGTAATCCAAGTAATTTGCGCTTGAACCATCTTTGTTAAGAAGTTCAACATCAAAAAAAGGATGCGAGATAGGACTTTTCGAAACACCTGGAACTATTTGTTTTATCTGGCATATCTAGGACCTTTGCCGATTTATTAATAAATGAATGAAACCTCTTCTTTCAGAAAGTAACTACATCGTGTTTCACATTTTAAGTCTGCAGGAGTTGTGCTAACGGCTCTTTTTTTTTTACAAAGAGAAATAAAAAACCTAATCATGTTGATACTCATTGCAAGTATTTTCACACTTTCTATTGTTTCATTTAAGGAATCGAAAGAACTCTTCTATATAACACAAAATATACTTGAATTAGGTTCTGTATCAAAAATCTTATTACCTTCGGTAAAAACTACTTAATAAAATATGAATAATAAATTTTGATTTAAAGCTTCGTGCAATACAATTACCAGCTCAACAAAGTATTGTTAAAATTGAAAGTTGTCAATCGAATGATTGTGCTACTCATATGTCAATCTTTTTTGAACATGGTATTACTTCAATACGAGATTATATTCTTCTAGAAATTATTGCTGAAATCATACAAGAATCACTCGAAGATTATTTACAAACAGCTGGTTCAAATCATTTTACATGTAATGGTATGTTAAAATGAAAAAGTTTATGTTCTATGTTACATATTATAACGTTTTAGTAACACTCCGTGATACTTATGGTATTATTTCACTTCAAATTGAATTGTAAAGATTTTTTTATATTTATATGAATCTTCATTTTAATTTTGCTTTTAGAATGTTTTCATCCGAAATTTATAATTCAATGGTAAAATTTATGATTAATAGATACAGGTTGAACCATAAATAGTACTACAATAAAAAATTGAACTATCTTCCCTTCGATTCACTCGAATGAACTGACTTTTTGTTTAATGATGATAGCTTTTTAAAGTTAAGTCATATTTTTTGGTGTCAACTAAAGAAATGTTACCTATTGTCAAGTAAGAAAAATACATAAGAAGCATTTTATAAATAATCTTCAGCTTCTATCTAAGACGATAACAAGAAGTTAAAAGGAACAATACTGATGCAAGTTTTCAAAACTAGTAATCAGTTTAAATGCTAAAATTCATGCTTCATAAGTAAAACGCATTGTTGCAGCCTATTGGACATGAACTTGTTTGCAAAGATCAATGTTTCACGTTTGAAAATTCGAAAAATTTTGTAATAGTTAACTTTTAAACTAACTAATTCTGAAAGTTTGTTCTGTTTTCTTGCAAAGGAACGTTTTTAGCTGACCAGCTACTATCTTATCGAAAGCTAGTAAATTATGAGTTATCAATCAATCATGCCGATTCCTAAAATCGGTCATGAGAAATCTTCTTAACGCTTTAAATGGTGATTTTCTAGAAAATCGATTTTTCAGACTAACAAACTTTTCATCTGACACCTTTTTTTTTTATCTGTTTAGATTATAGAGCACATAGAATCGCCTAGAAAGCAGGAATTTTTTCTGTTTTAATTTGTCTTTTTTTAGAGAAAGCATAGCCATTTCAACTCATACAACAGAAATACACTCTTGAAGAAAAATCTTCTCTTTTGAGAATTTTAGAAAATCGATGTCGTTTTATTACATAGAACTTAAATCGATTCAGAACAGGATTAAAATTTAGATCGTTAGATTTTAGCANCAACAATGCAAATAAAAAATAGGGCGCCCATAGAAAAAAATTTAAAGAACATTATGTTCGAAATTAGAGAGATTCTTACTCTTGCGATTGATTATCCTGCAAAACAACTTTAGTCTAGGAGAGATTTTTCAGTTTACGTATTTTATATTAGTTGAATGAGGCTAGAGAGCATATGTGAGTTCCACATTTCAGCCCCAAAGGGGCTGCGCTAACAAGCTTTTCTCTATACTTTTTGCTAGTTTGTTATAGGGGTGGGTTATTTACTTTACTTTTTAGTTACTTCACCAAAGTAATGTAACTAAAATAGTTGCTGAGTTACTAGTAACTAGTAACTACATATTTACTTATTTACTAGTCAATAGTAACTACTGTAGTTACTTATGTACTTGTAAATGGTAACTACAGTAGTCACTTATGTACTAATTTTTGTCCAAAAATTAAATGGCCGTAGGTATTTTTGCAATAACTCAAGAACAGAAAGAGCTAGAGAGCTGTAGTTTTCACCATTGTGTAGATAAATGAGTACTCTATATATTCATCAAGATATGCTGGAAATCCTTGCTGTTTCAGTATTCGCCCACTATGAACCTTTCAAACAGTTCATTGCGGTTTTTTAAAGTTCTATGGAGACATATATATATATATATCTAAAGTATGCAAAGCATAGCCCGGAGGTCCCTCTACAAAACCACGCAAGGCTGAGCTCTCTAGCTATTATGGTTCAAAATTGGCGCCTATTTCCCTGAGGCCCATGCAAGTCGTTTTTCTCAATGCGATAACTTACGAGTTCATACAACAAAGCACCTTGTTGATCATAGTATTCTTTACGAAAACTACTGTTCTGAATCTCAAACAACTCTTGTAATTGAAAATGGGGAGTTAGATTATGCAGAAGGACCGTAGATTGCGAAAATGGAGAAAAATCAAAACAGTGCAATTTTATGAGAATATATTGGAAAATGTCACTAATTTATATAAACGAACATTTAACTCTTATATACAGTATTTATTTCATTTTCGTATAGTCTTTGTCACGTTGCATTCGTATTCTGAGGGTCATACATTTCTTTTCTTTTCAAGAGTTTGGTCATTCAAAATTCCTTCCGAAAAAACAACATCAACAACACCACAAAGGTGAACGTATAGGCACATACACTGATTCACTTTTTATTTAAAAAAGATGATTACGGTTCACCTAAAGGATACTAAGAGTAACTACGAAACGTGACAAAGACTATACGAAAATGAAATAAATACTGTATATAAGAGTTTAATGTTCGTTTATATAGATTAGTGACATTTTCCAATATATTCTCATAAAATTGCACTTTTTTGATTTTTCTCCATTTTCGCAATCTACGGTCCTTCTGCATAATCTAACTCCCCATTTTCAATTACAAGAGTTGTTTGAGATTCAGAACAGTAGTTTCCGTAAAGAATACTATGGTCAACAAGGTGCTTTGTTGTATGAACTCATAAGTTATCGCATTGAGAAAAACGACTTGCATGGGCGTCAGGAAAATAGGCGCCAATTTTGAACCATAATAGCTAGAGAGCGCAGCCTTGCGTGGTTTTGCAGAGGGACATCCGGGCTATGCTTTGCATACTTTAGATATATATGTCTTCATAGAACTTTAAAAAATCGTAATAGACTGTTTGAAAGGCTCGTAATGGGCGAATACTGAAACAGCAAGGATTTCCAGCATATCTTGATGAATATATAGAGTACTCATTTATCTACGTAATGGTGAAAACTACAGCTCTCTAGCTCTTTCTGTTCTTGAGTTATTGCAAAAATACCCACGGCCATTTAATTTTTGGACAGACATTAGTAACTAAGTAACTATTTTTGTTACGTAGTTAATTTATAGAGATACACGAATTCCAATTCCTAGAAGAGGTCGGCATTAGCTAGAATTGGAATCGGTTGAATTTAGTCAGAATTGGAATCGGTTGAATTTAGTCAGAATTGGAATCAGAATTTGTTACAATTGTTCAGAACTGGAATAGGTATAGGACGGCATAAATTAGAATTGTAATTGCAATTGCAATTGGTCAGAATCAGTAGTGATTAGGAATAGGCATATCACAAGTTGAATACATGATTAAGCTATTGGCATTGAAGAGTGTCATTTTGCTATAACTCTAAGCTTTTCGTTAAAGAAGAAATTTTTCAGACAATAGCAATTTTTTGTGAAATTTGACAAAAGATAATCGAGGTTAAGGAACCCAAATCCGCAGTCAGATTTACAAATTTCGTTACCTGATTTTCTTACCAAAGAANATGGTGATAAGAAAAGCATTCGCATAAGTTGCCTAAAAGGTTCTGTCAAGTATAAAAGAATAACAAAAATTGAAATGTAGAGAAACGTTCCAATAAATCCAAATACTAACTAGAAAATGTCAGGATAATGAATACATCAATATTAATCACAAAATTCAGAAGTCGGGATTGGGAGATGTTTTCGATGAACAGCAAAGTATAAATTATTCTCAGCAAGGGTCTTGGACACTTTGTAACAAAGGCTGACCCTTGCTGTTAGAAACACTGTTGAGGATCTGTCAATGTCAAATAATAGCGACAATAATATGATTGGTGTTAATATTAACCAGTTATTAAAAAAACATTATTTTGATTTTGAAAAATATAAAAATATATTTCGTTGAAACAATAAAACTTTTTATACATGTGTGTCTTACAAAATATCCTTTGTTACAATTGAGAGAAAGAAACCTTTTAAATGTTGTTAGTGGTAGTGATACTGACGAATCATTTTATTAGTTTTGATTTTGTATTCATGAGATAGAGTAAGAAAAGATAGAAGAAAATGAATTATTTAATCAGAAATTTTTGAATCGAATATGTAGGTGTAGTTGAAATCTTAATTTATAATAACCGAGCTAATTTATCAATTGGTTATAATATTTTCGAAATTTGAAAATTGGAATTATGATATTGAATGACGAAAAACATGTATGTACTTGAAAACCTTTTCCAATAGTATGTACATATGAATATTCGTCTTCATGAATCGACTAAACTCTATATACAAATAGATTGTTTTAAAAAAATTCACAACTATGAAATCGAATAAATTCTAATTAGTTAAAAAAAAGAGAATAGTATGAAGAGGAATGGTTTGTATAACTTGATTTTCTTTCTTGATAACATGTAATTGAATTTTCTATTCCAAAATATTGTATATCGATTCTTAGAATAATTATCTATATAAAAAAAATTTCAATTTGTGTTAGCTTCAGGAATTCATTCCTTCACTTTAAAACTAACTCAAATAAATAATGTGAATATCATATAATTCGACAAAAAAATAAAAATTAATGAACTGTATACAAATGAGTACAAAAACACATGATTGCACAAGTCTTGAATATCTTTGAAACTCGGAGTCTTATAATGGATATTTATATTAACGAAGACCTCTTGAATTTAATTCATTCGATCATTGGCTAATAGCTAACAGATATTTTTTTTTTAATTGAATGAAAGATCGAAATATACTTCAATTTAATTTGAATTCAATTGATTAACAAGTAGAAAATCTTTTTTTTTCTTTCCATATTTTAGATTAAATAAAATGGCTATTTATCGAACTCGTACGCATTTTGATATTGATACATCGAAATATGAACATGAATATATTATAAATAACTATTCCAAAGTATTCAGATATTTACATATAGAAACGTAAGATAAATTAGTTTTTAAATAATTCAAATTGAAAAACATATCTATTTTTAAATCTTTATAGACCAGATTATGAAATACGAAATGAAGCATGCAAATATAATTTTATTATTGAACCTGGTCGTAGGCATATATTAATTAATGTTATTATGGAATTTCCACTAATATTAACTGAGAGGCGTTGTTTTGAAGTTATAGCTGAGTGTTATAATGAAATACGTACATCACCATCAACAGCAAATAATTCAACAGCAAATAATTCATTGTCAAATCCATCAAGAAAATCATCGAGAACAAATATTACAAATCAAACAAGTAAATTAATTTCTCAGTAAGTATAATACAAAATTTATTCAAGCACCAAGACCTTTTTTGTTACATTTGAATTCTTGTAAAAATTTTTCAGAATAAACTTCTCATTTTATTTCTTTAGGTAATGATGAATAACTAAAAATAGAAAATTGTTTATATCTAGAAAAATTAGTTCTATGAGTATCATAGGTTAATTCTGTATAAATTATTCGAAAAGAGTTGTTTATCATAATTAAAATTGAGTATTTTATTCAATGTCCGAGTTAAATAAGAAATGTGGCCTTGAACTTCCGAATTAGAATATCGTATATAATGTATATGTCCTTTCTGAGGTTCTCAATGCTTTTCCGGATGAGAAAACTTGAATAATATCTAGATTATACTGTGAAGAAATGTTGGATTATTAGAATCGTAATTAGTATGGAATCTTAACTCTTTACTTCCACAGCAACACCAGAAGAGTCACTGATCAAATAATCATTGCAATAGAATATTAGTGTCTCTGATCAATCGATAGTATGAACAGATCGATTAGGCACACATTCGTTTGATCACTCTAATGACTATTGGCCGCGGAACGAGTTAATAAAAATTCTATTTGAGGCTTTGCATAGATCTGATACAGTTCAACAAAAAACTATTGTAGAGCGTCCGAAAGCGTTTGATTTTGTAGAGAACGATTCACTCTATCATTTTGTGTGACGTGAGTAAATTTTATATCCGAGTTGTAGACGCTAAAAATTCAAAGGGTTAATCTTTGTGGAATATTTATAGTCACTCGTCTGTGTTCGGTCTAGCTTCTGCGAAATTTTCGAATCGAATTGATACCAATGACAGACATTGTTATCGTTATATGAATATCACACAGTACACTTCCATCATATAATTTGTTTGTTGGTAGACAAGCGTTTAAAAATTAGTGATTTTGTAACTCATCTTTTTTCGAAGATGAAGCAATGCAGCATAAAGTATTTTCTTTTCAATTGATAGTTTATTAAGTTCACAATCAGATATGTTCTCAAAGTTTTTTAATCCAATGTTTTCTTTATTTTCTGTAATCGTTCTACAAATTTGTCACTTCGGTGATCAAGTGAAGACGGGCTGAAAGGGTGAAAATTGCACAAAAAAGGAGCTTAATCATGATAAACAAATTAATTTAATCATTAGACTGGTGCCGAAAAGTAACCTCTAAAATAGTCAAATATAACAACAACAAATTTAAGTATTATTAATTTTGAAAAATTCAGCAATCATGAAAACGATCGATAAACTTTTCAAGTGTTATTGTTTTATGAAATTTTTTTGTTGATTTATTTGTTCTGTCGATTAAGATATAAATTGAGATTTTGTTTTCAAAAAATTACTGACGAGAAAATATATTCAAATGTCGGACGTCGTTCGACTTCATATAAAAATTTCCAAGTAGATCTTGATGAAACGAAGTCAAGCTTGACAGGATTCTGACCCATGATCTACGGATAAAGAACTATGAAAGTTTTAATAGCATTGTTCTTGAGAGCAAAATATTTCCGAAAAATCCAAAACAATGAGTTTCGATCTGAAATTTTGCATACAGATACGTTTAATAGGCCTGAAACTTTCAACGAAAACAAAAAATATCTTTATCGACATATTCAATTTCGAAGTCGTTTCGTTGAAGTTTTGAGAACCATCAAACGTACCTATAGGCAAGATTTCATTTAAAACGGTCATGACTCTTTATCAGTAAGCCTTAGGTCTGAATCCTTTCAAGCTTGGCTTATGAGAAAACCAATTTAGCTGCTTCCTTCAGATTTGAACGGTGTTTTGCCAATAGGTACTGCATATTTTGTTCTAATGAGAACCTTGAAAGGAATTGGGTTCCTATTGACATTTGAGTCAGCTATCAAATATTTAATATGTCTATAATTTTTACAGAGACAGAAGGTTTTCGAAAAATTGATCTCCTCGAATTTTGATCTGAAACTTTGCTTATGTAGAGAATTCAACTAGATCAGCTCCCGGGAAAGAATTCAGAAGTTTTCAACATAGTCTCTTCAAGATGTAGACCCTTTTCCAAGAGTAGTGTATACAACATGCGTTTTTTCGAAAGCTTCATGTCTCGAATAAAACCTAGTTCTAACCTTCTGATTTTTGTATAAGAGCTGACCTAATTGAGTTCTCTATATGCACAAAATTTTAGAACAAAATTCGAAAATACGAGTTTTTCGAAAATCTGCTGTCTCTATTGAATAGATATATTAAAAACTCGATAGCTTAGTGACATATTAATAGAAACCCAGATTGTTTTAGGGATCGATTCAGAAGAACACAGCTACAGAGGTTCCTCGTTAATCTCACTGAGATCATGTCTTACATTTAATATGATGTCGAATGGCGTCCGACCGTTAGGTATATTTCCTTGCTAGAAATTTGCTAAATTGAATTAAATAATAATCACATAGATCTAAAAACATAGTTTGATAGCAATCAGGTGTAATGTTCTTCAATAAAATTCTACTCATTCTTATCAACATTAGAAATTTAAATTGAAATAATTAGTCATAATTAAAATGTTTTTCTTTTTTTATATTTAGTGATGAAAATCAAATTGTTTATTCTCGTGTACCAGATGAAGTTGATTTATATGACAGTGATGAATATAGTGATGATGGTTTTGTAAATAATCGTCGTTATGTTAAACTTCGTCTTGATTTAGATGATGTATCATCAATAAAAAAATTACGAATAAAAATTAAATGTACTTATAATAGAATATTATCAAACGAATCAATTGAACCACAATTATATTCATCAATAAATGATCAACAAAATTCAATTGATAAAAATGATCTTTCATTACTTGAATTATTTCATAATACAATTCCATATGATTTAAAAATTGAAATAGGTACACATATATTTCATGCACATCGACATATACTTATATTACGTTCGGATTATTTTAAAACATTGTTTGGAAGTCATTTTAATGATTGTACAAATAATCAATTAAAATTAAGTGATGATATTGATGTAAATGCATTTGATATTTTACTTAAATATCTTTATACAAATCGTATTGAACATGCTATTCATGATGAGTCGTTATTAATTGAATTATTTAAATTATCTGATCGATTTTTAATTGATTCACTTAAACGTCAATGCCTTATTGAATTATTAAGAAATCATATTAATAAAGATAACGTTTTTTCATATTTAAATTTATTAGATACATATGACGGTTGTGATGAATTACGTGAAAAATGCTTTGGTCTATTTCATAAATATTCAGATTTATTAAAAACGCCAGCATTTACTCATTTAGAAAAACATAATCCAAAACTAGCATTACAAATTTATGGCTCATTTTTCTAAAAGAAAAAAACTTTGGGTTGTTTTTTTCGTTTTGTAATTATAATCATTTATTTTTTTCTCTCCTTTCTTATTTAGAAAATAAAATGTTATCTGACGTGTTTGTTTTCTTATTCTAGATAGCCATTGATTTTTATTTGTATCATTCTTTCTTTTTTTATTAATAGATTTAAAAGGAAAAGAAATAGAATGGGTCTTAACATAAGTGGTGCGATTGACCGTGCTCGACATCCCGAACAGTACCCGGATAAAGCAAAAGGTCCGACGTTTGATCCGGTATGATAGAAATTTATGAGATTATTTGATTCTATGAATATTTTTGTTAAGATGTATGGTTTTCCTGATGGTCGCAAACCAAAAAGTAAGTGCAAAAAAAGATAAATAGATGGTTACGGAAAGGTCCAGAATTTCATATTGATTATTTTTTTTCGCTTAATACTATCGAATTTTTATTGACTATGATCGAACGATATGTAGCTTAATTTCGGATACTATAAAAAAGTCAATTTATTCAACCCTTACCTTGCAATTAGACAGAGTACTGCATAGACTTGTCATCCTCGTCAATGATTTTTTTTCATGTCAGTACTTACCAGTAAGAGATAATTACTGACAAATAATATAGCTGTATTGAAATGCTAAGAAGATGTAAAGTGACGAGTATTTATCACAAAGACTGAATGGACCGGTAGATCAGTGTCTTATTTATTTTTTTTTGTCTCTTATTATCTTATAGAGGACATGTAATGAAACTTATTTGAGGGGTGACTACGTCAAATATTACTATCCACAGATGGAATAGTATAACAACTTGTCAGTTTAGTGTTGGTATGAATTTTAGACCAACTGGTATATTGATGACCGGTCTAACCAGTATTGGTAATGAAAAATCTAGACCGGCTCCATCTTTGATCTATCACACATCATTGAGATAAATCGGATCATTTTTTCTATCAGTAGCGCAACAAAAGTAGCTTATATTTTATGCATATATTTTTCGTCAAAATTGAAGTTTATTGATGTGCAGCTGTTTGGTTTTGCATATGACTGAGGTTCCTATTTTACTCACATCCTCACATAATATTTGGTAATCAATTTTCTGGAATCAAAACAGTTTGTTTGCTTTTTACCTTTTCTTGTTCATCAACAAAGAAAAAAGTTCAATTTTGTCTAGTCAAATCGAAATTTTAATTTTGACCGCCATACATATATATCTATTGCTATTGAATTTTTCATATCGTCATACAAGTTATAGAGAAGATCATTTGTGATGATGTCCAGTAACCTATATGCATAAAATGATGTTCTTTTTTACATATGCGTGAACTTTATTCTATTGATTGGCTGCGTGTTTTCGATAGTCGATTTAAAACATTTATAGTTTTAACTGAATTAAGTGACAGTAGTTTTCCGAAAAATTACTTTGATTTAGTGTGTAACACTTTCAAATGAATAGATTTGGAAGTAATCAATGTTTTAATGTCATTTGCTATTTTATTGTTCAGGAACCTAAATGATGGAAAACCTCTATCGGCACCATAGATTTATTAAATACTCATCCGTTTCCTTGAAAGTAATAATGAACCTTGAAAATGCATCTCTAATCATTGTAATCGTTTTAGTTCATTATGGTTTTCTATTTAATCAGAGAGAAAAACCAACGATTACAATATCATATGACTGTAGTATCGGTAGTTAAATGCCAGTGATCATTAACTTACTTTATCTTCTTGTAATACCTGATCGAAGATGATGTCTGTTTTGAAAAAAATAATTTTCGTCTTAATTTCTTATCTAAGTCTTATTCTTATTCTAGTTGCACCGTATACTGAAGAAGAAATGCAAATTTTAAATATTCCTCATGATAAACGTGACTATTGTGCACATTATTTTCGTGCTGTAATGCTTTGCACACAACAATATTGGCCATCACAATATGCTTATTGTGAGCCTGAACGACATGCATGGGAAAAATGTGAAATAAACAAGTTAGTCTAAAGTTTATTGATATTATTACAATAAGAATTTTTGTTTTTAGTAAACTTGATGATGCTAAAGAATATGAACGAGAATTACGTTTACGTCGACGACGATTACGTAAAGAAGAAGCCGCTAAAAATGATCCAACTCATAAAGAAATTGCTAATAATGAAGAATAAATAAATGATTTGGTTTGATTTAAATATGATATCCTTAGTTCTTAGACTTCCTTCTTTCTCTTTCTCTCTCGTTTATTTTGTCACATTCACAACAATAAGATTTTTGTAGAAATAAAAAAACAACAACATGTGTTTGTGATTTTACTTCCTGAAAAGAAAACAAACATTTTTTTTTTCTAATTTTCTGTTTTTTTAATTAGATAAATTATGGACAAGAAATTCGACACCTTAATTGATAATGCGTATGTATATGATTATTTAACCATCTCCCCCTCCTCAAAAATCGATCTCGTCTTAGGAGCGTTCAAATGAGCTGATATTTGGAGGATATGTTGGGGCTGGAATGAGGAAGCTACGATAAAATTTTCAGCTCTAAATCATTATGTTTGAGGGAGCTATTGACCAAACAAGAGTCAAAAATAGCTCATTTGGCAACCCAAATTTCTCTGTCCAGGTTCGTTCAATATATTAAGTTTTTTTTTTCGTTTGAAAGAGCGTCTCAATATGGAGGGCGCGACGAAAACCTTTTTTTAAATACTCACTTTTCAAGTCCAAAAAAGGGATTACAAGTTCAATGACTGAAAAAGCACTCGAAAAAAGGTCACCAAATTATATAAGTGCCTGTCTATATAATAAAAAAAGTGTTTAATTTAAAAATCCGGCCTCATCATGTCCTTCATCTTGAAATGCTCTTTCAAACAATCAAAAAAGTTGATGTATTGAATGAACCTGGACAGAAATTTTGGATGTGGGATCGAGAAAATGAAAACTATGAAAAAACGAAAAAGATTTTCGGTTTTTTCAGAAACTTTTGGAAAAGACGAGGTGCTGAGCTAAAATTTGTATCGTTCATGAACGATCAGATCATGGACTATCCTCCCATGCATTCATCACAATTTCGGAATTTTTTCACGAAAATCGACTTTTTTTGCGGGAGGGAGGAAGCTTAAAGACAGAATGGGTGTTCAATAAGTATCGTTGTCTTTTTTATCTTTGCCATGTTTCAATATGAATCGGTATTGATGATATATTTTTCGAAGAGTGATAACTAATCCATCATTCAATAAAAATTCCACTCAATTTACACTAACGCTAACTGCTCTATTAGTAAAAATGTTGAAAAAAAGTTATGAAGTTCTTTTTTTTTAGTTTTTCTTTGTCACGGTTAGGGAAAAACAGCAGTCACTCCCTTACTGTGAGTTACTTTTGTTGTGCTGTTTTTGAAGTACACTATTCAAGTAAAGAAAAAAATATTTTTGCGAATATATAGAAGATAACAGTGCCATAATATCATGCTCGAACTAGAGAGACAAAGGTTTAGAGGCTATATGTTTAATCGATATATGTCACAAGGAATTACATGCATGGAAGATTAACATGAAGCGAATAATAGTAGTTCGTTAGTTTACTGAATGTCACTGCGACCTGAAAAGGTTTAATTGAATCTTTTTTGACACGAGAAAAATGGATGTTCAAATTATCTCTCACATGGTTAATAGCGTGCTACAATAGCTGAACAATGAAAGTGACTTGTAGTGAATGAGCGATTGGTTGTTATTTTTAAACTGTAATTATAATCTTATCTTTCCATATAATAAATGATGATCAAACTAATTCACTTGTAATACTTTGATATTTTCAATACAGATTTTCATTACAAATGTCTTTCATATTAAAAAAATATTGATATGAAAGGTAAAAAGAAAAAGATAATACTTTTGTCAATACTTAGACTAGTGCAGCACTTTATTAGAATTGATGCAAATTGAGTGCAATTTATCTTGGATGATAGCTTAGATGCTACTCTTCAAAAATATATCGCCAACGCCTACACATATTTATAAGTTGCAAAGATAACAAAAAAAGTGAAGCTGAAACTTACGGAACACCCTTTAAATGTAAAATTTATATATTATTCTTTAATTTTAGGATAGAAAAATTTATTGTGTTTGGTGTTGAAATCAAAGGTATTCTTGTTTGTGATAAAAATGGATTACCATTAGCAAGTTAATATTGATTTACTTGTTTAAATATTCTTGTTTATTTTTGATTTTAATATTAAAAAAAACAGGTAAAGATGTTTCAATATCTCCTGGACCGATAGCATTATTAGCTGAATTTGCAGAATCATTATCAGGCCGACGAACGACTATTTGTCTTGAACATAATGAAGCGTATGAAAAATATATGTACTTATTATATTTATTTATCTTTCATTATAGGCAGGTACTTATCCAACAAACAGACAAAACTGTTGTTGCTGCATATGCAACACATACAACATAAGTTATTATTTGTTAATCTATTTACAAAAAAATAAAACTTCTCAAATTAAATCGAGTTCATCTATTTCTTTTTCTTTCTTGATATAATTGATATTAACTGACTTCTGTTTTTCTCTGTTGTTGTAAATGTTATTGTAAATAGATGATTAATTCTTTTTTTTCTTTGTCTCTCTGGTCATGATTACTTCTAATAAATATTTGTATAGAGAGCAAGAAGAATATTAGAATGGAGTTAATATTTAATATTTTAATAAAAGATTGACTTTAGTTAAATCATGAAAGTTTTAGTTGTTTTCAATTATGTTGATAATGATGCTATAATAGATATATCATTTGAATTCAACGAAAATATTCATCTAGTTATTTCGATATTACCTGTTAATTTGAAAACATTGATAATAATCGGTTTTATATAAATTATGCTTTTTTAAAATTGAGATATTTCATTTGATAATGAAGATTCATAATGAAATGTTATAATGTTCATCTTTAAAAATTATTCGAATATAGTGAAAAGTCTAAACAGTTTAAAGTTAAATTTTGTATAAGAAATAAACATTTCCAATAGGAAAAAAAAGACAAATGAAATAGTTTTAATCTATTTTGTTTTTATTTGTAGAAAGAGATTTTTCTTTCTATTTTTGTTGGCTAATTTCCAATAGACAAAAAAGTTCTCATTATATCGTAGTTTCTATATTCAAGAATTTCTTTAAAAATTCATTGCTTTTCTACTCAAATTCTGTTCAGTTATTTATTACGACAAACACAAACATTCGGATGAATTAAACAAAATAATAATATATGAACTTTCTTTAAAATATATGATGTTTATTTAATTCTAGATTTCATATTTTTTCGATGAGTTCTTTAACACCATCACCATCAACTTCGATACTTTCTGATAATCTTATTCATTATTGTTCAGGTTCAATTCCAATATCTTCTACCGAACTGAATTTAAAACAAACACTACTTGGTGGACAATCATTTCGGTAAATTTTTCTTAAATATTTCATTTTATTTTCATATTTAATAGATGGATAGAACAAATATCAAATGAATTTATCGGTGTTCTTGGTTCATATATCATCCGTTTACAACATATAGATGAAAATCTTCATTATACATTTTATACTAATATTTCAAATAAGAATCGTTTAAATTTATCAAATGAAAATAATACTCAAAATGAAACATCTCTTATCTTACATAATTATTTTCAATTATCTATAAAACTTCATGATCTATTTCAAATATGGTGTAAATCTGATGAAAGATTTCAAAATCGATTAATACCAATTGGTATACGTGTTTTAGCACAAGATCCTCTAGAAAATTTAATATCATTTATATGTTCAAGTAATAATAATGTACAACGTATAACAAAAATGATTAAATTACTTTGTGAGGAATATGGAAAACAAATTGGTACATTGAACGGTATAACTTATCATGAATTTCCAACAATAGGTAATTTAATTATAAAAAAACAAAGATTCTATTTCTTTTGAAGTTTTTCAGATGAACTTGATAAACCAAATCTTGAACAACGTTTACGTGAATTAAATTTTGGTTATCGTGCACGATATATTCAAGAAACAATTAAATATCTTAAATATACTATTAATGATTTATTATTTTTTGATCGATTAAAATCTTTATCAGTTGAAGAAGCTCGTAGTCAATTATTAAAAATTATGGGTGTTGGCAGAAAAGTAAGAAAATGTATTCAAAAAAAAACAAAAAAAAACTTTGTCATTTAATAAATATTTAGGTTGCAGATTGTGTTCTATTAATGTCACTTGGAAAACAAGATGTTGTACCTGTTGATACTCATATACATTCAATAGCAGTAGCATATTATGGACAAAGAAAAAATTTGCAATTAACTACAAGTAATTATAATGATATATCTTCATTTTTTGAACAACTTTGGAAACCATTTGCTGGTTGGGCACAAGCTGTAAGTTCTTTTTAACCTTATGACTCGAATCTCTCCATTGATTGGTAGCTGTTGAATAGGAACAATGTACATTTTCCAGACATTAATAAGTGATAAATATTCTGAATAGAGCTCGGTGTCCTTAGTGTATTGCTGCATAGATATTGCATTTTGGTAGTACTTTGTGAAGTCAATATCGTGGGTCTCATGAGAAACAGTATGAAAACTGATTTTCGAACTGACACGTTGCAAAGAGAAAAATTCTTAGCAGGAATAGTTTATTGTAAAAATTTTAGATCTGTTGGCTTTCTTCTATTCTAAAAGAAGAAAATTGAATCTGTCGATGTATATGAGGCATATATAAGACCTGCTTTTATCATAGCCGCATCTTAGGATAGGAAAAATAAAAAGATCTAAAACTTTCATATTATTCGAAAATCAGTTTTTATGATGTTCCTTAGGGAAACTATGGCATTGACTTAAAAAATACCGTCAAAATGCAATTACTTCGTAGCAATAAGCTAAGGGCTTAAGCTTTTTTCACAGTATTCATAACTTATTAATACCTGCATGATACATATGATTTTGACTCAATAATGATTAATCAGTTGCCAGACTTTCCTCATTAGACGATTCTTGGATTTTTGATTATTTAATTTGTTCTTTCCTTTTTTTTTATTAGGCAGCATTTTCTAATGAACTCCGTTCGACAAGTAATAATAAAATTAGTATTAAATCAACATCATTAAAACGTTCAATAAGTAGTTATGAAACTAATAATCAATATCAATTAGAAAAATGTAGAAAAAAAAATTTATCAATTAAACAAGAAATAAAAGAATGTTAAATATATGCATATATATATATTGAGTTATCCTACATATCTATATTGTTTTCTTTGGTGTAAATAAACAAAATCTGGAATATTCTTTTCTTCTATCCTATTTTTTCTAGTATAACCAAAAAAAAAGATTTTGTATGTAGACAAGACAAAGAGTGTTTCTTTTTGCGTTTCTCATTCGATCAAGAAACACATATGTTCGGCAGCACGATTCAAATTACAAGAAAGTGTTGTTTTCTTATTAATACAAAAAAAACATGATTAATTTTTGTTCTGATAATGAAAAATGATTATTAGTGCGAAAAAAATGTAAGATAAATATATAAAATTCAATTAAGTGCATATACTATGTGAGCACGAAATCAATCGTTTTTTTTTTGTTCTTTTATAGAATTCAATCATTAGTTTTATTTTTTCTTATTGGATTAATTTAAATCTAGACTTTTATAAAGTATTTATTAACGCTAATTAATATATTTTTCTATCGAATAAGTTCATTATTATTTATAATTATAGAACATGATTTTGACAGAAACATATAAATAATAATCGTAAGAATTTCATCATTGATAAGTACGTTTATTTTTTTTTTTTTGCAAGGATGCATTGCTATATAGAAAATATTTGTACTTAAAAAAAAAAGATGAGACAAAGCTTTTGTTTAATAGCTGTCGATATGTTTCAGTTTCTAAGATTGGATATGTTATAAGCTGATTACAATGATTGCTATAAATGTGTTGAAGAATTTCTTTTACAGAACAAATGAAATTTAATGAAAATAAAATAATATTCTTTTTTATTTTTTATAAATTAAGCTAGTTTATATTTTTTGAAAGACATATAATTATATTTGATTAAATAATCAATTAGTTATATTTATTTATCAACTGTCAACTTGCGCACTCTATCTAGAACTGTTTTATTATTAGTTCAAAATAGAAGAACTTGTCAATTATTATTTACTATTTATTATTTATTTTTGATCGTGCAATCAGATCGGGTATAAGGCGACAAATTTGATCGGAAAACTAGAAGAATAGAAAAAAACTAAAAGAATTCGAAAAATAAATTCAATTTCATATGGTTTATATGGATGAGTACACATTAACACTAAATATTCATTCATTTCTAGATGTAACTTATTATTCTATACATGTGATTTCTCAACCACATAGCGTATACGAGAGAAAAAAAAATTCTAGCATAATGTCAAGTCGAATTAAATTACCATTTAAATTAGGTGATTCAAAAAAAATAAGTGAAATAGAAATCAATGAAACATTAAAAAAAGATGATTTTTCATTAAGTGAAGTAAGACATTATTTTTATTATAATTGATTAAAAAAAAAAATCATTTATTTGATATATTAGATGGTTCGATATGGTTTTCCATATCGACCGACAACAGTAGCTTATGATCCTGTGCAAAAAATTCTTGCTATTGGTACAAAACATGGTCTTATTAAAATGTAAGTTTAAATATCTATGTTAAGAAAGTAATAAAGAAAAATTTTCAAATTATTAGTTATGGTGGTGCATTTGTTGAATGTTCATTACAGCATCCAAGTGAAGTTGAAATTGTTCAATTAGTTTTTCGTATAAATGAAGTAAAATCTTTCTTTTTGTTTGATTAATTTTAGTAAAATAAAATTTAATTGTTTTTTTTTTTACTAAAAGGGTGCATTGATAAGTGCTTGTAGAGACAATTATATACATTTATGGAATTTACGTCAAAAGAAACCAGTTATTGCTAATTCACTTCGATTTGTTAAAGAAAAGTAAGTTAAAACTATGAATTTGTGATGAAATCTCATGAGATATTGATTCATCCTCTTAATATTTCCTGTTAGTTAAAAGGAAATTAGTTTTTTTTTCTTTCTTTCTTGATGAAAAGAATCATGAAATCATCTTAAAAATATCTTTCATTTCGTTTTTTTTTATATTTCTACAAATGATAAAAGCATAATTAGTGAGATAAAGAAAAAGAAAAATATAATTTGATAATTATTTAATATGATTAACTCATTTAATTTTTATTTTTTAAGAATAAGTCGTTGTTTACTACCACTTGCTTTTAATTCAAAATGGCTTTTAGTTGGTACTTATTGTGGAAATGTTTATGTTGTTAATCTTGATACATTTACACTTTCATCATATAAAATTATGTGGAATAATGCTATCGGAATGTATGTATAATGAATTGATTGGTACAAATTAATTTATTTTGTTTTTTTCATAGGGGCAAGAGTTCACATCCAGGGGTTGTAGTTGATTTATGTCAAAATCCTGATGATCCAACTCGAGTAAGATAATTGACTTAATACTTAAGTTTTAAAAAACATCGGAAGTGAATATCTTACTTCCGAAACGTGACTTTATCAAGCTGGCTAACTTTATGTATGCTAATCGTGAGAAAATTGAAAAAAAATTAAATTAAATTAAATCTTATGAATTTCTGGCTTTTTAAATATTTTATTGAAGATTAAATATTTATTTAGTTTATTATAGAAGTTAATCGATACCGAAACGTTGAAAAATAGTATAAGTACTCTTCAAAATATTGTTATCTCTCTAAAAAAAAATGTCAAGATCACATATGATATTCTTTGTTCTCTTATGTTTAACATGAAACAATACTATTTACTTGTATTTTATGTGAATAAATGAATAAATAATACCGGAAGTAAAGAATCTTGGAATATGTAATAGTACTTTAATGAATAGGAAAGACATGATATAGAGATCTTCTTTAATAATCTGACTTCATTTTTTTGTAGTTGTACATTGGATTCAGTACACATTTATTATCACCAAATAATGTTGCAGTTGGTCACGTTGTTTGTTGGAATTTACAACAAAAAACATCTGAAAGTGTTTATACATTACCACACGTAAAATTTGAAATAATATACTTTCAAAAAAACAGCAAATCAATTTTAATTCATAGGGTCTAACATCTCTATCATGGCATTATGAAGGTCGACAATTTATGTGTTCACATTGTGATGGTTCATTATCCGTATGGAATTTACGATCTGTTGATAAACCTGTTAGCATAAATTATCCACATAGTAAAACAAAACAAATTTTTTGTTGTAAATTAGAAAAATATATAATTTTTGTTTTTTTTTTTCTTTAGCTCGTATTTGTAAAGATGAAGCACCTAAATTTGGACCAATAACAAAAGTTGTTTGGAGTGTTGTTAAAAGCTCGTATGTTTTTTTCTTTTAATAAAATAAAAAAAATCTGTTGTTTTTTTGTTTTTTAATTCTAGTGGAGATTCATTTATAATATTTTCTGGTGGAATGCCATCACAAACCGATCAACAACAAACATCTGGTAATAATACACAACCATCAAAACCATCATCATATTTTTTAACAATACTTCGTGGTCAAACAACAAATGTTCTTCATATGGATAATTCAATTATCGATTTTCATGTTATATCACCATCTCCCCATATAGCTGGTTAGTTTCATTTCAAAACAAATTTTTGTAGTATTAAATTTGACTTTGTTTTGTTATTATTTAAGATATACCTGATCCATCAGCTGTTGTTATTTTACTTGAAAATGATCTTGTTATGATTGATTTAAAAAATGAAAAGTAAGAAAATTCGTGTGTTGTTTGTTTCTAAAAAAAAATCTTATTTTATTTTATTTTAGTTATCCTTTATTTGAAAGTCTTCATACATTAGATTTACATGAATCATCAATAACTTATTGTGATTATATAACAGAACCAAATACAAATTTTTATCAAAATCTTCTTCGTTTACACTCAAAACAAACACCTAAACGTTCATATAGTCAACAGGTATATTGATTTTTTTTAACTTAAATAATTCAAATTGAATTTTCCTTTTTGTTTTTGTTTTCTTTTAGGAAAATCCAATATCAGGTGGTCGTTCAGGTTCAACTATATTCGGTTATAATGAACTGATTATAACTGGGTATAAAGAAAAAAATTTATTTTTATTTTCATAAATAAAATTCTTATTTATTTTTTAATAGTCATGCTGACGGTTCAATTAAATTTTGGGACGCATCAGGTTGTAATCTTGTATTTTTATATAAACTACGTACAAATCGTTTATTTGATCGTATACAATCAACAAATCCTATACCAACACTAACAACAAATACAAATAAAGAATTAAATTCAAATATAAAATTTGATACAAAATCTACACGTGCAAATAGTGGTACAACTGATGAACAATTAATGTTAATGAATGATGATAATCCATTTAGTATTTATTCAATAAAAATGTGTTGTGAAGGAAAATATTTAATTGCTGCTGGACGTGGTGGACATGTTACATTATTTAAATTTATGGGTTCAGAATTAGATAAAGCTGATGAAGGTTTAGCAGATTTATCATGTTTAGAAATACCAATATATCATAGAAATTTATCAAATGATTATGAAGATAGTAATAAAAATTCGAATAATACAATGATAAATGATTTACAATCAATATCAATTAAACAAAATATAGATAAAAAAGTAAAATTTGTCTTATTTAGAAAACATTTCGAATTAGTCATAGAGCTGAAAAACAGTTTTTCTCTTAATATTTATGGAGAAAGAATTCCGATAAGTCTAGAGAAAACCTATTCAAGGACAAAAACATTAGATATTAATATAAATACGAATATTTAATGAACTCTTCTAATTGAGCGTGAAGTCATATATGAGAATAAATAGTAAGTTGCTTGAAAGGTTTCTTCATAATCTTCTATAATTTTTCCATAATTTTGGAGCTTCTGTCTGCTATGATTGTCACTATTCGATAATAAATATAGTTTTCGACTTTTCTTAACATTTCGATAAATTAAAAATATGCAAGTCAAACACTAAATTACTGTTTATCAACGAGATCATCTAAGAATCCTTTTCATGGGAATAATCTTCATTTTTCACATACTATCCTCATTCTCGCGCAATACTGTATGTAATTGAATTATATTTTTACAAATTGAGATATGTGAGAAGTAAAATAGGAGTCATACTTCTATCAAACATACAACTATCTATCGCTTTACCTTTAATAACAAATAATCAAATACGTTTTTGTAGGACTTTAAAAGTTTACTTCGAGCTAAAATGGGTTATCGTCGAATGGCTGGTTATCAACCTGAACTTGTATGTTTATTATCATGGTTACCAACTGATAAAGTACCACTTTTAACTGATATTTCAATTAATTCAAAATATGGATTGTAAGAATCATTTTTTTTTTGGAAAGAAAAAAAAACAATTTTGTTTTCGTTAATTCTCTTTTAAATATAGATTAATATTTGGATTAGAAAATGGTCTTGTTGTTATTGATTATTTAAGTAAATATATTCTTATGAATATGGTAACAAGTGATTTGTATGGTACAATGGATCCATTTCAACGTGCAGCATCATCGCCGAAACGTCGTGTTGGACCATCAAATGATTCAAATAATGATGATTCAAGTATATTTTCATATGAGTATCAGGTAAATTATATTTCCTGTATAAAAATTTTATTTTATAAATATATATTTCCCTCTGATCTTCTCCTTCCAAAAAAAAAAAACAAACGCGCAAAAAAACAAAAGATAAAAATTATATTCTATCTAGCAGCAATCATCAACACCTAATTCAAGAACAGTAACAAATATATTTTCTTTTAATAATGTCGATGAAAATTTTTCAAAAAATCTTTTACAACCATTTGATTCTTATACACAAATTCATCGTTCACGATCAAATGAATCAATGCCAACAGTAATAAGAGAATATACGGAAGAAAAAACTATACCATCAAATAATCCATCAATAGCTAAAACATTTCGTACAATACGTAAACATTTTTCACGTACAACAAATAATAAAAGTGATAATCAAATTTTATTTGATCAAAATGAAATAAATAATTTTGATGAAGAATTTAATACAAATTTTTCTAAACCAACAATAACACATGTAACATTAAAACAATTATTACCAAATGATAATACATTAACATCATTTGATAATCAATTTCAAAATTGTTCATCAAATATTCAAACACATGATACATGTACATATGAATCTATGAAAGATAAATTTCCTAAACAAAAATTATTTCAAAATGATGATATTTATCATCAATCAATGCCTAATAAACAAGCAGTTTCAACAACTTTTACAACATATCACACACGTACTGTTACAGTACAGAGTAATTCGGGTGCGCTCATTTTTAGTCTTTTAATCGAGTTGAATCAAATCATATGATGAACGAGCATGTTGTCTGCATTGTTTGAATTAAGTCTTTTTTTATAATTTTTGTTGCACGCAATTTTATAATCAATCTTTTGTTGAATAAGAATGATATTGAATTGGAAAATAAGCATTTATTTATTTTTTTCTGTTTTCAGTCATTTTGATTGTTTCGAATGATTTTCTTCACTATATTCTTCTAGCAGCCCTCACCTCCTACTAACACATCAATCCTAACAGAAAAACGATCTCAAGTGCCATCAACTGATATCAATACGGCACTTTGTAAGTTCTTTGTTGATATCAAATGAAAAAAAAAAGATTCTTTCGGTGTTGTTCTACGTCTGTGATATTATTCCAAGTGATGTTCTTTATAAGCTTCGCTTTATTTTCTTGCATGTCTATACGATCTAAATATTGTTATTCAATAATATTTAGACTTTTTCTTTTCTTATTTTAATCTGTTTTTTTTTTTATTTAGACAAACCATTGGTTGTTGATCTTCCACGTTCATCAAGTACATCTAGTTTGGATAATATAGTTACAAATGAAAGTATATGTACAATACAATTTTCTGAATCATTTACATATAAAAATGGTTTGTATTTAAAATTAGAAAATAATAAAACTAACTTTTGGTTTTCTTTGTTTTATATAAAGATTTTACTATTTCACCAAGTGTTTGGCTTGGTACAAGTGCTGGTTCTGTTATAGTTGTTAATTTAAATATTATTTATGAACCAAGAAATATCAGTGGTACAATTTATAGAATAAATTAAAAGAAAATGAAACATAGTTTCATTCTTGTTTTTGTTTTAGTTGTACCAAGTGGAACTGTATTTCGATTAAGTGGTCGATTATTACATGTTTCTTTTCTTGATCAAAAAGGAATAATAATATCAGCACCAAGTGAAAAATGGGATACAAAAAGTTTGTATAAAATCATTTCAAGAAAAACCACGTATCATCATTGTATATTATAGAAACTAAAACAAATCGATCTACAGATGGTACACAAGAAATAAATGCATCAACAGTATTACCAAGTAGTGGTCTATCGTCTTCCCCAGTTACGAGTACTCCATCAAGTAGTATGCAATATGCAGTTTTTTGTTCATCAAAAGAAGCTCGAGTAAACTTAATTAAATTTTTAATATCAAAATTGCATACATTTATTTATGTATATATGTTAAAGGTATTTTCATTACCATCTCAAATTTGTATATCAAAACAAAAAATTTTCGATTCACTCGGTTCATCAGCATCAAATATAATGCGTGCATCGGTTGTTAAAATAGCAGGTTAGACGAAAAATAAAACATGTTCATTCGTTTATGAATAGTTTACTTTTTTTTTTCTTCAATAGGTTCTGCTTGTTTAACATGTTATTTGTCAGCTGGTCGTATACAAGTGTATAGTTTACCTAGTTTACGTGAACTTTTCAATGCAAGTCTCGATTCAATTATGGATTCATTTAGATCAATGATAGGTTTAACATTTACATTTACCAATCGAGGTCATGGACTTTATATGTGTTCACCGACAGAAATTCAAAAAATTACACTTTCTGCTGATGTTAAGTACGTATGAGTAGAATTTGTTAAATTTCAACATTTTAATATAAGTAGATTAGAGAAAAAAAAACAATAAGTGTCATGAAGTTTAGTAGGCATCAGAAATGTTCAAAGGCAAGATACAGCAGAACAGGATAGGGTCATATCTTTATGATCTGTAAATTAGAACCTAAAATTCTCAAGTTTTCATCTTCAACACGAGCGTTTTTTTTCTTTGAGGGTCCAAAATCGAAAATAGACTGCAAAGGATCATACACTAACTGGTATCTAGAGTTTTAAGCTATGATATGTATAAAAAACAATAAGCAAAAAGATCATCACACTAAGGCAAAAGATTAGCTAATGAGTTCTATATCATTTCATTCTGCTGATGGCACTTATTGTCTGCTGCTGATCTTAATGATGCATCAAATTTGTCATCATCTTCTTCTAATTATTATATTCCCGAACAATTAAAGCAATTCTTATAGGAAAACGGCCAAAAAAGTATTCATCTTGAAAATTGTGATTCAACAAATGTATCAGTGCCTTGAAGGCGTGCTTTTTCAAAGGTGCAAACATTATTGCTTTTGAATTCGATTGAAAAATATAATCAAGACAGTATATCGATTTTGCACGGTACGCTGTCCGATCCAATGAAGTAGGACAGAGTACATTTTTTTCTAATGCATTTTCGGCAATAGGGTAGGGCATGAAACTTTCATCTTGTGAACATCTCTAGTAGGCATGTCACTATACCAGTACGGTGTTGAGGTATTGGTATTAGTTAATGTTGGTACTCAAAATTGACTAATACTAAGTACCATTCAATAGCAATACCGAGTCACCATGGCTGGGTGACTACATTGTTCGACACGTATCTAAAAAGTACTGTGTGCAAACCTGAGCATCATCAGCCATGGAATAATCGTAGACAAGTCACTAACCGTTATTTGTCCCGGATCACTAGTCCGATAGCATGCTGATTACGCTATGATATACACATGCTATTGTGGCTAGTGAGTGTGTATAGAGAGCTCAAGTAATTGAGCACAAGAGCTTTGGATCAGACTGGCTTTCTGTTCAGAGCTACAGCTAGTATTAATTGTATGGAAGACATTTCCAATACCAAATGGTATTGATATTGTTGTATGTCTAAAATTTAGAATAGAAAAATTAGTTATTTAAAATTTTTCTAGAAAAGTATTTAATATTAATATCGATTTCCTTTTTTTTTTATCTATATAGAGAACAAATTAATGAAATGCTTTGCGAATTATATAGTCCATCAATATCAATGCCTGAAGCACCAAAACAAAACTTTTTTGCTAAATTATTTGCTTCAAATTCAATGATTGATTCCGATCAATTATGTAAATTTGTTTGAAATTGAAACACAAAAAACAAACTTTTATTTATTTTAATCTTTTTGTTTGTTTTATTAATAGTTGGTGAGACAGCTGGAAAAGCTCCGGCTGGTGTTATTAAAAAAGAAGACGTTAATGTTAATATGAATCAATTACGTGGAGCAGCTGATTCAACTAATAGTGTTATACATGACACACGAATGGTAATAAATGAAATTTTTATTATTGAAATAATTAAAAATATTAATTTTTCTTTTATTTATTTAATTAGAAATTACTTGAACGTGGTCAAAGATTAAATGAAATAGATCTTGCATCAAAACAAATGGCTGAACGTGCTGAAGAATTCTCTAGTCTATCACATAAAGTTATGTTAAAACAAAAAGAAAAAGCTGAATGGTCATGGCCATTTACATCAAAAAAATAGTGATTTATTTTTATTTCTCATTTTGAACTAATTGAAAATATTCTATTCTCTTTAATCGGATTTTTGTTTTCCTACCTTATACATGAGTGCAATATATCCTTAATTTCCCTATTTTAATCGCACTGATGTTGTTCATTATTGTTGTTTTTGTTGTTGTTGTTGCTGTTGTTGTTGTGTATGTGGATTTATTTTATTTTTTTTTCGCGATCGACACATGCAATAATTCTTCACAGACTACATACATACAACTAATTCATATGTTTTATTTTGTATTTATATTTATGACGAACAGTGACTTTAATCATTATCAAAAATATGTATGTGTAGAAACGAAAGAAAATAATATTTGATAATAACAATGTTTCTATTACTGGTCATAAAAAAAGTCTTTTTTTTTCTTGCCCTTCCTGAGTGTTTATCTTTCTTTTTTTCCGAATGATGATCTCATATATGAAAACCCTCTTTTTTTCTCCCTAATTTGTAATCCCTCTTATATTTTTGTTGGTGTTTAAAAGAAAAAGAATCTTTTTACTCGTGCGCGTATTTAAATAAAGTGGCATCGTTTATTGAAAAACAAAGGCCAAGAAATGTTGTATATAAGAGAAAAACTTTAATTAAATTGATCATTGTAATTGAGGATAACACAGAAGCAGACATGCAACTACATCAAATGTAATCTATGTTTCGATTCTATTTACTTGTTACCGGAACTAAAAATATTACTTGTGCTGTTGTTTTATCTTATGAAAGAAATTCTCCAACTGATTAGTCGCTTTTGGGACGGGACTATGTGTACTATGTAGACCCTAATGAGTTATGAATACTCTGAAAAGAATTCAAGCTAGTCATTTATTGTTGGTAAAATTATTGTAGTTTTTACGACATTATTTAAGTCAATGTCGTGGCTCTCTGAAGTAATAACAGAAAACTGAGTTTTCATATTTCGAAATGAAATTTTATACAACGACAGACCTTAATGAGAATAGTTTACTGTAAAATTTGCAGTTCTTTTCAATGTGTCTATCATAAGATACAATCATGGTAAAGGTGTGTCTTTTATATCTCATTAGTTAGCAGACTTTCTTCGTTAGTTGTTTGTCTTGTACAATGAAATTTGAATGGTTTTATTTGATACATGATTAAGTATTTCAAGATTCGGATAGGACAATATTTGATAAACATGATTCAATGTCTTTGCTTCTTTAGTTGAAGCTTTCAGTACCGTAGATGAAGTAGTAGCTGTTTTTTTTCCAATTTTGTTTTAATGGTTTATATAGAAAATGTGATGGCAAAAAAATAAATTATTATATGACACAAAGGTTTATTTATTGTTATTACGCTTTTTTTTAAGGAACGTTAGTTTGAAAAATCTGTCAAATTATTTAGCTGAAAAAAGTTGATTAATAATTGTTATTCAACGAAAATGATTTCTTTCTAAGAAAAATCCTTAAACAAAGAATAAACTTGTATGAAACTACAAAGATTTTTGTTCATCATTCATCAAATAATCAAACAAAAAAAGTAGCATGGACTATATACGAAAGAAAATATATCTATTTATTAAAAGAATACTATTGACATTCAATATACAAAGCATATAAAGACAACATATTGATTAGTGTCCCGCAATTCGATCGAGTTCCCTGCGTCCGAAGGGCCTCTGAGCATGAGTCTGAGTAAAAATTTACGAGTTAGTTGGGGTCTCTGATATGGTCTCATAACCGTCAATTAATGAAACCTTGCGTTTCAAAATACTTCTACTTTTTCAAACTGCTAATTTATGTAAAAGCGCAGAAGTGAAAACTTGAGCAATTTATTGTATTTGAGAACAAATCACAAAAGAGAAAAGTTATATAGTTTTACTAAAAGAATTCGTCTTGTGATAAAAACGAATCTACAGATAATGAACCATATGACAAAGTAACTGAATATATGGAGAAGAAATTGAATTATCAAAAAAACATAAACATATATTATCGTGATGACGAAATCATTCATATGAATTCATAATTATGACGTTTGACACCATCATCGCATTCCACTTCAGCATCATTAGCAACAAAGAAACATATGTTTATCAAAAGTAATTTAGGTTAGGAGCAGAAAGACACCAAGTGAATCATAAATCACTTGCTTTTTTCGTAGAATTTGAGATAATCTCTTCGTTTGCTGTTTATGGACACTCAATAATATGTTTTTTTTTTATATAAAATAAAAGTTTGAAAGCTGCACTGTCACTGTGAAAGTTATCTACTGTATGTCGATTAGCTCTCTAATGCGGGTCCAACTTCGAAAAGTCGTACTCGTTCAAGAAACAAGTTTTTATACAATGTGCCAGAAAAAAGAAAAGATATTTTTGCTTTTAAAACTAAGCAATTTGTCTTTGATAATGTTCATGAATTGAATATCTATATATAATACTTGTGACTGGAAAATTAACCTTGTTTCTGTTTTTTTCTTGCAAAATCATTTCAACTTGATCAACTGACTTCGAACACATTTATTAATACCATGTATTCTTTTATTTATTTGTCTAAAAATTTTGGATCAATTATAAACAAAAAATCATCAAATTTATATTCATTATATCAATCGTCATCCGGTTTTTTAGCAATTAATTTCCCATCAATTACTATTTTATTGCTTCTAATGGCATAATTAATAAATGTGAACTAATAATGAGAATATTATATGATGGCACAATTAAATCTACTTTTTTATCTTCAATTAAACATAATAATTTTTCTAATGATTTAATAAAATCGTCTAAATTTGTTTTTCGGTTTAATAGAGATAAACAGGTCCTGGATAGAATGTATCTCCAACAGATAACAGTCGTTCTTGTATATCTAGTGATGAAATTAAATCAGGTGTATGACCAGGAGTAAAAATCACTGTAACTTTTCATTTATTTCCAAGATCAATTATATCACCATCAAATATAAATTTCATTATACAAAATGTTTTAATTTGATAGGCTTTTCTTATCAAAATCTTTTGGTAAATAATCTTCACAAATTATGTCATTTTTCATATTTTTTTGTGTGCTTCAGTAAAAAGAGCATGATCATTGTTCCTAGAAAGTTCACATTCAAAATCAATTAAAGATTGTTCAAAATGCCAATTATCACCAACATGATCATGTTGTGTACGTGTCTTAATGCCTGTTAATGACACAGCTGTAAGATCATTAAAAACTTTTTCAATATTTCCAATATCCATTTCAGTATCAATAAGAAGAGACTTTTTCGGACCAACAATAAGATAAGAAATTATTTCTAGATGTTGATATGTTTCATGAATAGCAAAGACAATTGGATGAATAGCATATACTTGAAACCATGACTCACTAATCGAAATACGTTGAAATGAAGAATATTGAAGACAAGGTAAGTTATTAAACCATGAAGACATTATTGAAACGGTGATTTACTTAGGTCTGACCAAAAGTTCTGAGATCTTTAAATAAAAATATAAAGATAAGGAGATATTTTTAATTTTATTTTATGAAATGTTGAGAATAGTTGTCATGATTATTTATATCAAGTTCAATTCTTTCTAACAACTTATTAAAAGTTTTTTTAACTCTTTTTAGAAAAACTTTTTTAGCTACCTTGGATACCAGATGGGCTAATCATATTTCATTTGTTTTAAAATTTTAGCGAAGTTTTGTTAGATGTTGTCACTTGCGTTCTACTAGTACTAGTGACGAAGTATAGATTTATTTTATGTAGGTTAATCATAAGTCACCTGATTCTAGCTGACTTATTGAGGATGAATCGTCAATGACTATTGTTGATGGAGATAGATTTTAACACAAACTTTGTTTGACATATGCTTTAAATCAAATAGCCCTGAGTGTAGATAAAGGCATGACAGTAGGTAATAAGTATTATATTGAAAATTGTCTGAAGCCTTTTGTAAATGTAATATGAAAACAAAAAGAGGTATAAAGTGCAAAATGTACAAAACTGCTTCAGGATCATCGTTGACTTCATACTCATCCGATGTTATTAATTATTTGACAGAAGAAGGCATCAATATAATGCCACAGCAGTCATATTCGCAGTACCTAATACTACTTAATCTTTGATTATGTAGCTCTATCGAAGGGAGTTTATTTAATTAAATAAATGAAATATTATGTACTCATGCGGTATCGAAGGTAGCTAAAATTTTTTTTCGAAAAAGAGTTCAAAAAAACTTTTAATAAATTGTTAGAAAGAATTGAACTTGATATAAATAATCATGGCAACTATCCTCAATATTTGATAAAATAAAATTAAAAATATCTCCTTATCTTTATATTTTTATTGAAAGATCTCAGAACTTTTGGTCAGACCTAAGTACTTCGTCTTACTGTTTTCTAGACAAAAAAGCAGTCAATAAATACACGTCTAGTTTTTTTTTCTTGTGTATTGCGCTTGTTATCATTTTCCTGGACATGTGTTATAGTATGTCAAAGATTGTTGGTGCTATAGAGAAGAAATGAATGGCATACTGATTATATGGACAGGAAGAAAGATTTCAAAGAAACCAAAGTCATTCAATAAGATATTAATCTCATCATGGTTATATATTTTGTAGAACATTATCTTTATTTCAAAAAGTATTATGAATACAAAAATCAATAACAAACGGAGATTGTCTCATGTAAAGATTATTTTGTACAATACAATTCAATTAATCTTATCATAGTTATAAATAATGCGCAGTATTTTCTTTATTTCAAAAAGTATTATCATATAAGCATAAAAAACAAACGAACATTATCTAATGTGAAGATTATTTCTTACAATTAAATTTAATTATATATATATATTGCTAACTATTTTTTCATAAACGTTAAGTTTTCTTTTATTACTATAAATCATTTTCACAATAGTTTGCACTAAAATGCACAGGCTAAACTATAAACAACTAAACGATAAAAAATTCGAATATCTGTACTTCGGTTTATGCAAATGGGTTAAGTCTTTTATTGCTGATATAGATCTATTCAAAGTCATTTTTTTCACACGAATAACATAAACAAACACTGCTTTGAAGTATCATCATTGATTTCATAAAAGAAATGTAAGCTGTTGGCAAATAAAAAAATACGAGATATGAAGCGACTTATAGATAATTTTCTACTCTTATCGAAGATAATAACAAGAAATAATCAAAACAAACCTTTAGTTCTAGGTAGTTTAAATACACAATCAGGAATATGACAACGTGTGATGCGCCAACTCTTCACTTTCATAAAATTTTCAATTTTTCTCTGTCAAGATCGTTTGTTTGTTTTGGAATAAAAAGAATCATAAAATGAAAAAAGACTTTTGCACACTTCTACTTAAAAAAATATTGTATGCATCGTCTAATTACTTGCGATACTTTTCTTGCATGTCCTCTACCCTGATTTTTGTTTTCGTCACATCTCTGCAGACCATTGGGTCTTTGAGGCAATGATTCATCCCACTTTGTTGTAAAAAGCAATGTACCATGTTCTGAAACTGTGAAATAAACATTACTGTTCACGTTTAAATAACTAGGGATAAAAGTTTGCTCGATTTACATCAACGAGTTTTTTAAAAATTGATAACAACTTCCAATTCTTTAATGAAATCAATAATGATACTTCAAAGATATATTGGTTTATGTTATTCATATGAAGACTTCATTTAATTCAACCACAAATAGAGATATTCTCATTTTTTTTTATCGTATAGTTAATTGTTCCTGCCACCCTGTTTATCGGACAGGATTTAAAAGAGAACAAAATAACCTATATTAGAGAATAGAATCAGAAAAAGGAACAAAAAAATTAACTTGATGTTATATTGGTAAAATTCTAAATATAGAAAATTAATTTTTCGTAGTGTCTCCAGATTCTTTTGCTAACGATTGATAATAACTAGCTAAAACTTTCCATCCCGCTGGTACCATAAACCCATCAGGAGGTTGTTCACCATCTCGAGCAATCTTTCTCATTCGTGTACCAGATATAAAATCAAATTCATCATGTTTACTTGGATCATAAAAAGCCATAGTTTTCACACTACGATGATAAGCAGCTACTTTAAATGGTAATATCTGTAATTGATTAAGACCAGGTGCCATTGTTAAGACTTTTGATCCATGAGTTGGATCATAGAGATCTTTGGATTTATCGGATGGATGAGGTAAACCAGCTGGATCACGACCAACAATATAAAAATTCGTTCCAGTACACATGCGAGCTTTAGCATGCCATTGAACTTCAGTTGGACCTGCATAACTCATTGGTGATGGAAATATAGCAAGAACAGTTCGAGAACGATCAAGTCTATCATCTTTATCTTCATTTAAAAAAGCTTGATGTTGAGCCATACGTACCGGTAATGGAACATCGTCTTCTTTCGTCCAACCACCTTTAAAGAAAGAGAAAATTAAGAATATTAAATATATTCTAATAAGATGATTATCTACCTAAAGGATGAAGAAGAAGAACAGGATTATGAAATCCACGTTCAATTAATAATTGACGGGTTGTTTGCATAAGAAGTGAATGCCCATTATGAATTGGATTTCGAAGTTGAAAAGCAAATACAGTATCAGCCTAATAAATTGAATAAAAACCATTTATTTAAAAATCTACTTTATTTTTGTTTTTATTTTCTTTACATTCATTTCACGAAAACGTTGTCGTAATTCATTTGGTGTTAAACGAAATTGATCAAGACCATCATTCCATTGAATTCTTTCAAGTACTTCAAGATCCCCACCAATTAACCAATCACCACTTTCAAGAATCATCTACATATAACATAAAAATAATATTTAAAAAACAAAAAAATAAAACATTTCTTTTTGATTACTTTAATATGAGGATGTTCAGGATTTGTCGTACCGAAAATTCTTGCACATCGTTCTTCTTTTCTATGTTCATAAAATTCGGGTTTTTTTAAAACAGCAATAAATTTTCCATTATAACAGAGAGCAATCTTTGAAGATGATTTTAGACGTTCTTTATCTTCAGTTGTACATGGTAAAACAATTGGAATGGTTTGATTTTCAACATGACCTTTTTTTTTCAATCACGAAAAAATAAGAAAAAAAAAATGAATATTTTTTATAGAAATATTCACCTTTCATTAAACAGCCAAAATGTAAACATTGTAAATATTCTATTTCACGCATAAAACCAGCAAGTGGAGTTGCCCAACCTTCACTTAATACTTGAGTCCATTGTAAATCTAACTAAAAAAAGACACAAACAATTTTTCTAAAAACAATATTTTCTTTTTATTAAATTTACTTCAGTAATGTCAAATTTATTTAAATTTGAAAATTCTTTCAATACTTCTTCACGCATATCTTCATCCATGAAAAGTTCACGTACAGCAAGAATTAATGTTGGTGATAATACATGCTAAATAAATGAAATGATTTTTGTTACAAATTAAAAAATATAAAACATGATAGATTTATTTTCATTATGACTATTAATTGTTCATACATATCCGAGTTATGTTACAAAACTAGAATATTGATGACGCATCTTTTATATTCCCTATTTCTATGTATATATTACTGAACGAAAATGCTGCAGATAAATATTTTTTCTAAGACGGATAATATCAATTCCGAGAGAAAAAAGATTCTAATATTCTTTCATTCGAAAATAAATAAACTTACACGTTCAGCTAATTTTCCTATAATCATTTGAACAGAACGATCGATGGATATTATACTTGTATCAATTATTACATCAGGATGTATTGGTACTTGATATGGCGCATCAATACCTGTAAAATCTAAATAAATATTTCTACATAGATAAAAGATGGCAATATAAAATTAATTATTCCCAACTTTTAATTAATCCTTGTCGTGCTTTTTGATATAAACCCTTTGTATCTCTTTGTTCGCATATAGACAATGGTGTATTAACAAAAACTTCAATAAATGGAATTTGTGAACTTTCATGTAATTCTCGAGCACATTGTCGATCCTATTAATCGTTTTTATTTTAAATAAATAATTCTTTTTTTTTAATGAAAATTGTGATCATAAAAATTTTACTTCTTCAAATGGACTAATAAAAGCGACAATGCACATCAGACCAGCATCGGCAAATAATTTTGCAACTTCAGCAACACGTCGAATATTTTCAACACGATCATTATCAGAAAATCCAAGATTTTTATTAAGACCACATCGAATATTATCTCCATCGAGACAATAAGCTGGTAAACCTTTGCTTACTATATATTCTTCTAATGCAAAACTTGAAGATAGAACAAAAATAAAACACTAGTCAGTAAAAAAGACAAAAAAGAGACAAGCAAATATATTATCTTACGCTACGGTTGATTTTCCAGCTCCTGAAAGTCCTAGATAAAGAAAAATATATTTCAATAGATAAACAAAAAACATTCAAATCAAATAAAATTATTTACCAGTTAACCAAACAGTCGAACCTCGAAATGCTCCACGTTGTCCTAATGCTGTTGAACGCTTTTCACGCGTAAGTTTTGACACACAATAAAAAATATTTTCTCGTTCCTAATACATAAAATTATTTAAAAATAAAATAAAATGAATAAAAAAAACAAATATCCTTCATGAGAATGTTCGAAAAAAATGAAGTACATTAGTCATACTTTATCAGACATAAACGTATATATCGACGAAGGTTATACAAAAAGAAACGACTCAATATATGTCATTCAAGATACATTTTTTGTCTTTTTCTGCATGAGTGATTGCAATTATTTAACATATGAGTTTATATAAGAAAAGCACCGATTTACCTGAATATTTGCATGTGAATTCGAAATGATATGGTTCATCGAAATAGATTTTATCTTAATTTTTTGTTTAGCTAAACTACTTATTATTTCATAAAGCTTTTTAAGTAAATCATTTTCATCATTAGTAATATTCAATGATAAATGATGTGAAGATATAAGATTAATTAAAAAATTCCAATCAATAGGATCAGATGATTGATTTAAAACAATAAGGTTACTTGTAGAAGAAAAATTTGGTTTTAAGAATGATAATAGTTTAGGTAATGATATTGATACTGTTGAACAACAACAAATAATTGATGGATATTCAAATGATTCAGATAAATCAACTTGAATATTATAATCGACATACGATTTAATAAATGTAGACGATGTAGACTGTTGAATAAAATTTTGTTTTTTAAGAATATTGCCAATGAACATCACATTGTCTGTATTTATCTGGCATTGAAATAATGGAATCGATGACATTTAATTTTTATATTAAATCTATTAATATGAAAGATAACATTGAAGTAACTAATCATAAATTGTCGAAGAATCTAATTGATGGCGAAATCGATCGAAATTATTGATTAGTTAAAATCACCATGAAATCATATGAGAGTCAAACAGACTAAATGAATTAACTAGAGGACACACAGGTTAAGTTCGTAGTGCAAAGTACATTCTCAAATTGGACTAATCGTTTTGTAAAATTATAAAACTTACGAAATTAATAAAAAAAAATCAAATTTAACAAAAAAACATATTTCTATATTGTACAAAGTAGAACGATTAATTTAATGCACGTTTTATTCTATACACCACAAATCGTTTGTTAGAAAACAAAGCAAGCTTTGTGGTGGTTGCAAAATCACTGCATATTAGAGATGAAGCCAGTTCACATTTCTTCGAACTTGGATCGATTCCATAGCTGATAGCTGTTGTATCGAAAATGCATGAAATTTATAGTACTTGAGTGTATGAGAGATCTTAGCTAAGTGTTTATTGATCTTTTTTAATCTCTAATGCATTCTGATTCTCGAGAGATGATAGCAATGTTCAATCTAATGAACACTCATTGTTGTTGCTGGAACTTGTTTTCATTATCTCAAAAAATATACAGAACTCTCACTTCAAAATCGTATTTTTGTAGAGTGGATTAGGAACAAATAGAATTTCGTATTAAAAAAAATTTTACCATATAGAAACGTGAAACTTTGCGACAAGATTTGAACAAGAATCGCACTACTCTCCAATTTTTAGATGATCAGTAAATAAAGTAGCGATGGTGAGTTATGTGTCGAGAGAAAAAAAATCTACGTAATAACATCAATTAAAATAGTTAATTTAGTTTTAATTTGTCTTATCTAATAAAGGTCTATGATCTTATCTTAAGGACGCAGGTAATTTAATACTGAAAGAAAAAGCACAGTTTACCCAAAAGTTAATTTGGATTTCATGTTCTTTGAAGAAACAAATTTAATTAAGTATAGTAATCGAAGAAGGAAAAGAATTCGATTTACTAATTAAAACGAAATGAATTTCGAGCTACACTCGACTATGAAGCTTCGAATGTTGATTATCGAAAAAAAGAATCAACATCTCATAAGAACCAAAGAACCTTTTCTACGACTATTTACAAAATGCTTTTGTTTCAAAAGATTTTTACGTTTTGCTCGAATCAATGTTTGTTATTTTTGTCTCTGCGAATTCAAAGACTTGTATTTCGACCAATCCGATGATAGAAGTCAGAAAAAATTTGTAAAGTGGCCATTGTGAAATTCATTACTAACAGAACTCTATTAACAAATAGCAATATGTTTTTAATAAAAATTATTGATCAATCGATTGATCTTAGTTCTGATTCATTATCTATCATCAGCTGTATTTACAGTTGTCTTAGCCTTGAGCAAAGAGAATGAAAGCTGCTCCGTTCGTTTTACGTATCTCAAAGCGAGAAAAAAACAAGTCTACCGAAATTTGCGTTTTTTGGGTGACTTATTGCGAGAAAATACTACGTGCGATTGAAGACAGAAAAAAACGAATAGTATTATTTCGATCATAAAATGTTATCCTCATGTTTGAATCAATATTTCATAGCTTTTTCGTTCTCGAGATCATCGCGACACAAAATACGAACCTAGGATGCACACATCGAGAAAAAAGGAAAGATAATATATTCGAGAAGGACCAGTCACGTAAATGTTTTGCTTTGCACTGCATTAATCATGAATATATCGCGACGAAATCACATTATCAGCATTGATAACAACAAGTGCTTAACATAAAAGATAACAAAAAGATGCATGAAAATACAGGCTAAAAGATATAAAAAAAAAACAAGAAAAGAAGGTTTTTTGACGTAGTATAATACCAGGACAACAACTTGCTAGGTAACCAATTTCGACATCAATTAATGTATTGTAAAGCTAAGAAAGCAGGGACAATTGATTTTTCATGAAATCTGCTATAATTATGTACTTTCACTACATTTTAGTAGCAAGTTCTACATTCTGACTAATGCATAAAAATAATGTGCAATAACGACAAGGCTATATCATTCGATGATTCCACTGCGATTTTAATCAATGAAAACCTTTGGTAGTTCCGTTTTAGCTCGATGTTTTATAATTAACTAATTCTTAGTTAAATTTTGTTTGATAATCTTTTGAATAGTTTCAATCACTAATCAATGTAAATTTTTCAAACAGATAGAAAATATTGTCATTTTAATCTTAAACATCGAATGTTTCTCGATATTTGTTCGTTGTAGTTGAGATAAAAATTATTAGATTATAGTTTTAATATGTAAATGAAGGCTCTATAAAAAATAAAATAATAAAAGATATGTTCTTTCTGTTCGGCGTGAATAATAAATCAATTTTTTCAGTCTATAATACATTTAGATTTGCTCTAAGCAATGAATGAACGAGAGAATAACTCGAAGTGATTTATTGCTTTTCAGTTTATATTTTCGACTTATAGAGAAAACTTCTAGGCTGGAATAGTTTGAAAATGATTCAGGTCTATAGATCTCTACTGTACATAATTTTGACTGTTTTAGTGGATTTTAACCATAGAATGGGATATTGATAAGGCAATCGAACAAATGATTTTTTTATCTCAGCTGTGAGATATGAATAGGAAGAAAGATGAGAGTGAAGGTGGTCATAAGATTATGCCGTTGGAATGGAGCGAATGGTCGCTTTCATTGTAGCCAGAAAAATACTAGTATCACCGAAATAATATTTTTCATTTTTTATTTCCGATTTCTTATTTTCTATTATCTGCCATAGGTCATTGTTGTCAAAAATCAGAAATCCGCAGCTAGAGACTTATAGTAAAAGCTAGTAAAAATTTGAGATTAGTCACGACTTCGTATATCTGATCATCCTAAGAATATCTATAATATTACTGTCGAAATGATTGCTCTCTTCTTAAAATATTCAATGTTCAAAAATCGATTTTATTTCACAGAAATCAACAATTTCTAAGCGTAGAATATTTTAAGAAGGAGACCTTCGTTTTGATTGGAACTTTTATGGTACTACTAGGATCAAAAAATCTACTCATTGGTAAAACCTTTGGTGAAAAATCCAGTGAAACTGTAATATCTCTGCTGAGAAGATCAATAACATTTTATGCCTTTAGACTGTCATAACACAATAAATTACCTTGAAAAAGAGCCGAAACTTATACTGTATCTAGATATATGTAAGCTCTAGTTGCACTAAAATTTTCATTTCATTTGGTCGCATTGTAACTATTATAGGAGGATAAAAAGTCATGGTAATGCACTCATTCAAAAAACAAACTCCTTACGTAAGAGTGACTCAAAACAACTTTCACTTCTCGAAAGTTTCTTGCTCTGAACGAAATGTTTGAATTTGCGTTTGTAAATAAGATAGCAGAATTAATGATGGTCAAATATTTTCTTTGGAAGTTTGTTCCTAGAAAGAATTATCACCACAACATTACGATAACGGAGTGATCGGTCTTTTTTGCACTATCTAAAAAATACAGATTTTTTTTTTCGGTTTTGACAACAATACTAGATACTTCACTAATGTTGATATGTAGCTCAAACTTCAACAATACTATTGTTATTTTTATTTGTTTAAGTGATAAAGTAGTGTTAGAGAAATGTTCTGCTCAACTTTGGTCCATTTTAGCTGGACAAGTTGTGAACAATGTCGGGTAATGAATTCAGTCATATCTAATAAGACTATTTTCTTATTAGATTTGAAAAAATAAATCTACAAAAATACTAATCTATATTTCGTCTTACAATAATACTAACAGTTATATTTTGCATATAAATTTAACAATATCTGAATCTATGAAAGAATTCTCGACCAAATTCTACAATAAACATTACGTTGTAGAGTATAATAATCTAATTTTGAAATCTTTTTTCCAAATGAATTACTTCGACAGTTTGTTAGATCTAGAGTTCACCTAAATTATGTTATCATTAATCATAGAATACAAATGATTTTGTGTAAAACTTCATACAAAAATCAATTTATACATCGAATACAAAACATGATACTTCTCTTAAAATATATTTTATTCTAATTCACAATCTTCTCATATTCTATCTAACACTCAACAATAATCCATAGAATATTTATATTTTTCTTTGTAAACCTCATCATTAAAAAAACCACATCTGCCTTTTCTTTTCCTTAACGAATTTCCTCTTCATGACTATAAAGAAAAAACAACATAATAATAATGATAATAAAACTTGTCATTTAAATCACGGCACATCAAACATTTTATAATTTACATAAAAATACACTGTTTGACGTCATGAATTCTTTTATCCAAAACATAAAATAAAAGATAATAAAAAAAGAATTACTTTGACCAGTCGAATTGTCCTTCTTTTATATTAATAAATTCGTTCTTTATAGTCTTGTGAAACAAAAAAAAAATGAAAAATAAAGGAACCATCATGAATTTAAGAATGTCTTTCTT
This sequence comes from Rotaria sp. Silwood2, assembly GCA_905329745.1. Taxonomy (NCBI): domain Eukaryota; kingdom Metazoa; phylum Rotifera; class Eurotatoria; order Philodinida; family Philodinidae; genus Rotaria; species Rotaria sp. Silwood2. The sequence goes on along the minus strand of CAJNSZ010000001.1, from coordinate 2,899,712 downwards.
TCTTTTTTTTTTTTTTTGTAACATAGCATAGAAATAAACAACAAATGAAATGAATTAAAAAGACAAAAAAAGTACATGTGTATTGAGACATACTATTCATTTTTTTTTCTTTTACTTTTTTTTTTTCTTCTTCTTCATAGTATTGTCTATAATTCACTGTGTACAACCTTTATTTTATTCTTTTATTGTTTCAAAGAATGTTAAATATTTTTTTTAAATCAATCATTAACTGCCAATCAGATTTTTGCATATCATCACGAAAATGATCTTTAACAACATCAATTGATTCACGAGAAATCTAAAACCAAACATGATAGAACGATTTTGTATTTCGTTATATATGACAATGGTTAGTTTGTTTTTTCTTTACTTTGCTCATTAATATATCGTTTTCATCAAAATGTCGACCAAACATTTTTGGTGCTTCACCACTAACTGGTTCAATTTTAATACAAACTTCTGCACCTTTTCTTGCTGTATCTAATGGTTTATGATTTAATTCAATACTAACAATTCGACCAAGTTCAATAAACTATAGAGTTTATATTTAATAAAATGATTTTTGTTTTATGCTTTTTCTTATATACATACTTCTTTTGATGGAACACATATTGGGGCACCCAATCTAACAAAACCATCTTCAACAAGTACACCACATATGATTGGATCACGTGAATTAAATACATATTGTGGTAAAACTCTTAATTTGCATGGAAATACAGCAAGATGTCGAAATTTTTCTTGATTTTCTTTTTTAAGACGTTCACGATGAGCAATAAACATATCAAATAGATGATAAATTATATCAGCTTGGAAGATTTTTACGCCTATATTTAAAAAAAAACAGCTGTTAGTACAATCTCTGTGAGATTAAAACATGAAATACTGTATAGCTGCTGTTGCTAATCACAGCAAGATTATTTTATTCTATCTATTTTGGGATACATTGTTGCACCATTGTTTTACTTAATCCTCCAAAGTTCGTGGTTATTCCATCACATATTATGTATCTGTACCCCTAAAAGTAGGCGTTCGCCTTTCCGAAAGAGAAAATCTGGATACAATATTGAATGCAACAAGGAAGTGATTCATATATTACAACGAGATTTTATTGATATATGATATTTGATCGTATATCAATAGTATCTGTCAGAATATGTAACACGTAGAAGGAAGGGGGAAGTTTTGCTAACAAGTCTCTCAATAATTTTTAAATAAAAATTTGTCAGCCAGTTTTTTGACAATGGTTCAAAATTTTCGTAGACACGACGTAAAGTCTGATGGAGATGACCCACCTCAACTCTTTCTACATCAAGATACATGGCTGCTAAAGTGTCTCTCACAAACTGTGACAAAAAAGTGAGGGGAGGATGTAATGGTACTAGCCGTCATTTATGCTCTCTCTTTCATCTTGTTATGTGTACATATATTCATGTTTGTAATTGCTTTGTTTTCTGTACTTCTTTTAAGAATTTATTTCATACATTTTGACTGTTACTAATCGTTCTTTTGTTAATTACAATATTCATTCATTGAGATAATTTTATTCTTCATTTCACACTTATCTTCGTTACTGGTACTCATCTCGTTAGTATATTTTTCATCGTACTCATCTTTACTTCACTATTCAATTTCTTCTTGATTGCTATCTTCAGTCAATCATTTCTTCAGCTATTAACATTGTTCATGTTCTCTAGCTCTTCTCCTGCTAATTATCATCTTCTCGTCTAGTTCAATATTTAGTAAAATACATCGGTGAATCTTCATTCACTTTCAAATCAATTTATCATCATTTTATTAAGCGCAAACTCATAGTAACACCTAAGATTGCATCCAATTGTATCTCGGAGAGACTGTTACCAAAATATCTATCACGATTTGTGGAAGTACAAATTTCTACCCAATATACTTCAACATTCGTTTTAGATCGTACTTTACAAAGATGAAGAATTTCCCTAATAAAATCAATCTATTTAACGTACCAACAGTATCAGCATGATCTTGGGCATCTCTTTCGATTCGAACATCAAATGCTAAAATAACTGCCCATCTGAAAAAAAAATAAAACTTCATATTGAAAAAAAGGAACAACAAAGTAGAAAAGATAAATATAAATTGTCTTGTTTTCTGTTACTTACTGTGAATCTCTTTCAAGTTGTGCTGATGCACGAATAATATCTTTTCGGTGAACAGGACCAATGTTAATACCAGCATACTAAAATAAATAATTTCTAGATTTAATTTGTTTGTTCTTTTTTTTTTGAAATTTTTGAATACCGGAATATTTGATGTTTTTAAGAATTCAAGTAAAGCTTCTAATGAGCCTAATGTTGATGCTTGAACATGCACACCATTTTCTTTTAGTTTGATTGAACTGAGTGCTGTTTTAAGAATATTTTGAATTTCATTTTTGAAATATTCAACTTCATCATCTTTTCGACCAACAAATAACGGTAAGCCAGCCATAGATTTTTCTAAATCTTTAGCAGCAATTTTTATACCACGAGCAGCTTTTACTGTTTTATAATTTTGATATTGATTCTAAATTGTGGAAATAATACAGAAAAACAAAGATTTAACTTAAAACACAGCAAAGAATGACCTACTCGAACACGTAACTCTCTATTTGGTTCTGGCATGAGAAGACCTCGAATTTGTGTTACAATTGGACCTTCTTGGCCAGCAACAATAATTGTATCACCAACTCGTAAATGTCCATTAACAAGAACAACATCAATTGTTGTACCCAAACCACCAATTGCTTTTACCTATAGTATAGAAAAAAATAATAATCTTATATCTATTTGAAATCGTGCTCTTGAAATACAATAATTCATATGTTGTTTTATTTGTAATAACATATTATTCAAATTTTTGTTTTGCTTAAGAAAGATTTTACTATATTCTTGATTAATTTTAATCATGATTAGAGTGATGTGTAAGAATAAAAAATTCACGAATGATAAAAGTTTTGACATTCTTTTCGTGCGTTTCTATAAATTCGAATTTGTTTTATCGATTGTACAGATTAAAAGGATGGAGCATTCTGAGAGATTAAGTTTGTCATCTTTTACTTTGTTCGATAGCGTCATTATATATACGCATCTCTGGGCAAATGTCCTTTCTTCTTGCCCTCCCCCTTCATTCTTTTCACATCGAACTACTTTAGACTCAAGTGACTGTTGATTACAGCCTGTTTCAATGAAGAATGTACGTCATTCAATAGAATCGGGCAATAATACAAATGAGTTGGTTGATAGAATACTTCATGACTTAGTCATCTTCATTTTCTTTGATATTTTCTGAATGTTTTACTTTATCTGTATCTGTATAATTGATTATATCGCAGTCTCGTAAGAAACTCGAATCATTGACGAAGAGCATTTAATGACCCAAACCCGTAAAACAGTTAGCAAATACAGAAAAAAATGAAATAACTCAGCCATGAAACATGTTGTCAACTAATTTATTTGTAATGTTACTCAATTGTATTGAAAGACATGTTAGTTATTGAAGCAGACTATCATCAATCATAAACTACACTACAATCAGGTACTTAAGTCATGGCCTCGTAACCAACATTAACTTTAGACCAAAGAGACTCTATATGGAAAAAATTGCAGAGGGATTGAGAAAGACTTTTCCCCGGAGGCGAATGTATTTCATTTAAATCTTCTCTTGTTCTATTGTCATGCATGAGTGCATATAGATTCTCTTTTCTAGTTTCAGTATATTCATTTTTTTTCTGTCTGGGTCATGTATTTTCTCTCTCTCGGACTCTCTAATGAATTCCTTTCGTGGTGGCATAACTAAAATAGTGGCAACTCGCTGAAGGTAGTCGGATCGTAGAAGGTAACACTACCCTTTTTTTGTGCTTTTAAATTTTTAACTAAATGTTATCAAAATCTGAAATTTTTAATTTTTATCATAATCTAGTCCTGACATGTACTATATTTGACAAAAATTTCAGATCTTCGTACCATTCAGTTAAAAAGTTAAAATAAAAAAAAAAAAGAATGGCATCATCTTCTATTGTCCAATCACTGTCAGCGACTCACCACTGTTCCAGTTACTCTACTATCCTCCCCTAATCGGTATTCATTAAAAGTCTAACAAGAATAAATCTTCAATAGTTCACCAATGGTTGTTTTTTCCTTGTGAAAATCAACATGCATTAAATAATACTAAAGTCCTCTTAAATATTTACTATAAACTGTAATTCTTTTTATATGATTTGTTATTATAATGTAATATTTCCTATGAAGTTTCCTTTATTTTTCTTTTCAACTGTCATATATAGATATAAACGATATCTCTTATTGATGTAATTAATATTCAACTAACCTCCATAACAGTTGCTTGTAATTCATCAGTGTATGATAAACGTTTAGCTAAAGTTGTTTGACATTTTTCAATAATCATTGAAATTAATGAACCCATTCCATCACCAGTATGTGCTGATGTTGGCACCATAGAATAGAATTCATTTGGATCAGGGTTGTCATAATAAAGTGCAACATTAAGACCCTTTTTAAAAAAGAAAATAATTTCTAATATTTAAAGATCACAAAAATAAAAATCTTTTATTTATACTTGTTCAGCAAATTGAACAATAATATCACTACAACGTTTATCAAATTCATTTCGTGTATTTTGACTTTGTTCTTGTAAGACAAGTTCAACATTTCTTTTATTATCACCTTTCCAATTATACAATCGATCGATCTAAACATATATACATATATATTAATAAAGAATTATCATTCAAACAAAGCAAAAAAGAAACTATTGAATAATTCTTAACCTTATTAAGTGCAATAATAAATGGTGTTTTTCTATCCATTAATAATTTTATTGATTCAAGTGTTTGTTGTTCAATTCCATGCATTAAATCAACAACAAGTATAGCCAAATCACAAAGAGATGAACCACGTGATCGTAAATTTTTAAATGATTCATGTCCAGGTGTATCAATAATTAAAAGACCTGGAACAATATATTCACCTTCACGTGATATTAATTTTCTACACATTTTCGTTCGTTCACGTAATGTATCTAATGGTACATTAGTTGCACCAATTTGTTGTGTTATACCACCAGCTTCGCCATCTTGTACATGTGTACGACGTAAATTATCCAAAATTTTTGTTTTACCCGTATCAACATGACCCAATACACAGATAACAGGTGCACGAAGTACTTCGGTTGAACGACGACTTTCACATGTTTGATGACGTCGTTGTAGACGACGACGTACACGTTCCATAGATGTTATTTGATCATTATCATCTTCATCACTTGATGAACTTGTTTCATCACTTTCATCAGTTGATGTATCTTCATCAGATGATTCACCTTCTGAACTTTCATTATTTTCTTCATTTGTAATTGTTGTTGTTGATGGCATAGAAACTGTATGCTGAAGAATATTGCGATCATCTATGAAATAAAAAAAAATGAAAGTCATATTTGAGAAAAGAATTATCTTTATTCAATATAGATTAATAAATATATTGAATTATTAATCTTTAATTTAAACAATAAAAAGTTGATTTTACGATTGAAGAATTATTTTAATAGATTTTCTCTCGAGATAATTGATGAACTTTATTTTTTATTTTTTTCTAGTAATATTCTATGGCGAGAAGGAAATAGTAAGAACTTCAATCTTGAAGTGTATTGTTTCACCTTCATCCAATTGTATTTGTATATTTAAAAGTTACTTCATAAGAAATTTCGATGATAAGTAAACTGTTCTTCTCAAAATTGAAATTCTATTCTTTCTAATTTTTAATTCAATGAAAATAGTTCTATTATGTAAGACATAAGTATATATTACTTTCTGTTGATTGAGTTTCTGATTCTTCAGGATTAATTGTTGTTTCGTCTTCAGATTCTTGTTCCCAGTTATCTTTCAAATTTTCTTCTTCCTAAAAAAAAACAGAAATGTTTTACGAAGAAACTTTTATGACTTGAAAATCGTTTTTAAGCTCATATTCTGTGTATAAGGTAGATTCCAATCAAGTATTAGAAACTCAGACAGTATAGCAAGACATCCTAAGCCTTCCTCACAGAGTTATAGCATTGTACTGAAGTTTTTGTCTATAGGACAGTATGTACAAAAGAATCATTTAATGATATTTTGACAGTTCGTGGAATATGAATGAGTTTTGTAAATTAAATATGTCGCGAAGGGAACATCTCATGGGGTTGAAATTTCAGGTGACAATGTCGTCATTTGATTGTTTTGTATATACCATACAAAAGACTAAAATTTCAGTAAGACAGCTATAGCTCTATAGAGAAGGCCTAGAGATCCTTATAAGTTTTGAGTTTTTAATAACTTATTGTGATCCACCTTATGCACAGAGTCCAAACTTATAAACGAAAGACTGCCTTGTTAGATAGAAACAAAAAAAAAACAAATCATCGGTTTTTTTTTGAAAAAATTTCTTACTTTAGTGGATAGTTTTTTCCCTGTTTCAGTCGGTGTTTTAGTTGCAGTTGTTGGTTCAACATTATCTGCTTCTAAAAAAATAAAAATAATACGCTTAATTAGAATAATTAAAAAGCAAAGACATACGTTTTGCATTTGTTTGTGTCTTTTTTCTTCGATCATCATAAAGAACTCGTTTTTTAACAGATTGTTCTCCATTATTTGCTGTAGTTTGTGCTGTATTGCGTGCTGGTACTTGAATTCCAGCTGCTTCCAATTGAATACGAGCACGTTCACGTTTTTCTCTTTGTTCTTTTGTTAAATAAGAGCCTTCTTCTTTTTTTCGTTGTATACGTTCTTTTTCTTTTTGTTTCTTTTTTTCACGACGTTCTTTTTCTAAACGTATTTTGTCTTCATGTTGTCTTTGAAGTTCTTCGTCTAAACGTAATTTTTCTTCTTCATCTTTAAGAGCTTTCAATTTAGCTTCTTCGTGTTTTTTTTGAAATTCTTTCATAAGACTTAACTGAAAACAAAGAAAATTATATTTTTTTTTAATTACGAAAAATCATGATTTCATTTCTGTTAATGAACATACAGTTTTAGCATCAACACCACCTTTGCCTTTCTTTTCAGCTGCTGCTTTCTTTTTACTTTTTGATGATGTCTTCTTCTCATCAGTACTACCAGTAGCAGCTGCTGGTTCATCTAGAAAGAATTTTTAAAAAAATAGAAAATTGATGAAAAACAGAGATTTAATTTTACCTTCTTGAATTTCAGATTGTATTGTTGTTGATACATTTTCATTTTGATTTGTTGGCACTTCTTTAAGATCTTCAGTTTCCTAGAAGAGATGAATAGTAATTATGAATATATCGATCAGTGTTTTATCCAGATTTTGTCGTTCGAACGAGCCAACTCGATCTTCTGAGCGACGTCGCCCTCTCAATCCTCATACTGGATAAAAACATTGATGTCTATATGATAAAAGTAACTTACATTTGCTTTTATTTCTTTTGTTACTTCTAAAAAGGAGAATTTATTTGTGATAATTAATCAATTAAATTTTCACCTTTATTTTCGTCTTTTTTCTTTTTTTTCTTTTCTTTTTTAGCTTCTTTTCGTCGATCTTTTTCATCAAATTTTTCATCAATTTCCTTGTAGAAAACAAATAATTTAATAAAAGAAAATTTCTTATTCGAAAATAAAATTTACTTTTAAAATATCTTCTAAATCTTGTCCTTCACCTTCTTTAAAATTTCCTTCATCAATATTTGATGTTGTTGTTGTTACTTGTTTATTTTTTTTATTTCCACTTTTTTTTGTTGATATATTTGTTGATTCAATAGCAGCTAATAATGAATCAATTTCTTCATCTTTTTTATTTTTTGATGATTGAGTTTTCTTTTTAGTTGTTGATTTCTTTTTTGAAGAAGTTGATGTTGATGTTGGTTTAACAGTTGTTGTATCTTCGTCATTATCGTCATTGTCACCAGCGTCATTTTCATCATCAGAAACTAGCAAAGCAAATTTAGCTTGAAATGAAGTGTTTGATGGAATATTTCCAACATCATCGTCATCTTCTTCAATGTCTTGAGTTATATTTGTTTTTCTAGATAAAACAATAATTTTAAACTATTAATTAATAAAATGAAATTTTTGTTTTACTTTGATATTGGTGTTTTTTTGCTTTTGTTTGCCATTTGTATTCAGCATTCGGATGTATATCAATCTGAATTAGAAAAAACAGAATTAATAAAAAAACAATTGCGCAAACACGTCTGTTAAAATTGAAAATTTCGTAATGTGGGAAGTTAGATTTAAATTATATGACGTCAGGATATAATACGTAACTAGTAAAAATCAAAGCGCACAAAGGTTAACTACAATAGAAATTTTATTTATTGCCCAACAAATACCAAATAGGTTTTCATTCGATATGATGCAATGTTACTCTAACCAAACCTAAAGGAGTATTTTCTATATGAAAAGATGGCGCTAGATTAAATGAAAAAAATTATTTTCTATATACTCAAGTTTTCATGCTCTAAGCATTGCGAAATTTTTATATAGTAGTATCAGAAAGAATTTGTTGCAAGAGAATTGAGTACGACAGACCTGACTTGACTAACTCAAAGCATTTTGTGAAACACGATCCAAAACTAGTGTTGAAGTATATTGAGCAGCAAGGTAAACCTCTCCCACTCTTACAGATCCTGACAGACACTTCGGCATGCTATTGGCAAAGGCTTAATTTTTAAATAACTAAATAGTATCTAGTAAATGACTAATGAATAATTAATTCATAACAAAGTAATATCGAATTAATAACTCATTTATATCTCATTAAGAACCCATTAATAAGTAATTAATGAAAGAAGTGTTGAAGAATATAGCGACAAAAGTGAATCACTTCCCTTTCACCCCACAAACTATGACAGGTAGAAATAATGGGCTAAGTATCCTATAGCCCCGTATAGCTTGGCAAGTATTTCGATAGTTTAGTTTATCTAATCATCAAGAATAATACTGCTAACATGTGTAGGATGCTCCATAAAAAGTAGAATAGATCATTCGTTTCTAACATCTTAATCCTGCAGAAATTACGCTGAAAGGTTTTCTCTCATTTGCTTGACATGCAGAGAGCTCAAGACATGTCCATATGACACGATTTTTCTTTCCGTAGACAGTTGCTTGAGTATGTGCATGCATTGTAAATAGGTTTTGAGCAACTCATGTGCAGACTTCATGAAAACTATATGACTGGGTATACTTGAAACGATCAATTGAAATAAAATAACCACATAATTTTTGTTCAAGATGAAACAATACTTCTTGCCTTTAAGGGATGTCTGAATGTAATTACCCATGTAGATTTCCTTTTCTTTTATTCTGCTTGCTACAGTTTTTGCTATTTTTAATATGATTTTCTATTAAGAATTGAATCATTTTAAAAGTACAAGTGAAAATACAGACCGACAAGTTTCAAAAGCTACCAGAACTTTCAAGTGACAGATCCGAGCTTTGAATATCACAAAGCTTTACTTTTTTCGTTTTCATTTTTGTTGAACAGGTACTTTTCGTGCATTGTCTAAGATACTGAATCAATTGTTTCTCATTGTAGTGTGAATTTCACTATGAAATTTAGTGCTAAATTAAGAAACAGTTGATCGATAGTAAATTCAGAATTTATTCTACTTCAACAGATGATTTAACTTTAATCCATAAACCCTATAATATCTCAATTTAATCATCAATGACAGAATCATAGATGATTATAAGGATATTGAAGACATCCTTGTTTCTCTTTCCAGAACCGTGTCAGACTTATAGAGTTCCATATTAGGTAGTAGATTCAAGAGACGGTCCGCGAGACTAGTTGTCTGTGAAAAGAGCCAAGGTATACAAGTGTTACATCCCTCGACAATTGGTCAAGAACTCACGATTTTTGGATTCTCTTAGCATTTTGAAATTTTTCTCTGGATCGAAACATTCGTTCGAGTTCGAAAACGTCAAAAACAAATACAGAAACGTTTTCTTCACAAAATTGGGTAATCCAGTATGTCCTACAATACCATTCATTAAGTGATAATCACAATATATGGGGAACAATGACTATTGGCTAAAAAGAAGATTTTCTAGTATTTAGACTCTAGCCACGCAGGATCATACTGTCAGAAATTTATTTATATATATATTTTTTTAAAAGTTCTTGAAAGTCTGCAACATTAAAGGTATAACTCAAAAAAACCACATTCAAGACAAGAAAAGCTTTCGCTAAAATGTGTTCTTTTTTGCTCAGAAGTGATAGCATGCTACTCGGAAAACCATATTTAAGAAGGAAAAGCATTTTTCGAAAAAAGAACTTTTTGACGAAATATGCCGGAAGGCCTCTTATGTCATATTTTTTTCGGGAAAATTCTTTCTGAAAAATATTTTGAGATTTATATTATTTGATGCAGTTTGATATATTGATTCCGAATATCTCTTTAATTTTCCTTCAAAGTGCAATTTGGATGCCAAAAATCGAATTTTCAATCAAAAATCTCTAAAACATTCTAGAATATATTTCACGAGTTGACGCTACTACTACCATTAGGATATATATGTAGGAGTCTCTGGTAAAAGTTTCAGCTCGATCGGACATTAGCCCTTCGTAGTGTTTGCAAAACTCGTAGCGGCAGGCTTTCGAGCTGAAATCTGCGTTGAAAATGGTGCAAAAGTTTCTTTGAAAACTAAAACTATTGTAAATATATGGTTTGATGCAGCTTAAAGAGTTATTCCGAATATCACCTTAGTTGTCCTTGAAAGCGTAATATGAATGTTTAAAAGCAAATTTCCGGCCAGAGATCTCGAGTTTTTGGGACTCATTAAAAATAGCCTAGCAAATGTTTCATAGGTTGACACTACTAGAATTATTCGGATACATATGTAAATATATCTGGCCAAAATTTGAGGTCGATCAGACATTATCTCTATGTTGTCTCTAGAATATGCGAAACGGTAGGTTTATGGCCTAGAAATTTTGTTTTCTACTCTATTTTAAATTGGATTACGATCATTTTTTTAAACATAAAGCTCACAGTTACGCAAGGTTTTTGAGATATTCTTTGTTTGTGGATTATTGTGTTATATTGCTGAGCGGCTTGACTTCCTTTATTTATGCTGGTTTGTAGGCCAACGTCTTGTGAAGTTCTTTTCTATGGCCCTATAAAACTTTGAGAACTGCTATTTTAGAAAGTGATAGATCACATATACGTGTGTATACAAAAAGAGTTAGATTCTGTAAAAGAATATTTTCGCATATGTCCGTCTGGCTCTTCACTTTGCATTCCCTACTCTCTTTTCGTTCATTTTTCCTTTGATCAATGAAGAAATGATTTCATTAAAATCTGTCTCAAGTGTACAAACTTTGCTTTTTTTTTATCAGTTTTTCTTATTATATTTTTTTAAAATAAAGTAAAAAAGAAATTTTATTGATAAAAATGATCAGCATTAAAATCATCTTAGACAACATTTGATTTTTCAATTGCTTTTACACGTTCAATAGAAACATTAAAAAATCTTTTTTTCTTTCTTTCGTGGTGAATTCGCTCTCCATTGGTTGTTGCTAATTCAGCAACTCCTATCTTATCTTCTCTGGATCGTTCTTTTGGTCTTTCAATAATTTTTTCGATCATGGCATATTGTGGTTTTTGTTCAATGAAACGATTTGGATATTGTTCTTCATTATAATCAAGATTATTTTCTGGCAGTCGAATAATCTTTATCAGTGCATTATTGATCACATTATTTTGTCGTTGTGACATTGTCTGATTGATTTCATTTGGTAATGTTTGTATATAGCGATTAACCATTTTTGGTTTTTCTAATGGACGAGAAGACAAGCCTCCATATGCATTCATTGCTGGCCAAACTCCACGCTGAAAATTTCTTGGTCGTAAAGGAGCAAATGTTTTTTCAGTATTTGTTTGTTTATCTTCAACTTGAATAACATCTTTATTTGTTGATAAAGGTGGAATATTTTGAATCATTTCATATGATAGTGATGATGTGCCATTTGATCGGGCATGACATTTGCTCTTCCAGAAAACGTCTTCTTGATTGTATTCTGGTGTTGCTAAACTCTTTGTATTGCTGTTAGTAGCATTACGATCATTTTTGAAGTAACAAACAAGTACACATAATATTAGGAGTATTGTGATTAACATTGCAGAACAAACAGCTATACCTAACATTTCCCATTGTGAATTTGAATTTGAATCTAAATTAAATAACTATAGAAACTTGAACAAAAGAGATTTATGGATTTACTTTGTAGGTATAAAAGAGTTGAAGCAATAAGACCACCTATTGATGCACAGGTGACAACTATTATGATTCCAAATAGAATTCCGCCAGTTAAACGTGTGAGCCTTAAACATAATGGCTGCCAACAACATGAAGTCTAAAAAAATAAATATTTAGATTCAATCAAAAAAAAATGTTAATACTCTAACTGATTTCTCATTTTTTTCAAGATCTTCATCAGGATGAACATTTTCTAAAAAATAATTCAATTTCAATATTTATGGAAAAGTAAAAATTCCAATCAACTTTACCCATATACTTATTTCGTGAATCATACAATTGATTTGAATTATAAGAATATATTGAATCCATTGTCGATTGTTTTATTGATGATAGAGTTTGAAAAGCTTTGAAGAAAAAAACAAATTCAATTACTAAACTCGAACTTAAATAACGTACAATTACTTAATTGAGAATATGTATTATAATATGATTATTGTGATGGAATTCGATTGTTTTTAAATGAATTACTATAGCCTAGCAAATGATCTTTAAAGGGTTTTGGTAGAAATGGTTTTCCAGGACTAACTTTAATTGGAATATATTCTTGTTAATACGACGTTGGTAGTAATGACATCATTTGTGAAGGGATTTGATATTCCTATGACATGTATTATCGATAAGATTTTGCTGAAACGAGACGAATTACAAATTAATTCAATACATTTCACATATATTATATGCGAGATTCTCATAAAAATCCTTGTACATTAGAATTCAGAAATTTTAACATTGTATTCATCATCAATGCATATTTCTTTATGAATGGAATATATCGTCTGCGATTGTTGCTTTCGTCGATTCAATTGAAAAAGAAAACTGACAAGTGATTGCTTTTTTTTTTTGGCGTCGTCTCATAACAAATGCCCAACTGGAATGTCTGCACTGCACAAAGCTTTGTTTTTTCGATTGATAAAACAATCGATTTTTTTCCTTTTTCAATGAAATAAAAAAAATCTTTATGTAAATTCATTTTTACAGAAGATCGATGTTAATTACGTATGTATCAAATCCAGTAGGATCAATTGTAATTAATCACTTAGATATTTGATAATCTCAACATTAGTTATTGTTCTATCGATTTCTGCTTTAGCATGAGGAAAAATAAAAAGTCAAGTGTTTAATTATGGCATTATAAGTGTCCATAAGAAAAAATTAGAAAAAAAATGAAATAAAATCAGCGAATTGGAAAAAACAATATCATAGAATAAGAAAAATATTTTGTTAACAAAACAAAACTGTAACCAGGTCTTTCAGAGTGACTTGAATAATAGAATACATTCACACAACACTATGACTCGACTTTGTATATTAATCATAATAGTAGTGAAAAAAAAATGAAATCTTTGTATTGAAAGTTTATTTAATTATTATTTTTTCAGTTTTGACAACAACGGATAGGTAATTGCATACATCTATTTTAGGATCGAATGTTGTATCTGGTACACATTTAAGAATTAAAAAAACACCTGTTTGATCATATTGAGTAAACTGTAATGCAACAAGGATAATAAGGAATGTAATATCGATTATAGATGCTGTAAGGGTTTTGGATTAAAATTCAGAACAAAAACACATTGACATTTATGTGTTGTTGATCTCTAATCGATGACCTCGATGAGCAACAATGAAAAGGACGAAAAAAAAAAAAGCAGCATATGAAATAAAGTTTTCATGAATATTTGATATATTCAATTAATTAGAAATGCAAAATTTCTAGGCGATACGGTAATAATTCTGGCAGACAACCATGAGTATAAAATGCTGAATAATAATATTTAGAATTTCTACTAAATTCAAATTGTTGACGTGGGTTAAGTTATTTTTTGAATCAGCTTGTTTTTGTTTCACTTTAAAAAATGCACTTATCATTTTCATTGCACTAGCTATCGATTTTAGCTTACCCAACCTTGTACTTATTTCATTTCATTGGTTTTTCTTTATCATCGGAAAGAAAAATGTCATTTGCTAGAACTAATAAAACATGTGATCGAAATTAGGAGATAATATTGCACGCATTTCTAAATGAATATTGAACATTCGTAGATGTTGTATAGGTGAAACGGGATGCCTACACTTCTGATAAAATTTTGCAATATTAACGAAGTATACGGAAGAATAAATATACCTAGGTTAATGATTCTGTCTCCTGAAACAAGCAGATTTGGGTGTGAATGTCAGTAGTATGTGCATTTTCTTTCAACCGACACTCACACCCACAGTTACAATTCTTATTGTTTGTCAAGTCAAAAGACTACTCTCTGTTGCTCTCATGTTGCTCCTATTACGTCGTTATTGAGTAGTATGCACATGCTTATGTTCATCTTCAGTCTGATAAAAAGAAAACCGAATGATATATCCTGACTGTATATATTTAGCTGTGATCGAAAGTGTATCCGAGATCAAAATAGATTCTTACTACCATTCTCGTCACTGGTCTTTCAGGCAAGTTATTTGTTGCATATTTGTTGCATTATGATTCCTTATGATAATTAGTAAACCAATTTGATGATGTTTAACATAACGATCATCAACTTTTCTCTTTAACTGAGAATCCATTTTCATCTCTTGAAACGAAGTATTAAGCAATTACAGTATCAACTATTTAACTTACAAATGTTTCGATTCAATAAGACAGAAAAAAGTCGACTTGACAGAATAAACCAAGGATATTAATAGTGAAGATTCATCACTTCGTTGAAGTTAGCTACAAGGATCTGAGATACGTTTTGGTGTCACATGAATTTTTCTTTTTTTTCGAACTCAGAATTCGATTCTATTGAATAATAGTAAAATATAAAAAGTTTGTTTCTTGTTCGATTCGTAGATTTCTGAGGTCTAAAGATCCTTCTGATTATGAAATTGTAAAAAGCTATGTGTGACTGATATCATGTTCACTATTTCTTTTCGAATTTTGCTAGGCTACTGTGTGATCTATCGCTATCTACTGCGTAGCAAAAGTTTAATACAAATACCACCACGTTCTATTGCTAATGAAATCCATGGACAAGAACAATTCTTGTTAGGATGTGAACGGATCTCAGCTACCATGACATGTTTCGATCCTACTATTGATCTCATCAGGTAGCTCATGTCTTCTGATGCGATTCAATTCGTTCGAAAAAAAGAACAATTCAAGACAAATTGACACTGTTCTACTAAAGTAGACTTATTGCAAAAGCAGACCAACCTATTTCTACAAGGAAAGACACACTGAATCTGATATTCTCAACTTTTGCTTTTCGTTAATTGATTAAATCCACATAATTGAAAGTATACACAATGTGATGAATTAAAAACAAACAATAAGTATAAATGCAGAGTTTATTCACCGATGCGTTTCGTACTGTATTAAAGGAAAAAAACATTCTTCAGAGCTCTACATTACATTGAGTAAATCTTGAGAAAAAAATTAAAAAGAACAATATAAATTCAAAAATCCAGAATCGGAAGAAAGAAAATGAAAATGTGGAAAAGACATAATGAAAAAAGGGACAAAAATATGGAGATTAAATCTGATTTATAAAAGGAAATAAGTTTGATCTGGAAACATCATGAAAATTGGAAACGTAAATCATTCAAAGTTACTATTTATGGGATTAACACTTTGATACAATAACGTAGCTGTTAATGTCACACGTTCGCGTCGAATGATAACACTTGGATGATTACAATTATCACTAAATTCCAGGAAGAAAACCACGTACTCCTGTATTCCAGAGTACATGAAGTACAATGAGAGTACACGTAGTACAATTAGAGTACAAGAGTACAGTGGGAGTGGAGTTGAAGTTGTGGAATTTAGTAAGAGAACTGTAGAAATACCGAAATGCAATCGGAGTATGTGAAGCACGAAAGCACATCGTTTTTCTCTTGGATTTATTTTCATGTTTCACTTCGCTATAAAACTGTACCCCGGTTGTACTTCCTGTACTTCTGAAGCTCATGAAGTCTATAAAATACAGTTGAAGCGCATGAAGAACAGGAATGCGTGGTTTCTCCCTTACAAGGAACTAATTTTAGGAATTCAAGATAAATCTGTAAATCAGACATGTACTTATATTAATAGCTTTATGATTTGTTCGGGAAAGATTTATGAAAAAAATTATCAGTCTTTTCTGAGGAGAATCTAACAAACGGCAAAACCTGAAAAAAAGCATACTGTAATCATTGTATTTTGTTTCTTGTACGCCTTTCTCTCTGCGTCATTTTTTCTAGGTTCATTCTCTTCGCCCTTTTCTTACATAGTTTTTCGTACGTCCTATTCTATAATTTGAGTTAATACGCTGAAATCTATTGTACATGTAAAACTTGAATTTTGGATGCAATCACCTAACAATAAAAACACATTGCCCACGTAACTGACCTTTCATATATACATCGTAGTATGTAGGCGCGAGGCGCGTCCCGAACAACCACGACACAACTCTTCTTTGTGTACACGATAACGTCTTTTTCTTTTTTCTTCGATAAACATGAAAAAAATGCAAAGAAAAGGGAGTATAGGATGCATCTCAGTTTCCAACATCTCCTGAATTTCTTCAATTCCTTGATCTAGATAATGGTCACAATAAGTTGATTCACGAAACATGGACATATCTTGAATTCTTTCATTTTTATTTGAATTGTGAATTCGTGATTCGTGGAGTATCTCAGTTGAGTTGATTTGTGACTTGTTCAAGTCCAGCTAAAAATAATAATATCTTAACTTTTCAATTTTCTTTTAATAATCAGGTATTTTTTTGTGAAGAGAAATGAGGTATGAAAACAAATAAAAACAACTGATGGAGATGACATCTTGCCGTCTGAAGGAATTGAATTGACTTGACTTGCCTAACTCTGTGTTGCAGATAATAGTTAAAATACTATTCATCCAAATTTTATTAATTCCATTGAAATTATTGCTTCTCAAGNTAAATGATAACTTTCCATTATAAATAAAACAGATAAACATAAAAATAGATATTATTTATACAGTTTCAACTAATATCCATAGTGAGTGAAAGCCGTTGTGTTGAACATACAAACAAGTCGAACAGAAGTTTTGATAATATAAATAATCATCTGTATGATTTATTTTTAAAAGCATTGCTACAAACGACAAAGATGCTATTTTTTTTTCTTTGTTCAATTATGAAACATCTGTAATTGAATATTTTGGATTGGATTTTTGTAACATCAACTAGTTAAAAAAGAAATTGAATTTATCAAATTATGATTTTCATATCAGAATAAAAAGAAACACATCTTATTATCTTTTGTAAAGTGAATATAAAAAATGTGTTAATTTTCATCTTGTATATCTGACAATATTTATTAATGACAAAAAAAAATAAATCAATCAATCAAATAATCTATTCAAGAATTATCCCCAAATTTTCGATGACAAATGGATACACCATGTTCATCATATTCTCGTTTAGTTACACAATAATTTGCATAGTCAGATGAATTTGTTAATGTAACTCCAGCATTTAATGCATATGTTATTGGACTAAAAAAAACAAGAGTAAAGCGACATATATGTATATAAACAGGAAGTATTTATTTTACTTTTCTGGCAGTGTTATTCGAATTGGATAATCATCTTTAATCATAGAACGTAATTCATTTTCTCTAAAATAAGACGAATTTTAATCATAATATAATTATTAAAAAAAAGAATATTTAACTTACAAACGTTCTTTAAAATTCGGAAATAAACAATTTCCACCGGTTAATAAAATATTATTATATATACTTGGTCGAATATCTAAATTTAAGAAAATTCTTTATTAATAAATAAAAAAGATATTTTCTTTAATAGGCATGCGCCAAATCCGAACTTCAGTTCGATGTTTGGGATCTATCCAACCAATTCAAACAGAATCAAATATTTTCAATCATTGTCCAAGCATTTTTTAAAGTACACTTACGTTTTTGGATCATCTATTTCATTATGTATAGATTTAACTTAGATAACTATGAAATGCTTTCGTTCGGATTACTTCGACTGTTTTTGTTAATTAACAAAAAAATGGTGGCAGTCAAAACCAAACATGGAAAATTTGGATTATTGGTATATGTCTATTTGTTAATCTTACGTTCAGGTAATTCTTCAACAGAATTATAAATCGATTCAGCAATTCCAGCTTGATCAATGCCAATAATAGATGGTCGAAAAATTATTTCCGGAATAGTAAAACGTTCAACATTCATTCGTACAATCTAAGAACAATACATTTCTATTTAATCTTTGAATAAAGTATGTCAAATACCTGTTGTTGTTGTTTTGTTGTATTCTTTTTTGAACTATCAGCAATATTACCATTAGGTATTGATGATAATGGAGGTTGAACATAACCTTGTTTAATTTCATTATAATCTGGTAAGACATAATCCATAGAATTCGTATTTTCAGATAATGGTAAACTGAAATCGATTTTAATAAATGAGAAACATGTAAAATTCTGTTATAAAAAATATTCGTTCGTTTCGTAATCATTAAAAAAAAGTAATTCAAGTTTACTATATGCTTTCTAAATATACATGACGAGTTTTCTTTTTTTCTTAATTACCTTAAAATGTGAGAAGTAATTAATTATTCAGTTTGATAGAGCCAGTTTTTCTCTGCAAATATCTGATAATTCCTTTTTTCAGTGTTGTTACAAAAGTATAAAATTTGTTACATTTAAAAAAATTCCATCTTGAAGAATAAAAAGCTTTTATAAAAATTAGTTCTTAGAACAAGGTCACTCAATCCAAACGTTCGAATTCGATCTGGCCTATGATCATCATTTTCAGTTAATTAGTAACAGGAAGTAGAAAAAAATCTAAAAGGAAAGATTTCAGACTTGACTATGATAGATCTACGCTCAGTAAAATAAAGAATACAAAAACTGACGGTATTCAGGTATCCTAAGGAAGTCAATAATGTTCATTATCCAAATACATGGCATTGTCTGAGTTGAGTGGATAGTTTCTGAATACCGAGTTAGAGTTAGAGTTTGGTACATGTTTGATTGTAAGCTTTAGCTTATCATAATTGACCATATTGTATTAAACTAAATGTTTTATATCAATGTCTTGTTTCATAATGGAAATAGTAGTAGTCGCAAAAATCTAACGCCGAGAAGCTAGAAGGTCAACGTAGATTTTTTTTTTATCAGGCAAGCATACTTCAACATAGAGAACATGTTTCATGGCGTTAGATCGCTCATTCAATAGCTCAGTGTTGCCTCTGTCACCAATAAAAGTGTCATGTCGGACAATTTTAGTTTACTTGATTTATAACGTGATCTTGAAGTAATCTCTACAAGACAGTTGATGGGAATTGTCGAAAAGTAGCCTATATCTTCAGGTAATTTGAATTAATAGCCTTGTACATAAACATCATTTCTGATCACTGAAATAAAGCGTTCTTATAATTAATCAGTCTTAAGTCAGAGATGATTATTAGCATACGTATTTAGAAAAACTACATAAGCCGCTGTTAGTTCTCAATAATAATTATAAAATAATCACAATACCAATAAACAATTTATATAACGAAGCTTTCAATAGAGATCATACCGTGCTTTTTTCATATCTTCTTGAAAATCCAGTGAAACGAAGCATACATTTTCCTTTAAATCATTAATAATATACGTTTCATTCATAACTAAAAGTTGTCTAAAATTCAATAAAATATTTCAATAATCTTTCTACTCTATAATTTCTATACCGATAAGAAATAACACTTTTTAATTGATTAGTTAATAATTTCCCACCAACATCAAGTCTTTAAACAAAACAAAAAACAGAAAAATATACGAATACTTTATATAACAAAAAACTAATCATTTAATTTTCTCCTTTTACCTTGTCATACCATCAAGTAATTTTCTTCCTTGATAAAATGGAACAATATGTGTAAATGAAAAACCAGAATCAATAACAAGAACATAATTCGATTTCGTATCTCGTTCATATTGATATGCACTTAATGTAGCAGCTAGAAAACGAAAAAAAAAAAAACAAAGGAAAGATAATTTCAATAATTTTTCTTGTGCTTTATTTTGGTATAAATTGATCTTACGATCATATCGTGCAAATGATGCAACTTCATATTCTTCAAAAAAGATTTGATCCATTGTTTCACGAATGAAATTTAAATTCATATATGGTTCTGTCATTAATAAACCAGTTGATTTAAATGGTATCTAAAGAATATTATGTAAAAAAAAGAACGGAAACAAAAAGATTATTTTTACTTTGCCAAATAAATGATCCCATACTTGTTTTTGAATATTCCAATCGACTAGGTAACCCTAAAAATAAAATAAAATGTAATGATTATTAAATTCATTAGATTTTCTTTTATTCTTTACTTTTTGAAATGGTAATTGATAATAAAGACTTGTTTTATTCGGACATTCGTTATCAATTTGATCAGCAATAAAAGTACGACGAGGATAAAATTTTGATTTCATTACACAATTAGGAATAATTCTATATGAGAAAACTTAATTATTAAAAAACAGAATTAATTATAGAAATAATTTGAACCTTTGCTTTTCTGCTGTATTCATTTTTGATTTTGACATATATGCTCCATTATCAACAACAAATATCGGTTTAGTAGCCATGAATTAAACTAAAGTATATAGATTTATTATCAAAAACTTAAATTTAAATGTGTCCTCGAAATTCTTTGTTTATATATTTGAATAATCATATACAAAATAACAAGAAAAAAAACCACAAACAAACTGTTCAAAAAAAAAAAAATAAGAAGGTGGACTATTATTAATCATGTGGATATAGTTCTTGTAGCCATGGTTGCATTATATATTGGACACCATCAAAGAAACTAAAATAATCACTCAATTGAGCATTGACTATCTAAAATAGAAAAATAAATATTATTATGAAAAATATTTTATTAGAACTATAATAGTTCTTTGGTCACAAATTCAATTTCAAGCTTTCAGCTCTTTTTTTCAGTTTTGTGATGGTTTTTCTTCTGCAGTGAAAGATATTTAGTATGTTTTATGACTATGGTCATATAAATGTCAAGACGCCCTACAACTCACAATATTTTGAAAGGCGGCAGCTATTAACAAATAAATGTGATGAATCATTTTGATACATGTCTTATATTTTTCTTGTTTGAATATTTATACATAGTAGTTATCGTTTGCAAATAACAATTTAATTAATGATTCTTATTTTTATAGTTATGAAAGAAATGAAGATTAATGATAAAGGAACCTATACATCGTGTTAAGAAAGCAAAGAATTATGTAGAAGTCGATAAAAATGAAGATGTTGATATCAACAGCACAGAAGATGATAACATTGAATAACTTTCATTAAACATTAATATCGAGACCAGCACATCTGAATTTGAGGATTAAAATGCTTGATAGATATGAAAGATGTTACTTTTCTCTATAAAATCTCTTATCATCTACAGTAAAACCTCTTGAATATGAGCACCATTGGGACTAACTAAAAATGTTTTGTTATTGGGAGGTTTTTCAGTTTTTTTTTTTTTTGTAACTTTTAATATTCAGTTGGAAACATCTATCGATTGCATAAGATGTTCTTTTTCTTGTGTCAAAAAACTAATTAATTCAACTTTTTTAATCAGAAATAGATCAATACCTGTTGACACGATTTAATGCTATTAATTAGCAAACACAAAAACGAAGAGCTCTTACAACAAGCACTATTACTGCTGTTTTTTCTTGTAAATATCTACGGCTAATCGATTTCCCTTTTTCTATATGTCTTATGACTATTTATCATAATTCAATATTTTCTTTTAATCTTTTTTCAAAGCCAGTTCTATGATCTGTTAGTAATATTATATCATAATATGGTTTATGTGCCACCTAGCAAACATCAACATATAGTGTTATTTGTATTAGGAGAAGTGATTAAACAAACCATTTCTCAACTCGACTTTGAAACCAAAGAATTATAATATCTTTCAAAATGTTAATTTTAATTCTTGAAATCTATTAACTCTGAATGAAATTTTTTTGTATATTAATCTTTTATCAACAAACCTTTGTATTTTTAATAACTTCAATATGTTCTTGTGGTATATAAGTTTTATGAGCACGTCGATCTCTTGTATCAAGTAATACAGAATAATTTGGTTGAGTTCTATATTCCTAAATTAAAGTGAAAAAAAAAAAAGTAAAAGATAATTTTCTTATAAAGGATTAATTTTTTCTAAATTAACTGGATGTCCTTGATGATGTTCATCAAGCCATTGATCTGGTGCAGAAGCTATTTCATCCCAGCCAATAATTACTGCACGATAACCATAGATTTTATGTCGAACAACTTGACCAACTCGAAATTTAACATACTCAGATCGAGATGAACGAATTGCTGGTGAAGCTAAAAACAAGAAAAAAATCTCAAAATTTAACGGTCGAAGTAAAAGTAAGGAACCATTTTTGTAATCAATAAAATTTTCATGAAAAGTTTATTCAATGCAAAACTTACTTCTCTACAAAATCTATTATTTGAAATTTGCAAAGCTCGACTATCATCGGCACAGTATGCAAAATGTGCACAGATATGGATTTCAAAAAAGTCCTCTCAATATCAATTGTTGAGAAAACTCTTCAGTTTTTTCTACCGTAGACCAATAAAAGTTCAATAAATTCCAAATTATAGTTCTGCCAGCTTATTTAGAATTGAAGTCTACATTTTTTTTGTTTCAACATAAAAACTTTACGTTTGTACTGAAAAGATTGTGCTTCTTTGTTACAACCATTTCGACCACAGAGTACGAGTATCTGTAGCTATTAAGAATGACTAGTGAACTTATAAATAACCGAATCGATAGAGCATGAAATTTACTTTATAGTCTTATGCAACTATTGAATATATTACACTCGAAGTGACAACTTAAAAACATTTATAAACAAGATGAAAAGAGCATGACACAATTTTGAATACTCTTCCGATAATAATTGAGCTGGGCAAATCTCAAATAATAGGTTTCGCAAAAAGTTTAGTTCTTTATCAAATGACTCCTTTTCCTGAAATTTCTATCGATTACATAAAGAAATAATTCATTATTGCTTTGCCATCCGTTATAGAAACATAATAAAAAAAAAACAATAGATAAATTACTAGCAAAATATCCATATTTTTCTCTCATATAATACACTTCTGTAGCGGGAGACTCAATTCCACGTCTCCATGTACGTTTATGTAAAAGTGGATTAAAACCAAGTGGAACTTCAATAACAAAACTAATAAACCAATTAAACCATGTTGATGGAGATAAATAATGAAATACTTGATTAATTTGGTTTGTAATTCTAATAAAACAAAAATCAAACATTTCTAAATGTCTATTCATCAAAATAACGAGAAAAAAATAATTCTACTTAGTAATTGCTTGTATCTGTTCAATATCCTTCGAAGACCATTTCATTAAAATAAAATATTGTAATGGTAGAGCAAGTAAAAGTAAACCAAACTGAAAAAGAGCAAGACGATCCATTTACATCTATAATAAAAATCTAATATTTCTTATTAATTAAAACTAATCTAAAATAATCAAAATTATTAAAAATCATTTAAATGTTTTTCTAAACATTTTGGATGAACAAAATTCATAGAAATAATATCATCTGTCAATTGATCTAATAGAAATTCACCACATAAATTACATCGTATAAATGAAGATTGTTTTTGATTTTTAATTATAAATTCTTTTTGATATATCCAACATATATTACAATAATAATCAATATGATTATCTGTTTGATATAAATCAAAACGTGTAAAAATTTTATGACAACGTGAACATTGTATAGGATTTATTTCCTGAATACCATTCCAACCTTTTTGACAACATGTTAATGATGAATTTAAATTGGTTTTTTTCTAAAATAGAAAACATACGAAAAAATAATCAAACGATCATAGTTTATTTGATAAGATGGCGACAGTGTGAAATTATTCTTTTTGTCATGGTTAGATAGAGCTCGTCGAATTATCGATAAAAATTTTATATTCGAATAATATTTTCCGAGCAAAAACTTACGAAAATTAGGTTCAGAAAAGTCTATACAATTGAAATAAATTAAAAACATTTAGTTACGCTAACCTCAATATTGGTTTGTAATTTTATTTTTATTTTATTCATTATTTGTTGAGGAAAAAAATTATGCATGAATTTTGAAAATTGCCATAAATATGAAATCACATTCAGAATTAGCAGAAAAATCTTCATTGAATAGTATACTCAATACTTAAACCAAGTTTTCGTCAAATTTCGATTCTTGACATCTCTCACTATTATTGTAGAGTAATCTGAACTGTGACTCTCCAGTGGTTGAAATTCGATGAAAATTAGTTTCCAGTATTGATCATACTAATCGATGCAGATTTTTCTGTTGATTCTGAATAGGAACCTGTATTGCACTATCCAATCATGACAAAAAAATGCTCGAATTTTGCATTGTTAACATTTCATACCTAGAGTGGTACAAAAAAAGTTTACCAACAACATATTTTTGATATTTTTCTATTATGTTAAGGAATTAGCTCAAATTCATATAGTGATTTTGATAGAAAATGGAATGTTCAGATTTCTAAAGCTATTTTTTAACAATACCATTTTAAAGGAAAGAAAATGAGGGATCGTTGGATTTTCTATGACATTCCATTAAAAACTTTAAAGCATCACAAACAGCCGAAAAAAAGCGTTCTTTATTCAATTTTTTGATAAATCTTTGTTTTCTGTCATACTTTAAACTATTCAAGGTAAAGTCATAGAAAATGCAGCGACCTGTGTTGTTTTCTTTAAAATGACATTGCTAAAAAATAGCTTCTGAAACCTGAGAACTGTTGTGTCTCATCATAGTTTATCTAATATAAAATGCATTAGATAGAAAACTTCATTGTCTAGTAAAATTACTATCTAGATTTGAGCTAGATATTTAACACGATAGAAAAAGATCAGAAATAGATTATTGTTAAACTTTTTTTTTCCTATAATCTTACATAATCATTCAGTTGTCTGATGTCAATAACATCTTGATCAGAACATGATCCATGATAATTTTCATCATCAATTGATAAATCATTTTGTTGATATTCAAATTTATAACGTTGCTTAAATCGTTCAAATAATAATTGACCATAATTATGTATATTAATTTTATCAAATCTGAAAGAAATTAAAAAAAAGTTTTAAAAAATAAATTATTTTTAAAAACACAAACGATTTATAAAACATTGTTTTATTCTTTTTTTCTATAATAGGATTTTCTTCTTGTAATTTTTCATTTATTAAAACATCTGATTGAATACAATTATTTTTACATTGATCACATAAAACTTGATCATAACGAACATTTCCACAATAATAAATCAAATTAAAAAGATTTTTATTATCTTTTAATAATTTTTTCTGACATTTTATACATTGTAAACATATTGGATGATAATAAGTGTATTTCTTTGTATCGATATCACAATTACGCAGAATTAATTCACCAAATAAAAATTCTTTTTGACAAATAAAACATTGATTCGTTGAAAGAAGATGATCAGACAAATAAATATTCGATATCATAAATAAGAAACTTCTTTCTTTTCCCGCTTAGTTACTATTTTTCTATTAAATGAAAGAGAATTTCATTTCTAATCGAAATTATTTTTTAAAATGATTTGAAGTAGTTTTAATCGAATGCATTGTTCGATAGAAACTTACTTTTTAATGAATGAACAAATTGTTGATTGTATTATATTAAAATCATTTTTTGATTATTCTAGATAAATAAGGTTGTGTTCTATTTGAATTCGAAAATATTTAACATTATTTTTCATTATTCTACATAAACAATGAAAATTGAAAGTAATTATTGAATTATATCAATATTTGAGATGGGCTCTTTTTCTTTCTTTTAACATTGATAAGAACAAGACAAGCATCCGATTTTGATGATGGTATTGAAATCTAAAACGATAAGTCATTTAATAATATATTCAGATTTCACAATTTTAATTTAGTCTTTGGAATGATTTATTGTTATTCACAATTCAGTCTCACTTTTTGATGATTAGTTTAATCTTTTACATTGCATGGCAGTCTCAGAGGAGCCAGTGATAAAATAATCTTCTAAATAGGGGCATTAGTCGCTTTGATTTACCAATGGCATGATCAGAGTCATCAAATATCCTACTAATAATACAGAGTGATTTTCGTTACTACATTAACCATGTAGCAAAAAAGCGAGATTTAACGATATGAGAATTTCTGATCTTCTTTTCTCTCATGACAATTTTGAATGCGCGAAAGCAGCTTCTATCCCATATTATTGAAGTAATAAAAAAAAAGGAAGGAGTGAATATATAAAAACTAATTTTGAAAGAATAAATATGTTTTTGAAACATATTGTCAAATAATTCCCTATTTTTCTTTGAGATATTGTAAAACCACTGAAGATATTTACACTATATACATATACTTTACTCTTGATTATCCTTTGTCTGCCCATTAGTAACAACATGTTCGATTTCGTGATTTATTGTCTGTAGTTCACCAAGCTATCTGTAAAACTTTGGAAACTAATACTAATCACTAATAGGTATCTTCATCAATCTATATCAGACAAGTTCCAAAATTTTCTTCTCCTCTTCTTTTAAGGAAGAGAATGTTTTGTTTAAAACTTTATCAAACAATAGCTGATGAAGTACATTACAAAGCTTTGAAAATCTATACATCGTTTAGTTTTTGTAATCGATCTACAAATAGTATATTTTAGTGATCAGTAGAGGTAAAAACAGGTAAAAAATATCTCAAAAAAGGAACTTTCTATTTATATTACCATTCAAATTCTGATTAATCTGGATAATTTTCAAGCTTATATCATGCCATGCTTGTCATACAACTTGATGACATGTGTTTCTTTTGTTTCATCATCATTGTTGAACTATAATAGAAACATACATACAATAAAATTTGATGAAAAAAATTTTCATCGTCAATTTAGAAGTAGATTTAATTCAAAAATTTACGAGAATTTTTAAATACATACATGTATTAAATAAGATTTCCATGTGCTTTGTTAATGTTGAATTTGTATTCACAGTTTTATATTTTGGTCAAATAATAGTAACAATATTACATACTATTTGTAATTTTCTTTTATTGAAACATGTTTAAAAAAACTTTTTCTCTTTGTTATCAGTAGCCTATAATTGACATAGTCACGGGATGCCTAATTAATGTTTTCAAAAAAAATTTTTTATCAAGAAGAATAAAGATATATGTATATTATTACATTAGACATAGTGTCAATAAAATGATTATCAATTTTACCATAAAAATTAAATTTACATTTTTCAAATAAGGTTTTAGCAAACAAAAGACTGTAGATAAGGAAAGTATGGTAATAGATTTTCAATTATTTGCTATGGATTGCCTATTTGAGGTTTATTAAAAAAAACAAAGAATAATTAAAATACTAAATGATACTAACAATTGATAATTAATATTTTAAAATTTAATTAAATGTTATTTAGTTTGTCATTTTCGAAGATAACTTTATATAACCGTCTGTTCATGGAATCGTTTCAATGACATTTGTATTTGATAGTAAGCAACAAACAAGCTGATTTATCGTGTCATCGTACCAATGACTAATATACTCGTGTTGCTCATTCGGCGACATCTATCAATTGACATGTGAAAGTAATTTATAAGAATATTGTTAGAGGAAACTAAATATTATTATGAATATGAACTCTCTTATAGAATCTTTTTTCTGTCGGAGTAAAAGATTCATTACTTGAGTATGGATCAATATATTCTGTTATTTTCTTCCATGAAAATGTTCTGCATTAATAATAGACGAATTAAAATAACTTAATACGATGCTTTTTTTTTTTCATTTTAATATTATTGTTTAGTTATGGCTTCATGAATGAGCTGTTTCAGTGTTTCCATAAAACCAATCAGCAACGTTCAAAAAGTAAGAGATAAGAATTCCTTAGCTGTTGAAGAGCTTTGAACAGAGCTATGATGATTCCTTCGGAAAACAAGAATTGACCATTAATTCCTTCATCATACATTCATGTTCACAAAATCCTGGGCGAATATGAATGTAAGAGCAAAAAACATCGTGGATACTATGTTTTCTTTTTATTTTGGCAATCATAGAACTATAGGAGCATTGAGAAGGAATTTCTATTTCTCAGACCGTGAACATCTTTTTGGTACTGATTGTAAAATTGATGTTGCTTCATTATCTATTAGTTATTTAATATAGATTTCAATTTTTTATCTAACATGATTTCATAGATAGAAGTAAATATCATTAAATAAACAATATGACATATGCCTATATGTGGTGCACTCAGTAGGCGCATTTCATAAGTTTCCACATGTTCCGTCATAAAAAAAAATATTGTAAGGCGATAATGTTAGTAATTCAAGCGGGAGTTGTTTATTACAAAAAAAATCTCCTATTATCGATTGAGTAAATGATTCGTTTACTCCAAATCATCCGTTGGCAATATTACAATATGATAGAACATATTCACGATCAGCATTAGTTGTTATTGGTGTAGTTCTATCAACTTAATTAGAAAATGAGTTTCTTTAATCTTTTCTGTCAACTATACTTTGCCATTAATATTTGGAAAGATAACTTTCGTTTTAATATATTCAAATAATTCGAAATTATTTAATCGTTTGGCAAAATTGCAAAATACGTCTCTTAGTAACTTTACCACTTACTAGGTTTTTATTAGTACAACGACGTGCATATAATATCTAATCAATAAAACAGAACAACTGTTTTTAGTTTTTTGGAATTTTTTAAAAACTCTATTGAATATCAACGTTATTCATATCTAAATCATATACCTTATTCTGTGTGCCGAAGAGAATCCAATTTTGTTTTATCAACAATGACCTGAGATAAGACTGAATCAATTGTCACTTCGATGTAAAGATAAATGTAAAAAGAGACATGGATTTTGTTTTGTTTTGCTTGATTACTTTGTATAAACGATATAATATTTGAAAAAAAAAGTATAGTCTTTGTCGTCTTTTCCGTGTGAATTCGATGATTTGTTACCTCGGTTTATATAATGTGTTTTCAGATGAGACCTGTCGTATGCGACGGTACATTGATAAGAATGATGAAAAAAATGAAGAAATATTTTAAACGAAAAAGAAAATATTATCGTAGAAGTTGTGTGCTATGAAACAAAATATCACACTGTTCATCTCAAACGATATCTAATTGAAAATTAAACATATTTAAAACTTAAAATTGCAATAAAACAATTTTTTCTTGTGATGATTTTCATAAAAAGAACTATATATACATGACAGTTCTATGGCATCATTCTATGAATATGTTTTATTCAAAAATAGTATGAATACAATAAAATTAAACAATAAAAAACAATTTTTCTGTAACTTTTATTGTTGAGAGTCTTTAATGATAACCATGATGATGATGATGATGATATGGTGGTGGTGGTGGACAATATCCAGGTACCGATGATGGACAATATTGAGGTACAGGTGGTGGTATATGAATATGTGGAACTTGAGGCGGTGGATAATAAGCTGCAGGTTGTGGATACGGGAGTGGATGGTGATGATGATGAGGAGGATGAGGATGATGATGATGATAATGTGATGGTTCTTGACCCATGCTTGTTTATATGATTAACGAGTTACACAGAAGAAACGACAAATTCGTTAATAGAAATTGAAACAAGTGAAGAAATTCAAGAAGACATGCATGTTATATACCATAAGATGTCATTGCGTAAATGTTTTGTCTACTTGACTCATTTTCTTCTATGATAAGAAATATGCTAAACAAAAAATTAAAAATTGTGCATGACGTGTTGTTTACATCGCAGTGAAAGATAACAACCATTTTTTTAAATTTCTTATGATAAAGAAAAAAAAAACAAGTTTAGAGAATAGATTACAATAATATTTTTTTTTGTTAATGAATAAATCATAAGGTATTATTCATCATCTGACGCACCTAAAAAATGGGCTCATATCGTCGGCCTAACAGCTGAATAAAGACTAGAAAATTCTAAGGAATCTAACTTTTAACACTATGGATCGTTTTTATTGATAATATACAATATTTGAACATACGGAACAGATTTTCTTTATGAATTATGATAACATAAAAATCATTTGTATTGTAAATAATAAAAATAAATTTCTTTTTTAGACTTAAAATAGTAAATTAGTTGTTTCAAAAAGGCTTTGTTTTTTCTACATTCTCTAATAAATCTATTGAAAATTAGTATAAATAAGTCTTAACAATACATTTTTCATTAAACTTTTACATTGGTTTATCGAAAATCCTTAGATCGAGCTTGTCTGCGAAAACGTCATTAAATAAAAAAAGACATGTATAATATATGTACTATAAAGATGAATGCTCCTATATTAAGCATAGTGATAATATAAATTAGTTTTTCCTTTTCGTATGCATGTATTTATTTATTTATTTATTTATTTATAAAGCATGAAAAAGCTCAAGATTAGTAAGTTAGATACAAGGCATCAGTGTGATTAAAAAAAAAACTTCAAAGAATCATCAATGATGTCCATGATGATGATGGTGATGAAAATCGTGATGATGATGATGTGAAGGTAATGGCCAAACAGGAGGAGGTGCAATGTGATAGTGCTCTCCATGTTGATGATAACCTGGACCTGAAGGAAAGACTGGTGGAGGTGGTGGTGGACAGAAACCACCAGACCCAGGAAAATATGGTGTTGGATAGTATCCACTAGGTGCTGGATAGGGAGGCGGGGGATAAAAGCCACCAGTTGTTGGAATAGGAGGTGGTATATATTGATTCTGATATGGATTGTAGCTCATACTTTTTTTGTTAATATGCAAGTAAAATAGTTGAAGATAAATAAATGATTCGACGTGTTAATAGAAGACAACCGAAATGTGGACAATGTAATATTTAATATATAAGTCCGTCGTAGAAAAAGGGTTGAATAGATAAACTCACCTTGGTTACTCTATACGTTATCTAATTGAAAACAGTAAAATAGACGTTTATTTAATGATTCTATGTAATTCACGTAATCATAAAAAGAGAACGAAAATATCGTCTTCGACATCGTTTGAAATTGATATATGAACTCTCGTTAGATCTATTTATCATGAGTTATCAGGTATGAAACAATTATTGTACATTGAATAAGTTGAAAATAGATCTGACTCGACAATACATTAGAAGCTCTGATATTTATTATTACTTGCTTTTAGTAGTTGGACAGAAAAATATTTCAACAAAATGCTAAATCTACTTTTCTGATCTTTCTTTTTACTTCATAAAATAGATCAAATTTTTCTTATAGCAAATTCAGAAATGTTTTATAACAGTATAATAAGAATATAACGAAACCCCTAATATATTTGTTTCGTTTCCAAATTCGTCTTCATCATCACTTATCTATAGACTTACTCGAATTTTATTATTTGCTTCATTTCCATAATTAATTCGTGATTTTGAATGGTTTTAACATTTTCAAGCTCATGAAATAAATGAATTATAAAATAATTCAAAATTTCTATCTAGTATAGAAGAGATTTATTCAAAGAGGCTATCAGGATCTATGACTTTTAAGAAGGGTGTGAGTGTATCCACAACCACATCCTTTTTATACTTTTTGTTCTAGTGATAGCTAGATCAATCAACAAAATAGAAATTATATGATAATGATTAAGGTTTATTAGAAGATCGAAAAATTATAACAATTGAGATATTAACAGAATTTCAATGCTTGGGCTACTATATTCGATTATTAGCAACAGCGAATATAGTCATTTCAATTGCGTTTGATACACCTTGTTGATAATCTATGACTTCTATCTGGAACTTTCATAGTTAGTAATTTGTATGAATCACATTGGTATTATCTTTGTGACTAATCTTATTTTTACATGTATCAATGTACGAATAGATAAGAAATTATGTCTCATGGAAGTAAAACATGATTATTTCGATCAGAATTACCATTCATTTTCTACCTTGATTATGATTTCTATTTCATGTTATTCAAAGATATTGAAATAAGTTCACTATTACTCATACGATAGATTGTAGCATTTTGATGAAAACAATGTTCTTCGACACCGTGCTGTAATATTTAGTAGTCAACAGCATACAAGATTGAAACAAAATTTTAGTGAAATTATGTCATTCATGACCGTGATTGACCAAACAGTATTATCTATCATGATGAAAAAAATATATTGAAACTATCTAATATATAGATTATATAGTAAATCAAAATTCAATTTAATTGTGAAAAAATTAATCTTAATGCGAAATAAGATTTCTATGGTAGCATTTGTAAAGATCATATAATGAAACATCTTTGTAATGCTTGAAATGTTTTTTTTTCTCCAACGGTTAATGAAATAAATCTCCGACCACATAATTTCCAATAATATTAAACAAAGCTCTAATAACATTGCGAAATCTAGACGAATTCTCAGTTAGAAAAAAAATCAATGTTTGATGTTAGAATATGTGTACAAATGCACAAGTATCTGTAAATATACTACAATTATTTCATTCTGTATATTCAATGAATAATAAATATAAATCATCGCATATGACACTAAATTATATTCCACATCACCAACTTTCATCATCAGCTGTTCAAAAAATTTAAACTCATTTGTTTTCGGATAAAATAACAGTGCATATATGATAATATTACCAATAAAAGTAATATTACCAGTAAAAGCAAAACTTAAACATTCACCACGAATGTAGCCTTTGTAATAAATAATAATAAGAAGATCAAATGTTGGCACAAGTAAGACAGCCATAATAAATATCGCTAGTTCATTTGAACTTGTATTATCACCGTATTGATTACAGCTTGTAGCAATAACAATAGGTAATGATAAAAAAATATAAAACACAAGAATCAATAAAGGCTAATATAAATTCGATAATATATAGGCCATCAACAGAAAAGTAATACTAATTGTACATATGATTGGTAAGATTATAATCTTGGCTAAAATGCTCAATCGAATAATGCATTGTTTTGTTTGCAGTAACGACATGAGAAAGAAAAATTAAAAGAATAAAAAAACAGGTACCTTTAGATAACGGTGCCAGAATAAAATGATCACGGTAAGATTCATCAGACAGAATATCTTAATTATTATGATATGAGAAGTAAACTTAACCTATGATGTAAAAGTAATTGTTGAGATCTCCATTCATGACTCTTCGCTCAGAAATCTAGTAGAGAGTTATTTTTTTTCTGGTTGATAGAGCAAAGGTTGAATTTTAAAAAATACATTGCAATAAAGCTTCTTTTTCTGGATTAATTTTAAATGAAAAGTAAGTTCGATAGTGAACGTCCCTAAAAAAATCTTGTAACTTCTGTTGTCTCAAACATGTCTATCCAGGTCGAGCATTACGACGACCGAAAATGACCTGAAAAAACGTTACAATATCTATTTCTATTAAAATACCAACAATTGAATTTGAAATCATCTAATTTTAAAGTTTGTCAGAAAAAAGACCTTATAAGGCTTCTCTCGGAAAAATCTATTTCTTTTCAATGGAGTAATATGTCATAAAAAACTAGTTTACGAAAATGCTTTGCAATGCCTTTTCCTGTTATATCCAATTATTTGGATTACAAATCACCTAGTTTTAGGACTTCTAAAAAAAAAGGCCATAAAAAGTCTTTAAAGACTTTTTTCGAACAGCTATACTGTTCCAACGAATATCCACGTAAAACTTAGATGATTATTGTAAGAAGCCTTCACGATACCTCATTCTTTTGAAATTTAATCGATCTCCTAAGGAATCCTCTTTTTTCGACATATCGGAAAAAGAGATTCCATGGACGTATTGAAAATTCTGAGAAGAAATTTAGTTCGATTCGTTCCGTAAAACGCATGCTTTACATTTGGTTCGAAGCAGTAGAGGAATAACACGTACGAAGTACGTTACTGTTTAGAATCCGAATAGCATATGTATGTTGGTTAACTTCTAAGATTTCAGCAACCTAATCAGGAGTTACTGGCTATAGTTCAAAACAAACATTTGAAAATGCCTTTAAATGATACATTTGAAGAATGATTTATCTGTAAGAGTGCATTATAGGAAGTGCAAGTCATTTTATCCTGCTAAAAGAATCTCTCACTGTTGATAGCTGGCGAAACCATATATGTTGTTGTCCACCGATACTTGAGGATTTTATTTCATCTTACTCGTATCTCACTCAGCATGCAGATGAACTGAACTGTAGGGTGACGGTCACATATATAGGCTGAAGTCAATCCGAGCTTGATAGTGCGTCCACCATGGTCGACGTTGCCTTATCCCATTGAAAGGACTCCACTACGAAAAGTAGGTGCAATGCTAGAATTTTCTTAACTGTTATACACATACTGAATATCGCTTGGCCAAGCACCACCTGGAATGCTAGAAATATCACTTGGGTTGCTCCAAGAATTATCTACGACGGCATAGGTTTTAACTAGAATGCTAGAAGGATTATCTGGAATGTTAGAGGTATTACTTGCAATACTAGAGCCATCAGCTGGGATTTTACCGGAACTATGCTAAATTATAGTGTCACAATGTGCATTGTATGTATTTTGTCGTATCTGAAATAATGCTAGTTTATTTTAAACACATCGACATTAAATAAAGGTAAATGTAATAATATGAAGGCACAAGTTTTGATGAACAATGATTATGTAAAAGCAGCAGCATTGTCATTGTTAGATACTAATTCTAAATCTCGAGAGGTACCCCTTAACGTTAACGACAACTCACAGCGCGATACAATAGGGAACGATGAATATTTATTAAACGTTTTACGTTTGATGTATACTATGCCTTACGGTATCATTCGAGCATAGTTTTCACTCGCCGTATCGTTAGGGTAGCCGTCAATGGCAAGGGTTTGTATTAATAGCTTTGGATAGTCGTAATACCCTGTAAGCCATCGTTTACGATCACTGAAAATGACTGCTGCAGCCAGTTGTCGTTATCTGCCGTAATTGGTTGGTATATGGTCACGTACAACCGTGTA
This sequence comes from Rotaria sp. Silwood2, assembly GCA_905329745.1. Taxonomy (NCBI): domain Eukaryota; kingdom Metazoa; phylum Rotifera; class Eurotatoria; order Philodinida; family Philodinidae; genus Rotaria; species Rotaria sp. Silwood2. The sequence continues at coordinate 2,864,337 of CAJNSZ010000001.1, read as the reverse complement.
CGATTGACCTGGATGAATAACGGCTTTGTCTTTCCAATGTAAAATAGTACTTTCTATGAAAACTAAAATGTATAATATACTTTATTTACTATTAAAGAATTACTGAGAAACCTTCTAAAATATGAAAACCGATAAAGCCTTGTAAGAATTACTTATTCATCTATTTGGGTTTTCCAGAAAAAGATTTTCTTTAGACCTTAAAGGAAAAACAGTATGTTGCAAGAGCCTTTTTGGGGATGCTTAATATTGAATGTTTTTCTTATTCGTAGTTACTCTAAGTTTTTTTTTCTATGTTTTTAAAACTTCAGATTTTGTTCTTTCAATTGACATAGGATAATTTTTTTACGATGCTTCTGAGCAAATAATCATGGGCTGAGATTTCGAGAATAACTTTTGTACTGTAGGTTATTAAAATCTATCTGATTTCATATGACATTAAAAAGATTCCAATTATAATTTATATCCATATATTCAACTATTAGTGAATATTTTCATAATCTTCAATTATAAACAAAGTGTGCACTACTAATAAGTGTACAAGTCTCTAATTTGAAAATTGTCAACATACATCAATTGATCGATAATGATAATTATAATTCAACTTAGGCATAGGCGGAGCCACAATGCTTAGGTAGATCCAAGTCTACCCTAAATTCACATTTTGCAGGCTATTACATGCTCAAATACTTCTCCTTCCATTAGATTGATAGATTTGAGCAGCGCATCACGATTCTTGTACAAATGGCAAGCGTTTTCGCGACCCTAGGCGGCTAATAATAACATTTATTTTATTAAAGCAGATTTAGAGAAGTTTCGGAAGGGAACATTGAGTTTTGCTTCAATAAGTACTGAATCATATATTGGCAATGACTTGAATCACAGATTATTTAGTACACGCGAAGAAGAACTGTATGAAAAATCTGATCCAGTTTAAGTAGCATACGCCAAAATTTTCCTCCGCTTTTAGTGATTAAGATTATGTCTTTTGAACATTTTCAATAATGAACTGGATCATAATGAAATATATTTCCTTTTATGAACATTTCTACTTCGTTATTAAGCATTAGTTTGTTCAAACAAATTAGAAACTTTTCTTTCGAAGATCTTGGTTTAATGAACATAAACATTCGCATGTTTCTTTTTACGCAAGTTGTAAATTTTTTTGAATGAACATCACTGTCATTCGGTGCAAAATGAGAAATTTAAAACAATTTAAGAACGTTCTGAGGCTACCATTTATTCATATATACATTATATATACATACAATTATATATATATTAACTACAATTAAATTTATGCAGTAAAACGAAAGTTTACAATAGTTTCACTGTCTCATGTCGAAAAAAGAACAAATTCTTTCTGTGATCTTTTATTACATCCCTTCACATTTAAGTCTCTAGCCAAATGGCAAAAATGTAAATAGATAAGTGAGACAAATAGATTAATAATAGACTGTTAGAAAACAAAAAAAAAGAAAAACAAAATAACAACAAAAACAATAATAATAATAATAATAATAATAATTACTGTATTGGAAAAAAATTGTACATGGATAATTAGCTAGCCGAAAAATTATTGAGATCATCAAGCATACGTTTTTTTCTAGCCCATTGTATATATTGTGCATAAAATGTTCGTGCATATGATAATATTCGTTCACCATTGTGACGACGACGATAACGATCAAAATGTATCGAAATTTCTTGTTCATCAAGATTGGTTTGTTTTAATAAAAAATTACGATGTGCCAATAATATAGATACACAAAGAAAAAGTAAAAATAAATTTTCTTCTTCAAGACACAATGCATTATCACTAAATAAACGTTGTAACCAACTGGCTGTTGATGAATTTTGTGAAGCACCAACAGCAGCAGTAGTAGTACCACTTACTGTATTATTATTAGTAGATGTTGATAAATTATCGAAGTCAAATTCAGATATTTCACTAAGTGAAAAAGAATTCTCTATACTTCTTCCTCGTGGTCTTGGCAATGAAGAATTCAAATTCATATTAGTATTATTAAATGAAGAAAATTGATATTCATCATTATCTAATGCTGTATTACTATTTCGTTGTTCCGAATTTCGTATATCAGATAACAATTGTTGTTTATTATAGAAAGTTAATGAAGAAGTACGATATCTATATGTACGAGAATTATCATCATCATTAATAATTGAAAATGGAGGACAACTAAGTGTACGACGTTCGGTTTGTTGACATGTTATTGGAGATAAATTATCAGCAATCATTGTATCTGATGGTGAAGTTATTAAACATACGTCACTTAATTGTGGTGGTTCATTATCAATTGGTAATGTTGCCCACATAACTTCAAGTACACGTAAAGCATCATTAAATGGAAATTCACGTTTACATTCAAGTAATAGCCATCGATATGTAAAATAAAGATTAACTAAAATAATTAAAAGGAATAATTTTTATAGATTAATTTTAATTATATAGAATTTTTTTTTTGTAATAATATACCTGCATCACATGATTCGAGAAAATTCCAATAAACAGGATCAATAGCTTTTAGAAGTATTTTCAGATGATGTAATTTTGTTGCAATAGCTACTCCGTCCGTTGCAAAATTGGCTCGAATACGTTTCATAATTGAACAAAAACATACGTATGCTAATGATTCATCACGCATTACATATAAGATAGTCGATGCATAATCATTCATTCCTGAAAATATTTACATTCTTATAATTATTAGTAAACAACTAATTCAAACTAAATATTAATAATTAATTCAACTAAGCTTCATGAGGGACTAATGTGTAGAATTTACAAACTCTGACTTATAAATTTATGGTATATTTTCAATCAAAATTATAACAATTTTTATATTTAATAAATACACGCTGAAGTTTTATTATTTCAAAAATGTTTGCATTATACATAAGTTCTTTTTACCGAATAAAAATGCATATAATCACCATATTAATCTGCTATACACATTGATTTAATCGCTGGGTATCCCTTCAAGCATACTATTCTTTCTCTTGACGAACTTTGACCTATACTGTTGAGTTTTGCCTAAACTTAAAATTAAATTACTTCATACTTTTCTATGTCCATCCTATTCTGATTCGACTAGATCAATGACACCACTGGTATCACTAGGAAAATGTACGTAATGATCGTGGGCCTTCCCCCTCCCCCAGTGCTAAGGCCTAGTCGAAAGCCGCAAAACTCTCAAATTAAACTTTCACGTAGTATTTTCTTTGCAAATAGATGTGATAGTGTATTATAATCAGAATTGTCTGTTTTTAATAATATACGCTTAGATTTTTTTTAATGACTTGTGACTATTGAACTAAAAGTGAATCCTGAAAAGACTCCTCCGTTTTTTTTTTTTGAAGAAAAAAGCTCAAGTAGAACTTATTTTGCGACCAGCTACAAAATTTTATCGAATATATGGGAAGATATAGAAAATAATTCTCTGCAAAACGGTATATTAGTATAAAATTTTTTGCAAACTATTGAGTTTTATTTACAGAACGTATTTGTTGTCTACATAAAGTAGACTTGCCTGTAGAAAAATAAGATTTTCGCCTCTCCAGAAAACTTTTTTTTAGTCCTATCAAAATTCACTTACAGCTCAATACTCAGAAGTCATCAGACAATTATAAGCATATATTCTGAAAAAGCATAAAATTCTGATTGTAATACACAACTTTTCACCCGTTTCCAAAGCATTTAGATACGTGAAAAATAGTCAAATATGATGTTTAGAAACTTTCAGGTTACCTCTTATTACAGTTTTATTTTTCTTCGAAGAACGTTTTTTGATGATAGACAAGAATTTTAAAAATCTAATCATTTTATCAAATACAAAGTTGAGAACTCTATGTCTACGCTCTGACTCAATAAAACTGATAAGATTTTCATAAATAATTAACTGAAATGTAAGTAATATTTTTCAATTAAATATTTACTTTAAGATCTATTCAAAGTTTAAGAAAGAAAAACAACAAACAATTTCGAATACAAACCTTGATTATATGTAATATTTGGGTGACTAATACAATATGTCATGAGAATATGAAATAGAGATTGCACATTAACACAACCATGACCAGAATCAGCATAGAAACCAAATGCTCGATCAATTCGTGAAACATCTTTTTCTATAGTGTGCATAATTAATTTAGTATGTTCATTTTGATGTTGTTCATCTGTCCATCGTTTTTTTAATCTAACAAAAATAATCAAACTTTCTTTTTTCAGAAAACAAAAAAGAATTACGAACGTTTTATATTTAATTTCTATACATTTAAGATAATCAATACGCTCAAGACCAGTTATATTTGGTGGAAAAATATTTAGCAAATGCCGCCATACAACTTTACGATATGACGGTTCAACACCACCTTCAAATATAGCTTGTCGTAATTCATTTATATATATAAGACGTCCTTCATTATCAAGAAATTTTTTCATATCACTATCATTAACTGGTTTTGAACTACGTCGTTCACTTCCTCCATACATCCAATCTAAAAATTCTATTATTATAAAGAAAAAACTTCTTCGACAAGTATTCAATTCGTACTAATGGCCTTATTCAAAGCTGAAGCTGCTTTTCCAGCGGTTTGATTTACAGTTGCAATAATAGATCGACTGTCAACATTAAACCAACGAATATTTGCATTGAAATCATTTAATCCAACAAAATCCCAATCATCAAGACCTAAAGAAAATTTTGATCTACAAGTAATATAACTCAAGCTCAACTTCCTCCCCTCTCTCCGCTTTTGAACTAACTCTGATTTTTCGCAAGGATCTAACCAGTCGAGCTCAAATTTTAACCACAGCTAGATTATAAGAAAACGAATGAAGCTGTGGTAAAGGAAAAAGTTTTAAAAGCAGATCTTCACAAATTTTTGAAAGAGTCTTGGAAAACTCTCGAAGATCTGTTTTTAGAATTTTTTTCTCGAACATTGATCTCATTATATTCGAAGATCTATCTGTAGTAAACATGTGAGTCCGATCAGTTATATTCTCGGCAAGAACCGTAAGTGGTCTAACAAAGAGGAGAAGAGGAGAATAACCATAATCCAATACCTTCATCTCGAGGAGTTAATTCATAACGTAATCTTAAATATGAACCAGGTTGAACAGTTTGTATTGATGCATCAAGATCCCAATCGGACCAAATAGCTGTATGTTGTTCTCGTGCAGTTGTTTTACATTTATGAATAGCCTGTATGGTAAAATCTGATTTAATATCAAATGCTTGAGCAATCAAACATTGTAAGGTTTGATAAGTTGTTAAACGTGGATCAATACAAAATTTTTTCGATGAACCAACTTCATGACTTTCATCATTTGTATTACTATTCGGTTTCTAGAATAATTTTATATGAAGAAAATAATAATAAGATTAAAGAAAGAAGACGACATATTTTCTTACATAAACTTTAATTCTCACAACATCTGGTTGAGCTGAGCCAATGACAGACATGGACGGTAATGAAATACTCGCTCGAGTTGAATTCCAAGTCTGAAAGAATATTGACAGAATTTAAATAAAATAATTAAAAATAAAAATAAAGGTTACAGACGTTAGAACTTTTTCTATTCCAACCACTCATGTTCATATCAATCTGACTTGAAAGTAGTTATGTCGATGAAAATACTATTCTATTATCTTCTTTTCTCTATTTTGTCGCATTTACCTTCTGTATGCAAATAAAACTATGATGTCATATGCTCTATCTCTGTTTAGAATATCTAGTGATAACTGAACTCTGATATATGATAAAAATCAAAAAATTATCTTTTTTTTTATTTATTATATCTCCCTACATTTTATATGGTTGTCAACTCATTCTCAAGCTCCAATCTTCAGAAACATTCCAGAATTTAAAAAAAAAAAAGAAAAAGAATAGTGTGTGATAAAAATATATTTTCATTCAAATATGTAAATTAATATTGTCAAAAAAAAGAATAATACAGAAAACTTTCTTATTTCACATCCAAGCAGATAATTCATTTCGATTAAGTTCAATAGCTTGTACATGTAATAATCGTTTTTGATTATAACCTAACCATTCACTTAATTGATTTTCACTTGGTGTCATTGACATAATTAATAAATTTTCATGTTGAAAATAAATATGTACATAATGTAAATGTGAACGCATTTTAATTAAAATAAATTGACCTATTGTATCAAGTTGTTCATTAAATGATGATATAAATTTCATAGGAAATTTTAATGTTTGAAGTTTAGAAAATTTTTTACTAATTTCTCTAATATGTGTATCTTTAAGACGACATAAACCGGATATATTTAAATAAAAAATATTTGCACAAAATTTACTTTCATGAAGAATATCACATAAAATAGAACAATTTAAATCATTGTCAGTTATATCAAGGTAACGTAGATACTGAAATGAATATAATGGTGAAATATATTTTATTAAATAAGATGAACATTGAGCACTAAGAAAATGTATATGACGTATATTCGAAATAATTTGTTGAAGAATAACATTTAATGGAATTATCATTCGATTAGAATGATATCGAGGTGTATGTATTAATTCTAAGGATGTTAAATTAGATAATAAATTTATTGAATTATTTGAAGAAATAATACTGGGATAATTTGGAAAACATGGATCAAATATTAATCGAGTTAGATTTGTATAATCAGACTGAAAGGGAAAAAAGTTATTCATTTGTTTATTTTACCTATTTTTGAATGGAAAAAAAAAACAGAGAGAATTCAATGGATTCGGTTAAAAGTATTTCATCAGAAGTAAATATAGAGAAAAAAAAACAGAATTCTTCCTGTTCATCCGCAACATGAAGACTTCCAGAAAAGGTAATTGCACAAGTTTCAGATATTTCAATGTCATAGTTCTGGAAACCTGAGCATACCACATTTTTATAACATATGATACTCACTATTCTCAAGTGCTATTTTATTAACCTTCGAGATCAGATTGACAGTGACCTTTTATTTCAAATATAATATAATGTGATTCACTCTAAAACTAAAACACGTGCATATTTGACTCGAAATAAAAACTTTCGAAACAATCGAACGTATAATTCACATATTTTTCATTGTCTATCCATATTCATTAGCATATAAATTTTAAGGTGCCCTCCAACGTTCTCCTCAAAAAATGTCCATCACAGTCAAATCAATCAAAATTAAGACCAATACATGGAAGGATAGTTTGAGATCGAATATTTCCTAAACAATATCATGTGTTACATTAGTTTTTGATGATTTGTATCACCTTCTATTTGAAAAATTTGGTTTTTTTTTTGCAAAAAGAAATGTGAAATCTTTTTCGTTTGTTTTTCTCTGTTTATCCTTTTCTTATCGCACACGCCTCGTACTTTTTCTTCGCATATAGTGTGAGAATTTAAGAAAGACTCAGTCAGTTACTATAGCCTGACATACTTTCTCAAATGAAAAAAGAATTATATATAGAATAATGGGTCACAGATAGCTTTAAATTGTCAAATGGGCTATTTTTAACTCTTGCTTGATGAATATCTTTCGAAAACATCATGGTATACGACTGAAAATTTCATAAGATTTGAATGTACCTAGTCCAAGATCGATCTTAGAAAAATGTTGGCTTAAATGACAATAATATTATTCCAATCAATTCTTTGACGTACCATGATAATATACTTACACAAACTCCTATTATTTGTTGGTTATTAATTAATGTAATTTTTGATGCACAAAATGGTGATGTATAAATAAGTAATGGAGAGTCATTGGCAACTTGAAAATTTCGACAATAAGCAATTGTTACATTTGATTGATGTTGTATATAAAAATCATTTTGAAAACTTTGCGCCAGTACATCAATATCTCTTCTTGCTATAATTACACTCGGAATAAATTGTAAATAAAAATGAAGATGGCAATTATTTGATATATTCTGTAACAATGAACTAAATAATTGTCCGTTATAATATTCAAATTGATTATCGATTATAAAAAGAGTTAATTCAGATACAGTATTAACGATCAATGGTGACATATGAATCCATTGTTGATTATAAGCATCTATATATAATTTCAAATGTCGTACAAGTGGTAAAATTCTATGAATGATCGGATTTTGAAAATTGATTAATATTTGATTATAAACTCCACCATTATCCCCTAATAATGATCTCATAACTTCATTACTACATATCATAACACAATCGATTTTATGCTGAGAAACATTTTTCTTAAAAATAATTTTATCATTTAACGAATGAACAATAAATGATTGTAAAATTATGTCAGGTAAACATAGTGTTGTATCAATAATTGGACGAATAAATATTAATTGTTGTAAATTTTTTATAAGATATTTTAATTGATTAGGATCAAGTAATGATGAAAATATAAATTCAATATTTGCTGAACATGAATCAAATTGTAAAATTTTATTTGTTAATTTTAATGAAAAATAGCATGTTGATCTATAATTTAGAAAATTTTTAAAAAAATTTATTGTTTCTCGACGTGTCCATGTTGAAATTTCAATTGTATTTAAACGAAGTTTTTTAATCAAAGTATTGAAACGTACATTAAGATATAAAAATGATTTAAGAATTTCATCACCAGTTAAATAATCAAAAATAAGATGAAGAATTTCAGGTGGAAAATGTTCTAATTTAGTACTAAAAACAAAGAGAAAATTTCAATTTCAATTAAAACAAAATCTTAAAATTTACGGCTCATTGACATTGTTCATTTTAAATATGACATCCATCTAGAAGAAGAAAAAAAACCTAATAGAACATAATTCAGACGTATTCGAATACAATTTTGTGCACTTGCTGTATGAAGCTATTTTTTTTTAAAGAAAGAAAAATTTGACACTTCCGAATTACGCTATATAAGGAAAAAAATCACGTGTTTACAAAAAGCCCTAATTATTACAATCAGTTTAAGACAGGAACGGGCAGATCGGATGGAAGAGATGTGACAACCCGTCCGCCATTTAAGAAACCTTTTTATCTTTTCTAGAGGAGCCGAAAAATTTTCGTACGTTCTGTTGAAAAGAAAAAACCCTTTACACCCTTTGCTCCCAATATTGGCTGCCCCGAGCCAACCCTGGTTTAGTATTACTATTATTTTGACTTACTCATCTTGATTTAGAAATACGAAATATTGAGTAATCATAAAGGATATTGTTCTATAGAAATATTACATTATTACCTCAAATTTCAAACTTATTACTAATACGTTGTTTCTCTTCAATAGGTGACAAGCAAATTGAGAAATACTATATGAAACTACTAAGAACTTATGTAACAAAATAAACCAACAAGTATGATATTGCATGTAAGAATACTAATAAAAGCTTCCCTTCTCGTCACATTTAACAAAAAACTTTCTTTTCAGAACATGAACAATACCTATCGCATTGTCATTCTATGGTTAACAGCTGTCGTATGCAAAGAGCACAAAAAAAAAAGAAATAAATTGTAAACGGAAACGTAACAAAAACAATGAAAAAAACATGCTTGGAAATTTAGTTTGAATCGAATTTCCTTATACAAGATTGCTATACCGAGCATTTTCTTCATAAAATTTATATTATAATTCTTTCACGCAAGTGCTTGCCGTCGCTTTCTTTTCTTACTAAAAATTATTGAAAAACATTTACATGTTTGTTCAAACAATTGTTCTAAGTTTTGCCTTTATTTACAACGAAAGTTTTTCCTACAAAAACATCATTGAAAATCCAGTAGCCAATTTAGACAGTGGTGCTCAGAACGATCAACGCCATTCCAAAAGAATTTTCTCAGCTTTTTCCGAAAAGAAAAGGGTTTAAAATGAACTGATACTGCCCATAATGAGCTTCAAAACACGTCTTATGATTATGATCGCCCTCTATCCCCATTGAAGCGCTCCCCATAATAAAAATCCTAAATCCGCCACTGTGAAAATCTATAGAAATATTAATAAATAAACAGTACGGCAAGCAGATGACAAAAAAAATGAAAATAAACAATTAGCTATTGAGTAACCAATCAAAACATAAAATTCATTCTCTACAATGATCTTCCTTCAACTGCATCAATAACTTAAATTCAAACATAAAGAAAAAAAGAATGAAAAAATTCAAATAAAGAAATTTTTTTTTCGTGCTTTTATTTTTGCCTTTTTCTTTCGGATTGAAAAATATTTGTCATCAATGGCAATAGTCACTTCGAAAGAGACAGTCGATTTATTTTTATGTCTTCAAGACAGAGTATCGATACTATTAGAAATGGCTACATGTTGTTTTTTCTGGTCTTCAACATCATTTTGTTTTTTAATTTATAGATAACAAAATCACGAACGTATTTTACTCTTGTGATTCGTGTAGAGCAATTTTATAGGATATGAAAAAATGGTGAAAAATAATTGAAAGCAAAAAGAAAAACAAATCATCATTTAAAATATCCCGTCCTGAACGTATTATTAATTCGTCTGTTTCGCATTTTGTTCTTGTTTTATTCCCTTTCTTTTGTTATTGTTTGAATGGCAAACGAACAAGATAAATTAAATATCGATGGAATTATTCAACGATTACTTGAATGTAATATATAAAAAAAAAACAACAATTTTTCTTTTGCTTCTCTCGAATATATGACAATAATCAAATGCTTTTTTAAATTTAGTTCGCGGAGCTAAACCCAATAAAAATATTCATTTAAGCGAAAATGAAGTACGTGGGTTATGTCTAAAATCACGAGAAATATTTCTTAGTCAACCAATTTTACTTGAACTGGAAGCACCACTTAAAATTTGCGGTATGAGAAGGAAAAAAAATTTGAAATTAAAATTTAAAAATTAATTGAATTCTCTTTTTTGGCATTTTTTAGGTGACATTCATGGTAGGCTAATTGAATATGTACTTTAGTTGTGTTTGGAAAAAAATTGAACTTTTAGGTCAATATTATGATTTACTTCGTCTTTTTGAATATGGCGGTTTTCCACCAGAATCTAATTATTTATTTCTTGGTGATTATGTCGATCGTGGAAAACAATCACTCGAAACGATATGTCTTTTATTAGCTTACAAAGTAATTGATTAGCTTTTTACCAGAGTTCTAAATAATTCGTTTTTTGTTTTAAAGATAAAATATCCTGAAAACTTTTTTCTTCTTCGTGGTAATCATGAATGTGCATCGATAAATCGTATATATGGATTTTATGATGAATGTAAACGACGGTATAACATAAAATTATGGAAAACATTTACTGATTGTTTTAATTGTCTTCCTGTTGCTGCAATAATTGATGAAAAGATTTTTTGTTGTCATGGTGGTTTAAGCCCAGATTTACAATCTATGGAACAAATACGACGAATCATGAGACCAACTGATGTACCCGATCAAGGTTTATTATGTGATTTATTATGGTCTGATCCAGATAAAGAAGTCAATGGTTGGGGAGAAAATGATCGTGGTGTATCATTTACATTTGGAGCAGAGATTGTATCGAAGTTTTTACATAAACATGATCTTGATCTTATATGTCGCGCTCATCAAGTTTGTTTATTTCATTTTATAATATTGAAAAAGGAAAACAACTTTTTCTTTGCAACTCTTAGGTTGTTGAAGATGGCTATGAATTTTTCGCTAAACGTCAATTAGTTACATTATTTTCAGCACCAAATTATTGTGGTGAATTTGATAATGCCGGAGCGATGATGTCTGTTGATGAAACACTTATGTGTAGTTTTCAAGTAAAAACAAAGAAAAGAAAAGTTTTTTTTATTAGAAAAAATAACTTATTCCTTTTTGCTTTTTTCTTTTCAATAGATTTTAAAACCATCCGAAAAGAAAACCAAAACACCATCATTAAATAATAGTCGTCCAGTAACACCACCACGAGGTGGTGGAAATACTGGTGCGAGAGAAGCTTTATTAAAAGATGGAAAAAAACCGATGTAAACCTGTGCAACGATCATTTTTACATATTAAATTTAAATCAAGACACATACACTGCTTTTTCAACCCTTGCTTATACTTTTCTTTTCCCTGCCGGTTGCATAATCTTATTTAAACTATATCAACAACGTAGACATCATTCGTCTTTTGTATATAATCAAAATCATCTTCTCTTTTTTTGTACGCGTATGCACTGTCTCGCTCTCTCTCTCTCTCTATATATATATATTCATATATTTACTATAACTATCATACATTCATATATATTTCATTTTTTTTCCTATTGTCGTCTTTGTCAGTTGTTTGGTTTTTCTTTCTCGCCTGTCGTCTATTTCAACATAAATGAAAAGCATTTTGTTCGCGTGCATTCGACAAAACAATCAGTCGGTTTATTGTCTTCTTCGTTTTCTTTTTTTTTTGGTCCATATGTATGATTTCTAAATACGTTTCATGATGTCGATCTCTATGGCTAGACAGTAATAAACAACGAAAGATGAATGTCTATGCGTCAAATTAAAATTTTCTTCTCTCTCTCTCGATTTTTTTCATTAGAACATGATCTTGTCAGCCAAAAATTTCGTTTTTTTTTCCTTTTTTTTCTTTTGTGTGTGACTTCTGTTTGAGAAGAATAAAAACAAAAAAAGGATCTAAGTAGTATTTGTTTTTTTTTTCGTTTTTGAAATGTTTTGATAGATCACAAAAATTATTTAAAATAATAATGAATGATGACGATTATCGATTCTGTAAAATTTTGGTTGAGGTTATTCAGGTCGAGATGAAAAGAGTTCGAACTTTAACATTATAATATATTTGTTTATGTTTATTAAAATAAAGTAAATTATAATGGAAAATAATTGGTGGAGATGAAAATTTTAGAGAAATAAAAAAAATCAAAGCTAGACAAATATTCATGATCCATTCATGAATGATGATATCAGGATGCAGATGTTCAATGTATTAAAAAGGAGTAAGTGAGTAGGTTGACACAATTTATTATCTGTTGATTTCTTTTCCATTTGTAATTGCTTTGTTTTTCTCACGAGAAAAGGGATAGAATTTTCGCTAATGAAGATTTTCTGTTCATTGGTGGCATAAAAAATATATTCAAATTACTCAACGTCTTGTATGGGATTTTGCTTTTCATTGTTTATTTGAACGAAAAGAAATGCACGAATGACTATTGAGGATGAATATAGGATCAGGATGAGGGTAAATGTGAGATGAGAGTGGATTAGTATAAGTGTCCTTTCTATAGTTTCACATCTCATTTTCATCCTACACATCAACCTTCAAACTCACGCTTACTACTTATTTGTTTATTTCTCTTCGTCTAAATAATCAACGGAAAATAAATTCTTAAACAAGAAAACAACTAATTGGAATATTTTTTTTATTTAATCAACGAACAGGAAATCCGTAGACAGCAAATCGAGCACTCGAAATAAATGAGAAGCTGAATGTTCAACGGTTCTTGTAAAGAAATTAAAACATATATTTAAAGAATATGAATATTAAAGTGAACACTTGATGAGTCCTCTTCAAATCTCGACATTTCTATGATAATATTTATTATTCAAGTTAGTAGACTTTTATAAATAAAATAGAATCGAGCACTGCGTGAAAAATTAAGCAATCTTACGGATATAAATCGAATATATATTTTTTAATAATGGAAAAGTCAAAAATTGCATATCAATGGTGTTAAAATCTTAAATTGAATTATACAAAACAATACATAACTTGACTGAGAAACTAATCATCGGTAAATTTTAGTTATCTTAGTTTTCAAAAAAACCAATCTATTAATCAAATGTTTGTGATATTCTATCTTTATTAAAGAATAATATTAAATTGTACAAGCGGAAAATAGTATAATATATCTGCTTGGGGCAAATCATATATGCATACTCAAATTTCATTACTTAATAGAAAAATGAATGAAAAATTTTCAATAGAATCTATTGGATCTGTTAATCGAGTTTTTTTAAACGTCAATCTGTTTTTTTTAATTCAATTCATACAATTTCTTGATTCGAACTTTTTAATATCAATCAACATTTTTTAATGAAGTTTTAATTTATTTCAGAATATTATTTTCAGTCGAATAATAATGTCGATGTCTTTCAACGATTGGCTCTCATCTTCTTCCATATCTCGACAACCATTGTCTACAACAACAAATTTTAATGACGCAAAACAACATCATCATTATCACTATCATTATCATTATCATTATGCACCTATGACAACAGCTATTTTTCAACCATTATATAGTCATTGTCAACATCAATGTTGTCAACAATATGATTCTTCAAACTCATTTGCACTTGTATCATCAATGCCCATAAGTAATCATCAAGTATCATTGAAATACAAAGAAAATTTTCATCGAAATTCAACACTTAAATTACGTCGTTGTGTTGTTTTATTTTTAAATTTAATCGGTATTTATTCATATGAAAAATAAAATACATTAAAATATATTTTATGATTTTTTAATCTTTTAAGATAATTCATCAATATCTGATTTTCTTCAATATGATAAACATTTTCGACATGCTGATAAAGTACGAAATAATATTTTACTTTGAATTCAAATCAATCATTATTTTTTTCTATTATTGACATAGTATCTATTGGCAATGACATTAATCTATTTTTGGCGAGCAAAATTACGTGAACATCATTATACAAAAGATTCGTTTTATCTAGCCTTGTAAGTTTATCTCGTGTGCATGATTTACTGTCTTTTGATTAGATAAAAAAAATATATATCCAATTAGTGTCTTTTTTTCTGTGTATGAAGATTTACTTTCCGTTGATTATTCGAAAGAAGAAAAATGAGTAAGCAAGTAGTCATTGCGTCAATCAGTATATTGCCAGCAAAAAAAAAAAAACACAAACGTAATATAGCACCACATTCTATTAATTATTTCAAAAGTTGACATGCTCCAATGAAAAAACATATAAATTTACCACATCCAGACATTTACATTACGATTGATTTGCTGCAAAAAAAATCCTCGTTATCATCGACTGCAAGAGTATGAAATGGCATGGGAGCTCCAATCAGAATTGCTGATATTTTTTAGAGGTAGAAATTGCTTTCATTCTCTGAGTGTTAGATGTGTTGACCGAGTGGAAAGGGAAAGAACGAAATCCACTATAAGTTTGCATCACGCACAGCAGACGACCCGCTTACCAGGTCGTTCTTCTCCCATGGCCTTCTTCAATCTTATTCACTTCACAACAACGTTGCCTGCTTATTTTGATTTTATGCGCTGTAAGAGAAAGGCAAATAGTGCTTCAAAATCAAGTATCTGTGCAAAATCACTACAAAGCTATAAAAAAAAATCGTTCAAATAGGACATTTGAGGGAGAGAGGAAAAGCTCGCTAGCCGAAAGTTCTATATTCAACTCAAAAGCATCAAAAAAGATAAAGTCTCAAAATAGATAAATGTGCAATGAAATTGTGGTAACATTATGACGAAGGTCATATTGATATTGCAGAGTTCTAGAAAGCTGCTTGGTTGACCTATTTTAAACATCTATCAAAAAGTTAAATAACCATCTCTCTTTGTGATATTTTATTTGTTCATAGATTTATTGGAAGTTCTGTTTTTTTTTTTTCGTTCTGACAAATATGTTGATTGTCGCAATGACTACACATTTGTTCATTTTCCTTCTTTCAAATAATCAACGAAAAGTAAACGATCACACAAGAAAAAATACTGATTGGAATATTTTTATTCGAAAAAAAAAACATTAAAAGTGAAAAAACTGTTAGCGTCATTTCTGCGAGACTAATTTGTGATACACAATGTACTTGCTGTTACTAATTACAGGAAGCTTATTTTATTCTATCTATCTACACTTTGAGACACATTTCTTCATCATGCTTTTACTTAATCTTCAGAGTTACAATAAGAAAGTATTTCATATATTATAATGAGACATGATTTACACATAGTCTATGACGCTGAGTGAGAGGAAAGGACGTTTTTTATAGGGTATGTCACGTTTCTAATCACAGTAAATCATGTAAATCCTATAATTAAGTATACATATATGTAATGTTTATTTTTTTTTCATACGTAGATGGTTAGCACATGATTCTGTTGAAGAAGATCTTACAGCTAAATATGGTTTATTACCATGGGCGCTTCAAACAAATGATGGTCGTCCATCAGTTGATTTAAAAAATGATTTCAAAAGATTTTTATCAAAAAAAACTGATCTTTGGACTCGTATGGGCTTTCGAGCTCGAGTCAAACAAGATGAATGTGATGAAGTAAAAAAAAACAACTTTTTTTCTTAGAAACTTTTATTTAAAATATTTGTTCGATTACAGATTATGCTTATACAACCGAATCATTGGATTTGGCAAAGAGAACGATCAACTGATTATAATAAAAAAATGGCTTTATTAAATCGAAAACAAAAAAATGATACATTAAATACAGAAAATAGTAGTTCATCTTCTTTATCAATATCGCCCACTGAAAATACAAAGTAAGTTAAAATTCAAATTTTCTTAGTTTTTAATCGAATTTTATTTCCTAAAATTAGAAACTTTATTTTTTTTTTAAATTTTCTTTATTATTTCACCCTATTCGTATGTACAGATCAATCATGATTGTCGATAATATAAATCAAAATAATTTGTCTTGGACAATTGATGATGAAATCGACGAGATAATTATATTGGATTAATTTATTTTGTTTTTTGTTTCTTTTCACAGGAAAAATATTCTTTATTTTTGTTTGTTATGTGTGATATATATTTAGGAATTATGTATATATATATATATATTTCTTTTGTTATTTATTTGAAAGAAAACAAGATGATATTTAGAATTAAATTTATATCAAATAAATAAGTAGAAAGACATTTTCTTTTTCTTCTTTTATTTAGTTCATTGAATAATCATAATGGACAATCTGCCTTACTCAATATGTCTATGGATACAATGGATGATGAAGATTGTTGAAATTTATTAGTTCAGTTTTTTTTTAGTTTTTTTTCTTGTATTATTTTCAATGTTCTGTTTTATTTTTTTTAAGTTGAAAATATAAAAAGTCAGATTTTAGTTTGCAAGTTTATTAGTAAAAGAATTAAAAATAATCATTTTTGTTTGTATTAAATATGTTCGTTAAATAATATATGTGTTAATTTGTTTTTTTCTTTTATTTTTGTTAATATATGCAATGTGTTTGAAAACCCGGGTGGAGTTTTAGTATGTTATTTTTAATCAGATATAAAAATGTACTTGTTTAATATCTGTTCTGTTTATCCCTGGTGGATAAAATGTTTATTATTTTATGCTAAAATAATAGAATATTAAAAATGTGATGATAGAAAAAAAATCTGTTATGTATGTTTAATTAGTTTAAATGATGATATAGAAATTGTGTTTTAATGTTTAATTAATAAAAATTAGAACAATGAAAAATGAAACATGTATTTTTGTTTATATTACTGAAACTTATTTAGTTGTAGAAAAATCAAATTCATTGAATGATTTAATGGATGGTCATGGAGTTATTGCTTTTGTAGTCTTATCAAAAATTTTGATATATGAGAAAAGCAAATTCTTTTTTAAGTAACAATCTTTTGTTAATATTAAATTTCTAATTCATAGGCTCAAGTTTCAATAGTGATGTTTATCAGCTTATAGAGAAAATAATAGCTTGGAAAAATTCTTCTGAAAGAAATAGAAACATAATTCAATGATGATTCAAAAAGCTTGATATATAGACCACTATTGGGATCATTATTCAACGATTAAACAGTGTATCTTGATAAGCTATATTTCTGTAGGGTTCATCGTATTTTTCTGTACTTGATGTTTCGTGATTGTTGTTATAGAATATATTAAGATTGACAAATTGTTGATTTGATCTACAACATAGTATGCAGAAAACAATGAGAACATCTACGTAACGATTAATATTTATTGAGCTACATGATCGAACTTGATCAAAATATGTATGACATAGCAAAAATTATTGAAGTATTTGTTCATTTAAAGATAATTTGATTAGTCTTTGACGATCTGTCATATACATGAAACGAATCAATTTAATAGTTTACACTAGGGATTTAAGACTAAATGAATTTATACTACCCGAATAAAGTACTACAACGAGTTAACGTTAATCATAGCAATTTTTCAATATTCCAGACAAAAAATATCGAATAAAACTGTATTTTTTCAATAAGATAATAAACTAAGATTTTCATCGGTACAGAGAAATTACAGTAGTACATTTTATCATATGACTTTTGCTGACGGGTTATCATACATGCAAAGATGTGACGAATTCATACGGAATAAATAATCATTGGAAGCCTAAGTGAAAGCATATAGGACGTTCTTAGCAGGAAAACACCCGAGATTGAAAGAGCTATGGCGTAGTCTTCTGAATCGAAAAATTTCTGGATTTTCCTGCTGATTTCCGATCAATTTCTAGATGGATCAAAAGGGTAAAAAGTATTCTCATTTTCCAATTGGTAATATCATAATATCAATTTTTTCTTTTCGGTAAGATAAATAGATTAGTCATAAAAAAAATTGTCGATTAATTAGAAATCGAAAAATACTATGTGCAATTCATTGATAATTATATCTTTTCTTCAGGAAATAAAAAGATATTTTTTCCTAAATTATCATGTAATAAAGCTTTATTATTATAATCAGTTATTCACATTCATAAAATGTATGAAAACAAAATTTATAGATCTATTATTGCAACCATAGACACATCTATTATCATCGATGTGTTTTTTTAGGTGTTAACTGCTTTGAAATGACTGATACTATTCAAAGTATATATTCTCAACAATTAAATTACACATTATCTTCCGTATACACTGACTTAGATGAATCATTCAGTACAATTCAACGACGAGATGTATCACATTGTACATGGATTACAAAGATGCAAAATCAAGACATACGAGGTAACCGACCTAAATTGAAAATCAACTTTGAGCTCATACTCTATACTTAAGGTAGAACCCAATGAGAGGTTAAAAAAGTCCAAAAGAAAAGGGCTCCAAAACATTTCCTACTGAGTTATAGCCGTATTACCGAGATTTTAGCTTATAGCACAGTATATAAAAAAAGACCAAATGACAATATTTTGAACGGACACTTTTTTCTCACAGATATTCCTACTTATAATTAGACTATTTTGAAAATTCCAGTTTAAAAGAATGTACTATTCATGAGATAATGGTTTTCTAAAAAAACATGAGATTTTCGGTCTTTCATGAAATATGAGTGATTTTTGAGAATTCAATATCTTGTCAAAAGAATATTCTTTTGAACTGAAAGTTTCAAAACATTTTGATTACAGTAGGGTTATCTATGGCGTCATTCGATTCTTTTATGCATACCGTATTACAGGCTGAAGTTTTAATACAACGATTGCAACCCTGTAGGAAAGGCATAGGAACCCTTATCCTTTTAAGGTTTTTAATAACTGATTGTAATCGACTTTATGCACAAAGTCCAAACTCAAAAGTGATCTTTAAATTATGAAGGTTTTCTCATTAGTATTAATTAATTTTGATCCTAATACCGATAGAAATGATCTTCCTTTACGTATTCTGAAAAACTCATGTTCAGGAAAAAATACACATACATATAAATACTTGTGATATGTATAAGAAGAAAATCTTATGTTCAGATAAAAAGCTGCATCAAAAGTATATGAACATAATTGTCAATATCTATTTTAGTTACTACCACGTAGTAATAGTATTGATTGTCATTGAATATGGAACGTAATTTATCTTGATATAGTACAAATTATATAGCATAACTCATTAAATATTCTCTGTGGCGATTTGTCTGTTGTACTTATGAATGATTATAAAGAATTAAACAAAAAAATTTTATAAGAAAAACGTAATATCGAAAAAGAAATTATTATAACACAACGTATATTAATATGAAAAATTACATATTGCTTATTGGCGTTGTTTGATATTAAAGAAATCAAAATATGGAAATATGAAAAGAAAAACTTTTCAACGTAGAAAACAATGTTAGAGTTAAGAAAATATTATTAATTTAAAATCTTCCTAATTTTTTTCGAACATTGTAAAATAACATAATAAAAAGAATTCAATAAAAAACTATTTTTAGGTTTTATTATCATCTTCATCGACATAGTCAAATGTTTCACCAAGTTGACCTTCATAATGTTTCGCTAAATCAGCATTTGTTTCAGTCATTTCAATATCAGCAGCTGGTGGAACAAGATGAGAAGCTGATGAACATGACCATATTGTATAAATGAGTGATGCCGTAAATACAGATAAAACAGATAAACAAACATGATAACCAAATTGTGTCAGTCGAGGTAAACAAATAATAAGTGCATAACGAAGTAAATCAAAAAATTGATTAAGTGAATGTTGTGTGCCTCCAATACGACCACGAATTTTTTCTGGAACACGTTCTTGTTGTAATTGACTCACTGTTAAATCAGCAATCCATAAACCTAATGAAAATAGTTAAAAATTAAGATAAAATTTTATCTAAAGAATATTTACCAAATCTATTCAGAGTTATACCAATAACAAGTAATAGTACAGATAATTTCGAATTTGAACATTGATATGGTATTAAATTTGTCGTACTATTATTATTATTCAATGTTTCATGATAGTGACATGAACCGATTGTTAAATGTTGCAATGGAGCAAATGATGTTCCATCAACAAATAATGATGTTAAACATAGTATTAACATTGAAAACTCCGACCAAAAGCCAATAATACCTGTACGTACAAGACCTGTACGTTTGACAAAAAATGGATAGGCAATGGTGCCAACAATACCAAGAACTGATCCTAAACCATTTAATAAACCCAAAACAACTTCTGATAAACCTTGTTCAATCACATAAGCTAAAGCATAAATTTCATAAGAATGTAAATATATATATTTAGTTTAAATTTCTATTCAATACTTACCTCGTGTAACAGAATCAAAACTCAAAACAGTCATATAAAGTAATGCAAGTGAAAGTCCAGGCAAAAATACTGATAAAGATGCATATGTTCCTAAACCGTGTATAGATGCAAAGAACCTTGATAAAATTAAAAAATTTCGAAATTAAATAATTTTTTTTTCAATTTGAAATTTTTACTTTCTTAGCGGTCTTTCTTTTTTTCCAGTTAATTCTGAATAAGAAAAATAAATAAATAAAATAAAAACATATCACATAATATATAGTTCTTTTTTTAATTTACTTTCATGAGATTTATTAATCGATACTTTATTAGCTAATACATCTTCAGCTAAATGATAAACTTTTGTATATAAGAAAAGTTCAAAACATAGTGAAACAACATTCCAACCAGCAATTAATACAGCACTAAGCCATCGTGATGTAAATGCCATAACAGCACCTGTTAAAATCGGTGCTAATACACCACTAAGAAGATCAATTCGACGAAGCGTTGCATTAGTATCTATTTTGATTAGAAATTACTTAGAATACAAAATAACTGATGATCGGACAGTTTTTAGACAAGATATGTGTTCATTTCTGACTTCTAAGAAAGTATCAATAGCCATGAATTAGAACTAAAGTTTTGTGTTCTTTTCGAATATGAACTTGGGAATTTGTGGTCTTAGTTTTTGTTCAAGAATAGTAAAATAATCTTAAAAAGTTCAAAAAATTAGTTTGAATGAAAAATTTGTCTATTTTTACTACTGCGATTCGAAACTAAAAGTTGAGATCTTTATTTATAGATCGGCTTGTAGATCGGAAGCTATTCTACAAGATGCATTATTAGAAAATTTTATTTCTGTTTTAACAAGGCATATTAATTTTAGTTTTTCTCATGTACCCATTTTGAAAAATCAACAACTGTTTTACGTAGAAGGGAGCTCTTGAAAAAAGTTCTTGTAACTACTTGGATAAAAGCTGCAGTTTAGTTCAATTTCAAAATCTGTAGAAAAATGTTTGCTCTAAAAGATGATCAACTCCGACAAATTTTAGTCTGTTTGAAAAGGACTTACAAAGTAAGCAAAACCCTGTTGGCTTACCATTAAAAATAATTATTCAGGTCTTTCAAACAAGATCCTCACTACTCTTGAACAAAAATGCACACACAATATTTCTAAGCTCATACTTCGAAATATGATCGCCACCTGCAATTATTGAGTCGTCTAAAATTCTTTCAAGAAAGCCAAAACGAACACCTATGTTCCTTGAAAATGTTAACCTACAAGTTTCATCCAACCTAATATTTCCATTTTTTCAAAGATTATTTCACTACTGTTGATTGAAAAACCTGAGACATAATTTCTAACGAAGAAATCACTTCAGGTGATACCTCAGGTTAAAGATGAGACCCCGGTCAGTGCATACGACTTGTTGAGACTAGACGAGATTTAGAAAGATTCTTCCCCATACACTGTCCTTTTGAATCTATGGTCATTACACTGGCTGTCTGACGTTTGGTATGGTATTGATGAAAAAAGTGAACCAAAGAATTTTGGTCTAAAACTTTGCCGATAGACAGCTCTTGAAATTATTAAACCCTATTGAAATTTCGTCAAAAAAGATTGCTCTCTTTTCGAGGTATCGAATCCACAAAATACTAGACTTTCGGTCAGTTTGGTTGAATATCATGATTTTTTATGTGGATTTGATATACGAAGAAGAGTCACTGTTTTTGGTTGCATTTTTTAGGAAATTCTAATGACTTGAACAGCTATCTACGGATAAAGTTTCAGGTCAAATTGCTTTTGTCTGTTTTTTCTATAAATACTGTGCCTAAGGTAAAAAAATCCAATGTAATCGCCATAGCTCCGAAAAGGCAGCACCTATGGAAGAATTCTCCTAGGTTTTTTGTCTCAGCAAACTCTACGTAATGACTTGAGGTTTCGTCTCAAACGCGAGGTATCACCTCAGATGGTTCTCTCGTAACACCATATTCGAAAACTGTACAAAGTTCTGCTTCTAACTCATAGCTTGTGAGTCGTCAGAAATACGTTCTAGTCGATAAAAATTAAACAAACATCTTCTCTAAAAACTTTCCGCTTATTTATTAAGATAATGAAAAAAGAAACTTACTAGCTAAATTTTGTCGATCGGAACCATATAATGCAACAACCCAATCTTTTGATATTGATACTTTACATGCTACACTAGATAATGTTGCTATCATACCAATTCCAATTAAGAAACCTAAAATATTCAAAATAAATAATCAAAATAATAAAAACAGATAATTAAACATCACCTTGAATTATATACATCCAATATGGTGGAAGAAAAGACTGATAATATAAAGCGATAACAACCAAAACAGCCATAACAGAAACAGATAAATTTTGAAAATATAATGATTTTCGAAGTGCTTAAGAAAAATCAAATAAATTTTATTTTGCTTGAATAAAATATAAATATTGTTTACCTGATAAACGAGGATTACGATCAATCCAATCACCAATAGCTGTACCAAATAAAATAACAGCTAAATTAAGTGCAATACCATTAAGAGCTACACTCTGAAGATTAGTTGGATTGAGAGAAATAAAATAAATACCAACAGCAAAATTCCACATACGATCACCCTGTACAAACAAATAATTTATTACTCATCAAACAATATAAAACAATTCAAATGTCAACTATAATAAAGGTACTTACCCAAGCTGATAGACCCATTGCGATATAAAGTAATATTTTTATTTTGTCTAAATATAATTTTTATACAATTATGAAGCAAAAAATTAATCAAATTGACTACCATATTTTGGTTTATTGGTTTTGTCGACATCCGTAATAGTTTCGGTTAGCGGTAAATCTGTCATAGTTTTCTACAACGTATATACTTATGAATAATAAAATAATATGGTTTCTGCAAGATAGAGCATGCAAAAATGTTTTTTTTAGCTAAAGAAGTCTTTCGTGGTTACTGATAACACATAAAGCATACAGTGCACATGATGTTACATATTTATTTTACTTCGAAAAAATTTTTTCTTTTCTTTAAACAAGACAATGTCATCACAATAAAAAGATGAACTCGTTATCTAAAAGGACAGATAACAATGACAAAACATTATTTTTTTGTTCTTAACAATAAAATTGGACAAAAAAGTGTTCTATAATTATTTATTTTCATGATAAATTTAGATAGAGTATTATTCATTATGAATTTCTTTTCTATTATTGTTAATGTTGCCATCTTCGGTGTATGTAAAAACTCGTATATCATGTCCAATACTTCGTTGTTGAAGAAAGATTTTGAACATACGTGCAAATGCAAGTGGAATTGGTTCATCATTATAACGAACTAAATCAGGAAATGCTTTACGAAAATGCATTGTTGCTTCTTCTATTAAATAAAGAGAAAAAACTTTGAGAAAATAAATAATATAATAAGTTCATACCTAAATGATAATGTGGTACTTTAGTAAAAAGATGATGAATTTGATGTGTACCAATCGAATGTATTACTGAATGGGCATAACCATAATCACGATCGATAGTTGATAATTGTCCTTTAACATTATTCCATTCAGAATCAGCATACCAGGGTACATCACTAGAACAAATTGATTAAAAAATTTTTTATTATAATACAGATTTTTTTTGAATAGATATTTTCCAATTCATAGAACAAATCTTAACTATAGATCTCCTTCAATATACTTTAGGAGAAGTTTTGCTAAAAACTTGCTCCCTTATTAAAGATGTTTTTTTATGTTTTATTCTTAGAGTAGAGATATGCATGACCAGAAGTAAAATCTAACGAAGAAATTCTTCCAAGTGTGAAATTGTTTTCCGACTGAGACGATGTTCATTAAATGAGTGCTGGTAATTAATAGAAAATTCTAGAATGGTTTAGTTTTGCAAGCCTTCGTTCTTGAAAAATCGAAATTTTATTGATTTTTTTAACAAATGCTGTAGTTCCTCTCAAGGCACATGAAAATGGATTTTAGAGCTTCGACTTTAAACTGTGCACGAACAAAGTTCTCAATGAGATTAGTCCATTGAACAAGCTGTAACTGTTCTAGTATCGTGCATCCTGAGATATTCAATATTCGAAATTCTCTCATGTATAAAAGCAAATTTTGTTCATATACGTACATCTTCAAAAACTCGAAAGTCGATTTTTCCGGTCACCAATTTTATCTTGAAAAATCCAATAAAATTTAGACATCTCAAGAACGAAAAGCTAGAAGACCAAACCATTCTAGATTTTTCTACTACTCTCTAGTACTCATCAAGTGAATATCGTTTCGGTTGGAAAGTGATTAGACACCTGAAGAGATTTCCTCGTACGATCATAGTTCGATCTTTTATTACTTTTGTGCGAACCTTCGGAAGAGAAAATGCAGAAAAATGCTCATTTTATTAATTGAAGAAATAAAACAAGGAGAACCTTTATTATTGTTGTTGAGAATTCATTCGAATGCATCTTAAAATAATTTTCTCAAGACGAAAATCGAAATCAGAAGAGAAGAAATTATTCCAACCACAAGAAAAGCTTCATTTCACACGTTGGTATCCAATACACCAATGGTTATTCTAAAATCAGTTCTACAAATACCGGCACCTATACCTACACTTCTAATAAATGACGTATTTCGAAATATTAGTCTTACAAGAGAACCTTTCTAATTAATACCTTTTAGCTGAACGCATATTTTTTTTTTTCATAAGAGTGAACTCATAGTGTAGGTAAAAGTCTTCAAAGAGTCCTTACTATTAAGCATTTCTTCTCGAGTTATGGTTATTTTACTAAATTTTTAGCCTATTTGAGGATATTACGACAAAAAAACTGTAACAAAAAATTTGTGGTGGAAATTTTCATTAACAGCAGATCTTATTTTGCTAACGATATTGTGAAAGTGTAAGTACAAAAGAATGTTTCTCTTTTTGAGATAACATCTTTGCAAAAACAAACATTACTTTCTCATAAAAGCTTTGGAAACAATCCAGTTTTTTCTAAGCATTCGATATCTCAGAAATAAATTATCCTTTTGAGTCAAAACTTTCAAACTATAATTTGTTTTTAAGATTGTTTTCCATAATCTCGTTCAATAGGCTAAAATTTCAGTGAAATACCCATAAATCGGCAAGAAAAGTCTAATGACAACGGCCTTTTCAATGCGTTTTACCTACACTATGAAAAACATATGAGCTCAAATACGAAGCATCAGTTGAAGAGATTTTCTCGTTAATTCTCTTCTCTATAAAATTTCAAAACTGATACATTACATTTCTGTATGATGTAACATAGTTATAATAACCATATAACATGCAAAAATAAATACTGGTATTAAATGATAAACAAGTAAATTAATAAAACCAAATGAACTTGCATAAAGATACATTAAATAGCACTAAGAGAAGAAAAGTATAAAATTCAAAAAAACGTTGTTTTCTTTTATATATATATATATATACCATTCCTAAATATGCACCGAGTGAAGAACAAACACCGACGAAATGTCGATTATAGAATAAGGATTCAAACTTAAGTAACAGAAGGACAATATTTTTTTTCTTTAGAAAAACGCAAAATCTATTTACCGGATTAAAATGATTAATTGTTCGTGGTGAATAACCATTTATTAAATAATAGAACCAACCAATACCAGGAAACCAAAAGAGAATATCATCTAATAATGATGGTTCATAATATACACCACGTTGTGGATAAAATATTTCATCTTTATCAATATTACATGTATTTTTATGATGTTTATTATGAGTAAGCTAAGTCAAAAATATTAATTCAAATGTTATAATAACAATATGAAATTCTTCTAATGAGTCTCCTAGAATAAATTGCACTAAACCTTGGCACCTCATTCTCTAACTTCATAAGCATAAAAAATTTTCTTTATATACCTAAATATATAGAATTTCAAACTGTACAAAACTGTTGACTTTGTTTTTCAAATAAGTTTAATCTTGTCGACCTCAAATTTAAAATATTCAAGTCTAGTCCATCATTCAAATGCAGTTTCCAATGCTCTGCTGATGCCTATTGAGTTTTGTAAAGACTTTGCTCGTGAGATCATTGCCAAAAATAAACTATTTAATACCAATAGGTAGATAATTTTGTGTACTGTGTCTTCACGACCTTTACAAGGTTACAGGAGCTTGTGTTTACGAGAAAAACAACTTAAAATTAATAGCTGTCGGTAATTTTGAGTACACTTTGAAAAATCACGTTTTCACAATGCAGACTTGCTAGATGAAAGGTTTATTATTATGCTATTAGGTGTAGAATTTCATTATGAACAAAACTATGTAACGATTAAATTGAACAATGAAAATATTTAAGTTGTTTCGAATTAAAATAAACAAGAATGTCATAGGTGTATCGGAAAAGAACTTTTATTGGTCTTTTCATAATTTTTGGCTTCTAAGACTATTTCTCTCAAATATTTCTTCTAAAATTGTGAAACAACCATCCAACGATGCAGAATTATATGGAAAATTTTGTGAGATAGTTGAACATTTAGCGGGATCTTCATTAAAAAATAAACATCGGTTTTGTGTTGTTATCTTGACCGTTTCAATTAGACAACTAATGAGAGAACATCTTCATCTATTCCTTCTGATTTCAATGATTTTTTGCCTATAAATTAAAAGAATTTTGGAAGTTTTAAACAAACTGTCTTGGATCTATGAAGCTTTCAAAAAATGCATGTTGTATACACTATCCATGGAAAAGCAGCTAATATTTTTGAAAATTTCACATCTCGAAGAGTCTTTGTTCAAAACTTCTGTTAATGGAACCTAGTCTATTTGAGTTCTCTATATGCGCAAGGTTTTAAATCAAAATTCAAAAGTACGAGTTCTTTGAAGATCTGAGGATTCTTGAAAATAGACATAATAAAAACTCAATAGTTTAGTCAAATGTTAACAGGAGCACAAATTCTTTTTGAATTTCTATTAGAACACTATTTCGCATTTATAGGAAAAAATCATTGAAATTCGAAGGAAGTAACGAAAGAGATTTCCTCATAAGTAGGTTTTCTTCTTTTGAACTTTGTACCAACAAAAGGAAATTGTTTGAGAAACAAAATCAACAATTTTGTAGAGCTTGAAATATTCCATATTTACGCAGAAGAGGCATTTTTTTATAGTTGAAAAACGAGAGAAAAATGCACTGAGATTTAATGCAATTTCGTCTAAGATAACACTTATATTACCTTCCAGGTATAATATGGTGCTAATATCCAAGTGTGTAGGATAGTTCCTAAGTGGAATTTAATTTATTTTATTAGTAATTTTATATTTAATTATTACTCACCAACAATATCATTTAATAATTGATACGAACTAAAGCTTCCATGTCCACAATCATGTCCAAGTACAAAAAGTGATGTATAAAGAGTACCTAACAATAGATCAAATAATAATAAATAATTGATTTTAAGAGAGAAAAACAAAACCTTGTATACACCAATAAATAGGAAAAAGTAAAAAACCATATTTAAATGTATTTTGAATTTGATACATGACAATAAATGTTAATGTAACGTAAAAAATATCTTTAACAACATAACTCATTGATTCACGAACTGTTGGACGAAAACAATGCGATGGCAATTTAAGTTTTATTTCAGATAATGTTGGTAATCTATGAGGTGGTGTTGATAATGATGTTAAATCTGATTGTTGATCTCCATTACTTTCAATATGTGTATTATGTCCACCTTTTCCCATGTTTGTTTCAGGTGGAACTAAATCTGAAACATTTAAAATAACATAGTAAGTTTGTTTTTCTTCCCTTATATATACAAAAGATCACCTGAGGCACTATGCACTTAAAAAGACTTATTTTTAAAATTTCTAGGTCAATATTATCAAAATGTATAATTCAAAGATACCTTATGTTGCAGACTTTTTTATTTAATTTTAAGACGCATTTTCAAAAAAATGTAATGACCTTGTAACGGAAGTACTGCATCAATCAGCGTTCATTGATAAAATACAAAGATGTCGCTTAATATCATTCAATTTTAGTGATGTGTATACGTTGTCGACATGAAATGATACTATCGTCATTTCGATTAGACGCACTCAGGTTTTGTGGGGTCGTTAAAAGGTTATTTTCTCATTTTATTTGGTTTAACATAAAATATAACAACGATAAAGCATGGTACCCAGCAAAAAGGATGCTCCTAAAGGTAACTATAACTATAATGGAAAAAAAAAATTTTTTTTTTGCTTAAAAATATTCACTATTAGTACGGCAAATTTCACCTGCCAATCAAGATGAAATTTTATCTGTATTTAATCGTTATGCTCGTCATGAATATCTTGGTGAACGCTATATGACACCAAACGAATTTTTACAAGATTATTTAGGTTATTTAAAAGGTGACAATATTGATCCAACAACACTTGATATACTTGCATCATTGGTTGATATAAATAAAAATCAAAGTTCGTTCTTAATAAAAAAAACCGATGAAATAATTTTGTTTTTTTTTCTTCTTTAATAGGAATAACAATAGATGAATTTACTAATTTCGAATCATTATTAATAGCATCAGATTCATTATATCGTCTTGCTTTTCAATTATTTGATCGTCGTGGACAAGGTTTTATAACATTTGATGATTTTCAATATATAATATCAGCAACAAAACAATTTAAAGAGTTTCCATTTAATTTTGATTCGGATTTTGTTCGAATGCATTTTGGTGTTAAACGACAACGACAGATAACATATAAAGAATTTACACAAATATTACTTGGTAAAAAAAAAAAAACAACATAAATCATATTTTTATTTGTAATAAAAAAAAATAAGCTTGTTTTAGATTTTATTGATGAACAAACAATTCAAACATTTCGTAAACTTGATAAAACAAATGATGGTTTTATATCATTAAAAAGTTTTGAAATTATACTTAAAGAATTACGACAATATCAATTATCAGATTTTATTTCAACACATTTACATGATATTGTTAAATTATCATCATCAACAACATTTCCACATAGAGTATCATATCCATATTTTACAGCATTTTTACAATTGTTATCAAATATTGAATCAATGAGAAAAATTTATTTAGCTGTATGTGAAAAAAGAACACACACATATAAATCACCGCAGATAACAAAAGAAGAATTTTTAACTGAAGCA
This sequence comes from Rotaria sp. Silwood2, assembly GCA_905329745.1. Classification (NCBI taxonomy): domain Eukaryota; kingdom Metazoa; phylum Rotifera; class Eurotatoria; order Philodinida; family Philodinidae; genus Rotaria; species Rotaria sp. Silwood2. The sequence continues at coordinate 2,834,236 of CAJNSZ010000001.1, read as the reverse complement.
CAACATTTTCCACGTACAACACCATTGCAAATAGATATATTATTTGCTATAACAGATTTATTACATCAAAATACTGTAGGTAAAGATGTTAAAACTGAATATATTGAATTAAATGATATTGATATAATATCTGCTAATGAACATTTATTACCATATCGATTACGATCAGAAATTGTTGATGAACATTATAAAATTGAACATCAAAGTATTTTTATGAAAATTCTTGAAAGTGGTTATCGATTTACACTTGGTAAAAAAAAACAAGAGAAATATTCAAAATATAATTTATTAATAAATGATAATAATTTTATTTAGGCAGTATTGCCGGTGCTGTTGGTGCTACGGCTGTTTATCCTATTGATCTTGGTATGAGTAGTTGTTAATATTAAAATATAAATCGAATGATTTTTTATTTCTCAAGTAAAAACTCGTATGCAAAATCAACGAACGACAAGTATTGTTGGTGAACGTCTATATCGAAATTCTTTTGATTGTTTTAAAAAAGTTATTCGTCATGAAGGCATATTTGGTTTATATCGAGGTAAAAAGAGAAGAAGGAAATTCAAAAATAAATTCAAACAATAATAAATCATTTTAGGTTTAGTTCCTCAACTAGTTGGTGTTGCACCTGAAAAAGCTATTAAATTGACTGTGAATGATTTTATTCGTGATAGACTAACATTAGTCGATGGCACTATTCCACTTTGGGGTGAAATTCTTGCTGGTGGATGTGCTGGTGCATCTCAAGTACTAAAGCTTCTTTTATTCTTTCGTTCTTTTTGGTTTTTGTTTTGTTTTGTTTTTCCATTAACATTTTTAAATTAAGGTAACATTTACTAATCCATTAGAAATAGTAAAGATTCGTTTACAAGTTGCTGGTGAAATTCAATCTGTTCATCGTCCGGCGGCAAGCGAAGTTGTACGTGAACTTGGTTTTCGTGGTTTATATAAAGGTGCTCGTGCATGTTTTCTTCGTGATATTCCATTTTCAGCTATTTATTTTCCTGCATATGCTCATACAAAAAAACGTTTTGCTGATGAACATGGTTATAATGATCCAAAAAGTTTATTTTTTTCTGGTCTTCTTGCTGGTATACCAGCTGCTGGTCTATGTACACCAGCTGATGTTGTTAAAACACGTTTACAAGTTCAAGCACGAAAAGGACAAACTAAATATAATGGTTTAATGGATGCATTTAAAAAAATTTATATTGAAGAAGGATGGACAGCTTTTTGGAAAGGTAATTATAGAATTGAAATAAAATGATTTTTATTTATTTTACATTTAAATAAAATTTAGGCGCTGGTGCACGTATGTTGCGTTCATCACCACAATTTGGTTTTACATTACTTACATATGAACTTCTTCAACGTGCGTTAAATTTTGATTTTCAAGGTAGAAAATTAGAAGGTTCAAAACATGTTGATCAAGAACAATATTCACCTAAATCACGTGCATCAATTTTATTTTCCAGGAATTCTGATCATGTTGGTGGATTTCATTTAGCTCAAGCAACATTTGAAGGTTAAAGATTTATGTTTATATTGTTGAAGAAGAAAGAGATTTTGTTTTGTTTGATTTTCTTAGGCATTGAAACACGTTTTGGTTTGGCTTTTCCAAAATATAAAACGCCAACATCGAATGGATCATCATCAACAATTCCTCCATTGACTACATTACTTGGTGTTACTTCAGAAGTTAAGGCATCAAATTGAAAAAACAAAACAAATAGTCTTCTGATTTTTTAACAAAACTAAAAAACTAGATTAGACTGTAATAGTTTTTTTTTTGTTTTACTTTTAAAATGGTTTAGGATTTGTTGACAATGTTTATTACTTGTGATTCTTGTTGTTTGTTCTTTTTTTTGTTGCACTTTTTTGAATGGGATGGTTATTTTTATTGTGCATTGAGAATGAGCAAACCATATTATGTGTTAAATCAAAAAAAACGAAATGTGATTCTATAATAATTCTCGTTTTTTTTATGATTTCATCTTTTACTTTTTCTATCGAAGAACTATTATCATAGATGTCCATATGTCAAGAAGACTATTCGTTGTTTTTGTACTCAATTATTATCTTATAGGGAAAAAGAACAATCATGCATATATGAATGTACTTATGATGATATGCGATGCAAATGTCTTTCGAAAAATGTCGAGACTCATTTCTCAACATAATTTTTTTTAGTTAGTTGTTAGATATCGTCGCGCTGGGTAGGATGGCGCAATGGGTGTGGGTGGTGGGAGTATAGGGTATGAGTGTCTGGATTTGAGCTTTCTCTTCATTGACACCCACAAGTACCCACTATAACGTTCTGCTCAATACTACGATATCTAGCACCTAACAAATTTTCTTTTGTTGTAGAAGTCAATGAGGTCAATTCAGCAACGGGCCAAAAATCCGCATCGAAAGTTCCGTGGACCGAAGTTCCCATAAGCCATCTTTGTAACTTGATATTTTGATATTTTCAGTCACTCACTTCGTGACCTCACCTATGTCAAAGTTTGAATTAAACTAGCGATGAATAGAACTTCTTAATCTTTTTCATTTCATCTGTGGTAATTTGCTTCACTTACATTGTCGATTAGAAAATTCTCTTTTGTAATGTTTTCTCCGCTGGAATATCTGTTTAATAATAATTGTGAAATAGAAAAAAACACTTGCGAATCCACCAAAGTTCTGAGAAGTGAATGAAAATGTTTCAAAGTTAACGCCTTAGATACAGTCTATTTAGCTCTATCTAACCGTATGTTTTGGTCACAGCTCGTAGGCATTCAGGTGACGCAAATTACCAAATAATTGTTTTCGGATGTTGCAACAGTGTTTTCAGACTAATAGAAAAAAATGTTTTGAAGCAGCATAACTGAAATAAATAAATAGTTTCTTGCTTTATGCGAATAATCCCGAAATTTTTGTCTGTCAAACAAAACAAGCCGAGATCGATCTGCTGTGGCATTTTTCAGAAATAAATCTCGACATTTTTCCGAAGATTTTTGCATATCATATTAAAAAAATGCGCAATTATATTTAATTTTGTAAATACAAATGCTTAAAAGAAAGCCGAAATAAACTATTTGCAGTCTGTTTATGCAATAAAAACATGTTATTAAAATTTGTGTAACAGCTGTTTCTTTAAAAAATAGTTGCATATGCCACCTTCATAATTATTGTTTTATTCAAAGATAAATATAGTGTCATGCTGGCAACAAATTAAAATGTAGAGAAATAATTTGAAAATAAAACCTACAATTATTGTCAAGCTTATGCAAATCATATATTCGTTCTACTATATGCAATTTCATGAGTTGATGGTAGACACTTTTTTTTCAAAAACTTGAACTTTAAGTTTAAAGCACCACAATGTATCATACAATCGAATACGTTAATACATAAATTGTTAATTTATCTATTATCCATTCTCATCTATAGTATCATTCATTACCTTTCTTCGGACTATCCGTCATATATACGAAGGTATAGCGTTGACCGATACACGAACTCCTATTCTGGTTTTTCGTTTGAAATTGAAGTTGAAAAAACTGAAATCGAGTCATTAATTTAGATAAATATGTGCTAAATTAATACTTCTATAACAACTAATTTTTATTCTTGGAATAGGTGCATTCCTATAGCGATTAAACACGAAACCCATACCAACTAACTGTTTACTCTCGAAGATAAAAACCAAAAAAGAAATACATTTTCCCGCGCACGAACGAAATTATTTGTTTTTCTGAGAATATGCGAGTTCGAAAATTGTAACGACTACACTTGCTGTGAAAAACTGTCGTTTTTCTCGAAAAATGAGCGACGATTTTAACGAGTTAAAATCAACCTATATCTCTCTGAATAGATAAAAGACGGTATCTACCTATCTCAACATTGGTACTTCAAACATAAAACTATAAAGGATTTGAAATAAAGAATAGGCATAAATATTTTGTCTAATTCTAAAAGGAAATTCATATCTAGAGCATGAAGTCTAAAAAGTTCAAATAGAACTGAACATAAAAATATATTAAATTGTCTCAATTAATCGTATCTAGTGATCGACATTCTGAAGAAGATACAACTAAAATATTGTAGGGATAGAGTTTATTTAGCCTATTTCAACTTACATAAAAAACTGAAAATGAGTTCGACTCAAATATTTATTTTTCTAATTATTTTTATTTTTATTAATAAGGTAAAAATTGTCTCCAATTAACTGTACTTTTGGCACTCCAACATCGTTTCCTACGTAAATAGGTACTCTTCTTATTTCGATGTCTTGATTTCTTTAATATTAAACGACGCCAATAAGCATTACGTAATTTTTCATATTGATATACATTTTTTTGTGATAATTTCTTTTCTGATATTTCTTTTAATTTTTCATATAAAAATTTTTCATTTAATTCTTCATAATTATTTATAATTACAACAGGTAAATTTTCATAGAGAACATTTAAAGAAGTATTCCATACAATTGGTATTATATCAAGATAAAGGGCTTCCCATGTTCGATGACAATCAATACCATTACCACGTGGTGATAACCAAAATGGATATTGACGATTACGTTCGTAAAGTTTTGGTAACTCTTCTATTTGAACACCACCTGGTTTGCCTATACATTTCACAAATGGATACTTATGTCGATTTTTACTCGTACATAGTTGTTTCCATATGTGTAAACGAAGGCCACTTCCATCAGTACCTTTATCAAAATTAATTAATAGTAAGTCTTCTGTTTTTATCCCTGTACTTAGTGCACGATGTGATACATCTTGTGGTTGAATATATTTAGCTGGTTCATCTAACTCATTAAATATTGAAGGTAATGTATGATTACGTTGTTGAACATATACACTTTGAATAGCATCAGCCATTTCAAAGCAATTAATACCTGAAAAACAAAATCACTAAAAAGGAATCAACCAAAAAGGACGTGTGAGTGAAACTCGAAATTTTTTATCCTTCTTCTTTTCCTTCTGTGCAATTTCATGAACACTCTTCTGGACGTTCATTACAAAAAAAAAAACTTCCAGACAAGCCTATTTGTTCAAATATACTGCTTGTTTTATTACTAAACAACATTTCATCAAATTAATAAATTGATATAGAAGAAACAAAACACATATTTCTTATACAACAAATATAAATATAACGTATTGGAAAGCTTTTATTTTCTAAATACATTATGTTTTATTGAGTCAAAAACAGAAAAAGAAGTTCAATAGCAATATCACTCAACAATTTAATATAACTACTCATAATCTTCAATTATCGCAGCAACATATTCATATACAACTGATTTATTTCCTAATAAAAAATGCTCTTCAAAAAAAGTTGTATGAAATAAAGGAAAATATTCCTAGTAAGTGGTGTCTAGACCTTTATGAATGATCACAAATAGAATATGCCTATAGTTGTAATAGTAAATCTGTTTATTTACTCTCGTACATTTTATGAAGGTGGATAAATGGTTGTAGTACACATAGTATTTTTCAATTTCGAGTCAATCAACAATCTTTCTATGACTAATCTATTTATCTTAACTAAAACCAAAGACACATAATAATAAATTACCGATTGGTATATGAGTAAATTTTTTACTTCTTGAAACATCATATTGTCCATTTTGTCCAAACCAATGAATTATTTTTGAATCAGGATTTTCGAGAATTTCCATGTGAATTGGTGATGATAAATCACCTTCACCAGTAACTAATACAAATTTATTTTGCAAATAAGGATAAATCTTATCGAAGAATTCATCTATTGCCCATATACGAACATAAATAATACTACCAGATGGTAGACAAGGAGCAATTTGTGTTCCTTGATCAGTTGTTCTTTCTAAATGTTCATTAAATTGATCAGGCCACCCATATATCCAATCAGCAAGATTTCGAAAATTTTGTGGACAAACAAAGTCTGGAAAATGTCGAATAAAATGTGATGAATCGAATTGAAGTGTATCATTGCTTAATGTACTTGAATAAGGACAAAATAGAGAACAATTATTTGATTGGATTGAATGAGATATTGATGACTTGTAAGCAATATTTGAAACAGATAGAAAGAATATAAAAAGAATAATAATATAGCATAAACGATTCCATCGTGTTTTAATTCTTCTATTAGAAAACATTGAGCATTTTATATTTTATAAGACATGCTATTGTTTACAAAGAAATAATCTGGAAAAAATAAGAAGATACTTGTAAAATCGCGTTCGGGTTTTAACGAAAATATAATCATAAAAATGTACACTTTATCAAATTTCGTTCAAGAACTTTAATGTATTTGATTTATGAACTAATTGTATCTCTGGAAGGATGAATCAATTCAAAAATCGAACAGATAGTTACATGCAATGATAGACAATACACATTATTGTACCTTTGAGAAACTTATCGAACTGCTGCATGTTCTGTGAAAGTAACATATATTAAGATTGTTTCATAGATTTTGAGTTAATTTTTTGTATATTTCGAATATTTAAAGTTGGACGGACATAAAAATTGTATATTTGTAACATCTGAACTATCATTCAAAATTGACTATACTCGATTGATATCAGCATTGAGAAAGTGTCGCATTAGAAAACATGCTAAAATATATTTATCTGATTTATTTTTCACTCTTTTTTTAGTCAATATGAAAGAAATATCAATCTTGCACTCATTGTAAGTCGTTTTTATTATTGTGTTCTTATGAAGTTTAATGGTAATATAGGTTTAAATGTAGGTTTTTTTTGCATGACTAAGATAAACATATAATGAAAACAACGTGAAAAACAAACTTGATACTATTATTTTAATATATTTACTAACAGCATGCCCTATTAATAAGGGTGTCAATTGAGTATAATAAATTTTCCTTAACAATTTAGATGTTATTTTCAAACATATATTTTTTGTCTGTTCAACTTTCAATATTCAATATATATATATGGGCATGGCCAGTCATGTGATACCCCATTTTGATACACTCCTATTGTAAGGATAGAACATACTATTGTTCGGGTCATATAAGAGAGGATCCTAGATAACCCTGGATTGACCCGAACAACATGATGTTTTATCCGTACAACAGTAGAGAAAAGCTACCAACTCACACGATAAGCTAGTAGCTTTTCTCAACTATTGTACGGATAAANAAACTTAATTTGTATTGTATATATACAAGTACTCGACTTAATATCTATTAAAACGAACTTAATAAGATAAAAATTGATTATCATCATTTAATTTATTAATTAAAATTTCATTCCACGAATTTCTATTCAAAATAAAATCGATTATTATGACATTCTTTCGCAATATATATATATGTTGTAGGCAAAATTAGAATCTGACTAGAGATAAATTCTTAAAAAGAAAATAATCAAAATCTTAGTGTTATGACTGTATTTTATTCAACAAAATCTTTTTTTTTTAACATTTTACAATTACAAGTCCAAATACTTTACTCTATTCACTCATATTTTTACAACAACCTCGTTTTGAATGACATTTTGTTGAACAATTTTGACTATTTTCTTTTTAAGAATTTATCTCTAGTCAGATTCTAATTTTGCCCGGGCAGAATTAGAATTCCAATTTTGCCTAGGCAAATTCCGAATTTGCCCGAATTCCAATTTTGCCTACAACATATATATTGGTATCTTAAAATGAACCAATGTGACGAAAAAAAAAACACAATTCATCTCAGACGAATCTGACGATATATTTTTTGGTGAATTCCCGTTTCGTCGAAACCTTAATTGATTTTCCTGTTTCGTCGAAAAATTAAATTTATAATGAAAAAAGGAGGAACAAATCAACTGGTTTAGTTGTTTTGATTATCCTAAACAATATTTTTTCTAAAGAAACTGATTAAGGATGATGATGTGGGCAAGGGTGAATGTTTGAGTGTGAACATTCAGTTCACTCAACCCCACATCTACTCCAACATTTACACACCCTTACCAATAAACATAAACGTTAGAAGAATATCTTGAAAAAGCTGTGAGATTAATTGATATAAAAAAATATTGTTATTTGTTTTTTGTTTTACATTCTTTCTCTTCTGATATCTTCTTTTTGCGCATCTAATACTGTTCTCTAATAAACTTTTCTGAAAAAATCATGTAGAATTATCAAACATTATCTTTGATTAGTGTATTTTAAAAAAATTCAATTAAATAGAATAACCTACTCTCTTTCTTTTCATTGCAATTTTATTTTTCGACAAAATGGGAACCGACATAGTTTTATTTTCGACCGAACAGGAACATCAATTAAGGTTTTGATGAAACGACAATTCACCCAAAATTGAATAATAATTATTCTCTAATGTAATTTAGAACATTACTAAACAACCTTATTTGATGATTCAAATATATCGATCTAAGTAAAACTATGACTAGTAATAACAAATGGGCATAAAACTTTTTGTAAGCAAACAATACAAAAAATGTTTCATATACCATCAAAATATAATGATGAATAAAAGAATCTAATTTCAATTAATTGATACTGCATCTAAATCGCTTGATTCGTTGTTATTTATTAGTAAATCTCTTTCTCGTTGCTGTAAATTCTCTTTTGTGACATTTTGATAGTCGAAGCTGTCTTCTGCGAACTTTAATGATAAAAAATGAAAGTACTAGAACACACACAGTTTTCTTTTTCGTTTTTCTTTTCTGTTGTTATTCTAATTCTGGTAGTGAGTCATCGTCAAGGCAGTGATAGTTGGCAGAAGTGACATTTTCTTGTCATTTTCTTCCGATCCACTATAAAACTACAATAACAATAAAAAAGAAAAAAGAAAAAAACGTGTATGTGTTCTAGTACTTTTTATTTTCTATCAATAAAGTTCGAAGAAGGTAGGCGCGACTTCCAAAGCATCATCAAAAAGAAAATGAATATTTTACAGTAACTAGGAAGAAATTTACTAATAACTAACAATTAATCAATCAATTATGATCTTACTTAGCAAAATCGAACCGAATGGTATCTAAATCAACTTACACTATAAAGAATAATAGAATTGATTTATGTAATAACAATCTCTGATATAATGTGTCAAACACTTTTTTCCATGTAAAGCAGGAATTCATTTGATTTCGAAAGTAGAATCAAGTAAGTTTCAGTGTAATTACTTTGGCAATAAAACTCTTTGAAATTTATAATGAAAAAACTCCAGAGTATCTACTTTCAATGTGTTATCCAAATTTTAACTTTTGGAGGAATGATTCAAGACTTCGAAAACGTTGCTTTGATTTTTGGAGATACGTCACTTCCTCAGCCTTCATGCTACATAAAATACTGCTCTTCAGATAATAAATTCTTTTAGTACCATTTAAAAATCAATTATTTCTCTCTTAGTCTCTTCTAATTTTCTCATTAGAGCCAAACCTAAAACTTGAAATCAATTATTGACGATCTTTTTAGAAATTGTTTCGTGAGTACATTTTCGTGGTGCAATCAACAAGAAAGTTGCTTTATGTATATGCTTCAGTAAATGTCTGAATATCTGAATTTTAGATATTTAATTATTGAATTCAACTTTCTTGTTTGACACTATTACATTAGATATAACTGACTATCTCATTGTCACATTCTTATCGTTATTTTTAAATTTATTTCAAAGTGCTTTTTTTTCCTTTTTTTTCTTCCATTTCTTCTTTATTCTTAATTTATTTCCAACACACACATAAAGCATACGATACAATAAAGTAAATTTATTTAGTCGAATCATGATCATTTCATCATATAAAAAGGAACATATTTTTTAAATATTCATTGTTTCTTGTTTCTATTATTTGACAATTTCGAACTCAACATGTCAGTATCCTGTAATAAAAGTGGTACAAATTGTAAGAGATTATTGTCCAATCCAGCGAGCGGTACTAATACTGTTGTAGGTCTTGTACTTGGTTCTATAGCATGTTTAATTTTTGTTATATCGATGGTCATAATTATATATATGCTACATTGTAAAGGATGTTTTCGAAACAGATTACAGTTTCGATTTCGACGAAATCGGACGTTACAAAATCAAGAAATATCAGATCAACAACAATCACAAGTAAATCCACAAAAGTCTTTTAGTGAATTATCGCCTTCGATTCAAGAAGCAAATAAAAATGAGAATATTGTTTGAGTAAAAGACGCTTAAAAACGCTTCAATTCATGGATTATTTATTTAATTTGAATATTAATCTATTTATTTTACTAAGATCTATTATATATTTTATGGAATTCTTCCTTTTTTAAAATTTAGTCACACTTTTCGTTTTGTATCTTACTCGAGATTTTTATACCGAAGTTTGGACATGAAGCTGATCACGAATGGCAAAGATCTGGAAGATTTTCGCTTATATATGATATCAAAACTTCGTTTATGAAAGTTTCATTGCAACAGACGAACATTGATGTTTATACTTAAATTTTCTTTGTAAAAATAGAAATGGTGTTATATATGTCAGCGTTCAAACCAAGATCCGATTTTGAACTAATTAAAACTTAGGTCGAGCAAAAATTTGAAATCGATGTTTGGTTTCGAGTTTTTCTTTTTTTTTTGATGAACTACGATGCAAAGATGATACTTCTTTTGTACATAGCTGATTGATCATGAAAGTTTGATTTTATTATTTGTGAAAATAAAAAGATTTTCTGTTGAGTTTCTATTTAAACATAAAACTACTGAAAACTTATTTAATCTAACTTGAACTGTTCATCCAAGTATTATAAAAGTAAATGCCATCAATTTATTGTAGCTGATTAATAGAAAGTTCTAAATCAAATAATGACTTCAGAGTAAAAAATGAATTTTGATCTCAACTTTTTGCTCGCCTCAAGTATGAACTATATAGCTAAAACTAAAATCTTAGGTTGGACGTTGACATATAAATTTCGTATGTATTTATAGAACACAAAACGATGGAAGAAAGTCAACTAATCAATCATGAATAAAAATCAAATTATCAGTATGTCTGTATTCTTTGTGTTTTTTTTCTTTCAGTTAATTGATACTCTCGTGATAGAGTTCGGCGGTTCCAAAAAACTGGAACCGTTAAATCATCAAATAGATAGAGAAAATATTAAATTTATGTCAAGATATCTTTATTTTTTTCATTCTTGAAATTAAAGATTTCAGTATATGTGTGCACTATTGTTTTTTTTAGCTTCTGAAATATGTAAAATCTTTAATTTGAACAATTCAATAGTGAAAATTTGTCAAAATAAACTTAAAATATACATATTTATCTATTGGTTGACCGATTTCGATTCAACTTGATATTTTTGAGAAGCGATTCAGAACCGTTTTTTTTTCGTTGTAGTAACCGGAACGGCCGAATTCTATCTTACAATAACACTCAACATAACTATTCAATCAATCTATATTAGTTACTCAATAGGTTATAATTACAAAGTACATGAATAGATAGATGATTATTTTCTATATAAGATTAGTATGAGTCAACATGTTTTAATTACTGATATTTTAAAATCCGATGCTTGAAATCATCTGATATGGGTTTCGGATACTATGCGACACACTCGATTTCTTACTGATGAAGAAGCCTCTCTAGCTGTCCTCTGTCGATTTCAATAATTTCTTTTTTGTCTATAGATATAGATACTACACAGTGTTCTAATAAAAACCACAAAAAGAATTTGGATTCATACTGATGTATGACTAAGCCATCGAACTTTTAAAATGTATATTTTCAAATTTCAATATGAAACTTTGGGCATAAAGAGAGTTCAACCAAACTGGGTTTCATAAAAAAATTCAGAAGTTTGAAACAAAATCACTTCGTCATATGATAATTTCAAGATATAGAGTCTGTTTTTCATGCATAGCATATGCAATATACATTCTTGGAAAGCTTCATATCTCGAAGAGACTTTGTTCCAAGCTTGTGAGCTTTTAATGGAACGTAGTCTAGCTGAGTTCTCTTTATACACAAAGTTTCATATCAAACTTCAGCAATATAAGTTTTTCGAAAACCTGACATCCTACAGAGGCTACTAGAAAATACACATTTTAAAAGTTCGTTAGCTTAATCAAATATCAATAGGATCCAAAATCCTTCTAGATTTTTTATTAGAATACTATGTCGTATCTATAGGTAAAACATCATTGAAATCAAGAAGAAAACAGTTGAAGAGGTTCCCTTATCAGTAAGAAGTCGATTACAAGAATTTATCAAACAGAGAGGACGATCAACGCAATAGTGATGATCGTTGTCCATCATAAAATACTATTTTATTTTTATAGAACAATGTAACCTTTTTGTTTGCTGTTTGAAAATAAAGTCTTGTCATCGAAGTAGACTCAAAAATATATTTATCATAATTTTCAAGCAGAAAAAAAGACAAAAATATCTGTTATTCTCATTATTACATAAATTGGAAATTATATTTTGGAAAAAAAAATCCATTTTTCGATTCCCTGATAAGGATGTCTCAAAATAAAGCTTATTCAATAGAATTGAATTATGAAGAAAATAGTATGAATGTATAACTTGTTCTTTTCTGCATCTAATGACTTTATATTTAAATTTTTTGAAACCTTGACGAAAGGAAAATGTCACCATGCTCGAAATCGTACGAATATTTTTTTAATGTATAAAACATGCATAATTTTGAAAGATTGACCTATCATTTAATATAGACTCAGTCAACAACACTAGTTTTAATAGAGTAAATACTAGGCGATATAATGTTTCTTTTGACATCTACCAAATCTTATAAAGTTCGTATTTCAACTATCTGTGATCAAAAAAGAAATCGTACGAATAATTTTTGCAGTAACTGTATATAGAATTGACAATCTTAATCTTCTAGATATGCGCGTTGTGAAATTTTAAATAAAAGTACATTGATTATTATATATTTCGATCTTATTTCCAATCAATAACAATAGTAATTCTTAGATTGTAATCATTTTTTTTTCTTCTTATTTTTTTTTTCTATTCTTTCTTTTTTCTTTTTGATTTCTTTTCTAATGTAATCATCTATAATAGTTTAGGTTTCAATAATGTAAATGTCAATATATCTGCGTCACTTTCATCAAGTTTAATCAAATATTCTTCATATTGATTCTTGTGTTTGTTTTGATATTGGCTGCAAAAACATCATGTCGTCATCAACATGTTCGAGTAGTACGGTATGTGCTTCTCAGACTAGTTCTACGTTTAATCATCTTGCGAATATTGGCAAAATTATTGGTATTGTACTAGGATCTATATTAGGACTTGCCATTTTGATATTCATTATTGGAATTATTTATTTTACTTTTTGCAAAAAGAAACGTCAAGTACAAGTTTGGACTCATCCATATCCAAGACCACAATCCTATGGTCAATCGATGCCGATGTATCCATATGCAAATTATCCACATGAAGTTACTCAAGAGCCAAAATCAGATTCACAAAAGATAGTAGAAGAACCACCACCTTCCTATGAAGAAATAAGCAGAAATGAAAATTCAACTGAAAAGATTTAAGCATTTTATATTTTCCATTATAAAAGTTATACTAAAAAAATTGTGAATATCAATGATTTTTTTCTTTATGTTATAAAATAAGTTAGAAGTACTTAGATCTGACCAAAAGTTCTGAGATCGTTAAATAAAAATATAAAGATAATAAGATATTTTTTATTTTATTTTATCAAATGTTGACGACAGTTGCCATGATTATTTATATCCAGTTTAATTCTTTCTAACAATTTAGTGAAAGTTTTTTTGAACTCTTTTTCGAAAAGAATTTTAACTACTTTGGAAATTGCACGAGTACATAATATTTCATTTATTTAATTAATTAAACTCCCTTCGATAGAGTTACTTAATCAAAGATTAGATAGTATTAGGTACGGCGAATATGACTGCTGCGATATTGTATTAATGTCTTCTTCTGTCAAATAATTAATAAGATCAGATCAGTATGAAGTCAACAATGATCATGGAACACTTTTGTACATTTTGCACCTTATGCCTCCTTTTGTTTTCATATTACATTTACAAAAGGGTTCAGACAATTTTCTATATAATACTTGTAGTCTATACAATCTTGTCTTTATCTACACTCAGAACAATTTGATTTAAAGAATATATCAGACAAAGTTCGTGTTCAAATCTATCTTCATAAACAATAGTCTTGGACGATTCATCCTCAATAAGCTAGCTAGCATCAGATGACTTATGACTAGTCTGCATAAAATAAAGCCACATTTTGTCACTACTACTGCAATAATGCAACTGACATGATCTAAGAAAATTTCGCAAAATTTTAAAATAAATGAAACATGAATAAATCATGCAGTTTCCAAGGTAGCTAAAATTTTTTTCGAAAAAGAGTTCAAAAAAAACTTTCACTGAATTGTTAGAAAGAATTGAACTGGATATAAATAATCGTGGCAACTATCCTTAACATTTGATAAAATAAAATTAAAAATATTCTCCACATCTTTATATTTTTATTTAATGATCTCAGAACTTTTGGTCAAACCTATGTACTTTAGATAAGTATCATTTTATTGCAATTGTTAATTATTAGATTGATTAGCGAAATCAATTACTTATTTAAATTAGATCGTATACATATGTAAATTGATCACATTAATATCATTACATACATATATGCAATTTATTGAAAGTTTTTTATTATTAAATTTGAATCTTTACACTAGTCAAGTATCTCAAAATTTCGTTTTCTACTGGAAAAACTTAGTAGAAAAAATTAAAACCTACGGTTTTTACTATCAAAACATAAACATTCTTTTAGTTTTAGAGGAAGCCTTTGGGAAAAATCATGCCTTTATAGAAGCGTCTTGTAAGCGTTTTCTTTCGAGGTATTTTTCGAATGAGAGTAGCCATCTAAGATGGAGTGGGAGGAGAGAAATTAAGAATAATTATTAGCTCAATCTAGCTCGACAATATTGACGTTGTCTATTCTTCTGTATAATTTAAATATTGATAGACTCTGAAGCAATAGTAAACTTAATTACTTTTGTTCCTGCCTTCCTACCTATTCATTGTTTTTTTTTCCATTGAATCAATAAATCATGGCCTGTTTCTTATTAGATGTTTTTTGAAAAACATATCAAGTATTTTTTATTCTTAAATTTTAACAGTAATTTGTCACGCTCAACAATGTTTTTGCTGTTTCCAACCGCGTGATATTTAAAAGATCAAATACTTTACACTATGTAGATAAAAAGCTCAATATTAGCATTAACAAATGAAATAGATAGAATTTTATTGTAATTTGAATCAAACAAAAACTGATCTATTTTAGTTAATCGATGACAGCTATAGTTGTTCTTTACATTATTCGTTCGATGAATAGCAGATTTCATCAAATGCAGATAAAAACATGACTGAATCTCGTCTTCCAATAGCAGATTTCGATAATATGCGAAACAAACATTTTTAATTAGCGGACGAAATAAAAAGCAAGCGTGTAGTCTTGCTGTTGTATAAATGATGTATGATCAACTTTAACAAACCTTGTAGATAGATTATGATTTTTCTTGTTGATTGTAATCTAATAACAAAAAGCACATACGACTTCAATAAAAAAATTAATGAAGAAGAAATTTCATATTTTATTGTTATTATATATTTTTTTTGTTGAATTCTAAATGTTCCTTTCTTTGATACATAACAATAAAATATCTGAACACTAGACGAATTAAATGGGAAAATAGTTGACATGTAACAATGAATTGACAATACAAAAAAAAAAACTATATATTATGTATCTGAGTATGTAGAAAAAAAACAATCATGATCAAAATAATATTTGCTACATGATAATAAATATATTCAAAGAAAAAACTGAAAATTACTTTGAATTTTAATGATACTTTTCTATGACTAGAAAAATTCATAGATGAAAACCAAAACTCTTAAAGTTTTTAATTTACATCGATGTTCATTATTCTGTCACGCATTTTTTCTCATATTTGATTATTCTCAGAATGAAATTGAATAGTGTCAACACTTTATCTGAATATAAACTTTGAAAGGTTTCATTAAACCTATAAATTCATTCTTTTTTTTGCTGTACTATTCTTTCGATCTATTGTTTTTTCCTGAATGTAACAAAGCAATTTATTATTTTTTTCTCTCTGATGTCTTCTCTTTTTCATTTCTACATATGAATCCTTTCCGAAACACATACAACCTCTCGAATGTTGTAATAAAAAAAGTACTCAATTCAAAACGTGCTTATTCTTTCATCGGTAGGAAACAAATTTTTACAATTTTTATTATACTTTTTGTTCATCATTGATTTGCATACATTTAAAATGTCATCCACTAGTTCAAGCATGAGTACTACAGATATAATCGGTATTGTGATTGGAGGTGTCTTAGGTCTTGCTACAGTTATTGGTCTTATCATTACTATTGCTGCAGTGTGTTGTAAGAAAAATAATAAGTCACAAGTATGGGCTCAACCTAATCCATATGAATCTAATCCATACCAACCACCATATGGTGCTCCTTATGGTCAATCGGCGAACACTGGTCATTACCCACAACAATTTCCTCATCAACAACCACAACAACAATCATGGAATCAACAATCAACAGATACTGATCGACTTCCAACTTATTCTGCTGTACATGCTGGAAGTAATTCAAATGGAAAAACTTAAATATTTATGATTGGTTCAAAATAATAAACAGAAGTCTAAATGAAAATTTTCTTTGAATGCTTTTTACTAAATAAATAAACATTTAGACTATATATATTTTAGTCATATGATTCTGAATTTACAGGATATATCATTATTTGTATTTTCTCAGTTTTTCATAGTAAAACATAGAATTGTTTTTCCTCGATGATAAATTTGAGTAAAGTATATATAAACGTAAATTAAGTTCTGATGTAAATCTCTATATGACAAAATAGAAATAACTTTTTTTATAAAAAAATTATCACGTATGATTGTTAAAATACATGTTACGAAATTTCGGTTTTCTTCTAACTATTCTTTGCTTTTTTTCTTAAACATACTTTTAAAATCATGTCTATTAAAATTGCTTTAACAATCGGATAGTGTTAAGAAAATAAAATCACATAACAGAAGTTTTTCTAAAATCAGTCATCATGTTGTTTGTCCGTAATGTTATTTTACTGCTATGTAAGTACGATTTTCTTTGTTTAATTTTAATTTTTTTGAATTGGATTAGTTATTATTATTAGTGTTCGAAATTGGGTTTCAGCCATTGTGGATGACCTGTTGTTATTCAATTATAAAAGTATGTAGATTTAATAAATACGACTAGAGACAGACAAAGACTATTTCAATCATTTATGATGTCAAACAAATAGTGGCAAAAATTTTGAATGATATATACAATATAATCTCTTTGTTCTTGATATCGTGCTCATAGCTCATTGCTGTGGAGATGTAGTACTTTTATAATATTTTTAAAATGAATGTCATAGTCTTCCTCAGGAACACCAAAACAACAGATCTTCGAATTTTTACTTGAAACCTCGCATAGACACAGGCCTTAACATGGAAAGTTTTTTGTGAATGTTTCAGATTTTGTCGCTGTTCCTATCCTAACATACAATTATGATAATAGCATGTTTTTGACATCGGTTATGGAAATCGGTAGATTTTATGTTTTTATTTCATCACAGAAGCATATCAAAAGAACTGATACTACTCTCGTTAAGGCTTGCCTTGACGTAAAGGTTCCAGTCGAAATTTGAAAATTAATTTTTTACAATGTTTCGAAGCAGAAAACCACGGCATTCATTTTAAAAAATATCGTATCGTGCTGCAGTATCTCCGAAGTGATGAGTTAATGATACAAACACTTTTTAGGATATTCATAGCTCCATTAGGTCGACATAATACACATAGTCTCGACTTAAAAACAATTTATTAGTTGAAGAACTTCCTTCGTTAGATAAAATAGTTAACCAAGATTAAAGAAAAACTAAACATTTGAACTGAATTATCTATTTTGGACAATTGATAGTAAAACATTATTGTTTAAAGGAAAGTTAGTATAGAGAAGCATAATGAAGGATACTAAAAAAAAAGATTATCTGTCATATAAAAATAAAATCTTCAGATAATATCAATGATTTAAACATTAATCAATTCTGTCGTTCAAATCAACTACGTGGCATAAGCAATAATAACAAAGAAATATTTCAATTGAATAGTTTTCTTGATGCATACGTTTCCAATGAAGACGGCATCAATGTACATAACAATGATACGAATCAAAATATCTATTTTCGACAACAAACTGTGAATAAAAATATTATTCATTTATTAATAAATTCCTTTCAATTTTCTTGATTAATTCATTCGATTTACAATTACAAAAATCTATTTCCAAAATCAATGAAATTTTAATATTAGTGATAAATTCAAATTAAATACTCAATTTATTTCCATCCCACTTGAAAAAGTATCACCAAATAATATTCAAGGTAGACAACTATTTCAATTAAATGGTGCTAATGTTCAATTCCCTCAATTGAATAATAATAAACTCATCATAATTAAAGTAAGGAAAATGAGTTCTTTTTTCTTGTATGTTTTTTGTTTTCTATTCAGTTAATTACTTTACCATTTTCGTCAGTTGTTTCATTAACATTGTATGATCAATATGATCATGTAGTAACTATTAAAAATACAACTAATCCATTTGAAATTCTTATAACACGTAAAATTAATAGTCTGAGGTCACCAATGATTCGTCAAAATGTAAGATTATTATCAAATAATTTAAAATTTAAATTTAAATTTTATTATATTAATTTAACACAAGCTTAATTTATCAATTTCACTTCATATTGAAATTAAACCAGAAAATCAAAATCTTTCATATTTATTTATTATTCAATTTAGTAATATATCTCATTTAAACAAAAATCTTATCGATGAATGGAAATTCATGTGTCCAAAAGGTAATTTTTTTTATTAATAAAAACAATTATCATAGAAAAAAGTTTCTTTTTTCTAGATCGATAGCCTCATACTTCAACATATACATATTTTATTGATAATACTCGAATTTCACATCATCAATGGGCTGTTATTGGTATTCGTGAAATAAAAGAATGTAATCACGATAATCTTGATGATAATAATAATTGGCAATCAGATGGATTAAAAGTTAGATGCCGGCTATTCTAAAATTGAGCAAATTTTTTTTATTACACTTGGATAGAGCTTCTCGAGTTACCAATAGGAATGTTGTTTTTGACATATTTAGACGATTTTTTTTGTATTGAAACGCAGTAGAATTAGGAAAAAAAACAACCAAAAAATCCTATACAACGTGATTAAGGATAAAGCGTCAATGACATTTTTCATACTTTTTCTTGACGCAGAAGGCTGAAACGGTTATGATATGCATGTATCTAACCAAGATCTTGAATTTTGGCCGAAAGTTTCAACTCTGCGCCTTAAACTAGTACTGAACTGCATGGACAAGATTAATGTAAAAATGAATTTTTGTATTATTAGAAAATTTTTGTTATATTTTTACTGTGTAGTCAATCGTGACAGATTGTCTAAAGATTGTTTTAACTATAAAAGAATGCATTCATGTATAAAGTCTTTTAAATACACAGAAAAGCTTGTCTCAATATAACATGGAGTATTGTTCGTACAGTTATATAATACAATTATTTAATGAACGTATACAATCAATAGATAGGAATGTTAAACTTGCTGATGAATGAAGACATGAAAATATGTGAGGCATAATGGATGAAAAAATTCGCGAAAACATGTGTCATACACCATTACAATTAAAAAAAGAAAATTCACAAGAATGAAGGAAATTTTCAAAAGAAAAATTTTAAAAAATATTTTATCAATTAAAAATTTTTCATAGAAATCAATGGACGACATGTTCATACACGCTGAATTTTATTATAATTTACGTGTTTGAGAAAAGGTGTCTTTTATAGTTTCTTTCCATCAGATGTTCATAAATATCAATTGTCAATAAACAAAGATGACATAAAAATCAAGTACAAAAACTCATGTATTTCAGCACTAATTTTAGTTAGAGAGTTGAAACTTTAGAATATTCAAGATCTTGGTTAAATATATATGGGATAAAAATTTTAGCTTTCTACGATAAGAAAATGTATGAAAAATGTTCTTGACAATTTATCTTCAATTATTACAGGACATCCTTTACTAGTAGTGTTTTAAGGTTTTCACCATCAGAATTTCTACTCTGGATCAAACGAATATCACATTTAGAATCAGTGCAAAAATCTGCATCGAATGATATATTCAAAATTTTGGTTTCTACATCTCCTCATTGGTATTTTTAGATATTCTGACCTATGCTTCCGCTAAGGTCGAAATTAGACGAAAATTAGCTTTCAACATTGAATATGTTATTCGATGCAGATTTTCATGCTGATTCTGAATATGATGATCGTTTCTTTTGGAATTGAAATTCTGATCGTGAAAAACCTTAGAATACAAACTCGTATTTATATTGTTTTTGCTATCATATCGAAAAAAAATCGATTGTTTCAACAATCAAGCAATATTTTTCAAAAATCATACATCATTTTTTCCTAGCTGTATGACGAGTAAAATGAAAAAGAAATACTTCGAGTCTTGACGCTTTTGGCGTATTTAATTTTTTATAGGCTTTGCTGATTATTTTTAAACCTAAGTTTCACTACTAAAACATCACTTGAATATGTCAAAAACAACATTTCTACAGATAATTCGACGAGCTCTATTCAAAAATTACAAGAAAAGGTCGTGCACAAATTTCGAATTACCGACACTTTAAGTATAAACAAAAAAACAAGATAAACCATTTGTAATTTAAATTAAGTTGGATCGAAAACAAATGAAAGTTTTACTCAACATTTGCTGCAGGTTTTCTTGTACTTCCTGCGCCTGTTCGTTGGAATTTATTAGACTTTGACTTTACACAAAATCTAACTATTTATATTACGTTAATTATTATTGTATTAATTTACTTTGTAACAACGGAGTTTTCATATTATAAGGATGGTATGGATGCAAAAATAGTGAACAAAAAAGAAATATTTTGTCTGCTTTTATTTTGAAATATTCTGTTTTTTTGTTTAGCTGATGGCAATACCACTTAGTGATAATAACCGACATGATAAATATCTTTATCAGTTAGTAGTATTTACAAGAATGAGAGCAAATGCTGGTACAAAATCAAAAGTAAGAAAAGAAAAGAAATAAAGTAAAATGAAGATTTACCTTTAAATTATAAAGTTCATTTTGTTCTTTCTGGAAGTGAAGACGAAACTAATGTACAAAAATTAACTGGTAATAGAAGAATACTTGATCGTGAAAATGTTGATTCGTTCATTATGGCTATTGAAAGACTTGATAATAAAGATTTTTTTTTGTCTGTTAATGAAAGAAATCTTTTCTTTCTTTTCTATATAGATCCCTTGATCAACTTAATTATCTTCTTATTTGGCATGATAATTCGGGTTCAGGTTCGGATGCATCATGGTTTCTTAAATATATATTAGTACGAGATTTACAAACAATGGAATAAGTTATTTTATTTGTGAAAGATGGTTAGCAGTTGAAAAAGATTCTGTCGAAGTAAGAAATCAATGTATTTGTAGTCATGTTTTACCCAGATTTGATCTATCAGAAGAGAAGAAGAAACACCTTGTTTTCTTGGGAGTACAGACACATAGTAGTATGTGCTACAATAATTACGAACTCTGAGAGACGAACCCAATCTTCAAAAGGATGGTGTTTCCCTGCTTAACTAAAATTATGTTTATTATTATAGATTGATGGGACAATAAATGCAGCAGATAAACTAGAAAAAATAGAATTAAAACATGTTCTCTCTAAAAATGCTTATCGATCAATGGCTGATAATCATTTATGGTTTTCAATTTTTGCTTATCATTTACCTTCAGCTAATCGTTTTACTCGTATACAACGATATACATGTTGTTTTGTACTACTTTTTTATGAATTTTCTTATAAGTAGTCTTTACGATGATACAAAACAAGAAGTAAATACGAATGAAAATGATCAATATGCTGTAACAATTGGACCATTTCATCTTTCTAAAGAAGAGGCAGTAACTTTTTTCCCCTCTATTTCATTGTCAAAATTTTCTGAAAACAATCAAGTTTACTTCAGTGATGAAAATTCGAAACATAATAAAAGCTTAATTAATTAACAAATTCTTGATAGAATACTAAATAAGCAGAAATGCTATGAATTTCGACTATAATTGGTAATACCGACTTTTCTATCTGCTTTTTTCATATGTTCGTATAAGAGAAACAAACAGACGCATAGTACAGGAGCACAAATTTGTTTTCTTGTTTTTTGATATAAATGAAAGTAAAAAAGACATTCATTCGTCAAATTAACTTTTCTAATTTGTACTGTGAATCTTTTTCTAAAGTATGCATACTTCCAGTTGTTCTAAGTCATCTTGTGAATGTGTCATCAGTTAAACAAACTGAGATTCTTATGCAAAATATTCAAATCTTTGAATATAGGACATTCTGTACTGAGTAATAAGACTAAGTCAATTTTAAAATGAAAATATCTCAATAAGTAACTAAAACACACTACTTCCGAAATAGCTTTGAAGTACGAATTCAAGTTTACTGTTTATACTGAAGATTTCATTATCTATAACATTTGTTTGCATAGATTCAATTGATTGCTATACTTATGTATTAAAAAATTGACTGGTCTGAATAGTATTGATAATAGAAATATTCTCTTCTGAAAAAGTTTATTTCGAAAAAGAATATATTTTCTAAAAGAAAAAATATATTTGTTTTTAAACTTTAGATTAGTATTGACATTATTATTGAATTCATGACATTCGTTCCGAGTTTACTTCTTGTTGCTCTATTTCGTCAATCAAAACCACGTCGTCCTCGAACAATATCTCCTGTTGATGAAGCAATTCAAAATATACGAGCAAATAAATCAGAAACAAATACTAAATCACATTCAATTGAATCAAAAGAAAAAAAATTCTTTTTTTCCATGGTGGTATTTAATACTTGCTTATATTCTTTCATTTTTAACAGTTAGTACTTCAGTATTTTTTATCATTGTATGAAGTATTCAATATGATGATTCAAAAATACATCGATGGCTTGGTTTAATTCTTGCAAGTTTTTATGCTGCTGTACTTCTTACTCAACCATTTAAAGTACTTGCATTAGCATTATTATTTATATGTTTTTGCCGAAAAAAATCTCCAGTTGAAGCTTTTATTAAACAAGAAGATTCAGTTGAAGAATTTACTGTTTCAATTGAAGATTCAGATCGAAAATTTCTGGTTATAACTGTTTTTTCCCTCTTTCTGTCATCAAAGTTTTTGTTCTTTACTTTTAGTCAAAATCTCTTTTAGCTAAAACTCATCGTGATCTTCATCGTGCAAAACGTGAAAGAGCAGCATTAAAAAAATTACGTAAATTCGTTTGAAAGAAGTTAAATCATGGTTAATTTTATGTGAATTATTTTTTCTTTTATTATTTCTTGGTATTCTTTACGCAATTAGTTTTGCTAATCATGATGCTGAAAATGAACATCAAATGATGAAGTATTTACGACGAGAATTTTTCAAAATTGATTATCATTATCCAGAAAAATATAGATCTGGATAAAAGAAACATAGCTATGTTTTTGAAAATATTGATTCGATTAAAGATTCTTGATATTGGTTAGAAAATATTTTTATCAATAAATATCTAGAAACACGTTGGAGTGATTGTGCTACAAATAATACACGTTTATTACGAAATACTCAAACAAATAGAATTATTGGCCGGCCTACACTACGGCAGATACGCGTTAAAAATGGTAAATACTCAGTGCTACACTGTAAAAAAAAAGTGTACAATAACTAAACCTTAGTATCCCTTTATTATCCTTCCATAAACCCTTTCTATGTATAAATCTTACCAAGGGTTTATGATTCATTATAAATTTATATACTCTTGTACTGTTTTCTGTTTTCATAGCCTCTTTTTGGGCATCCAAATGGAATAAACTCTTAGATAAAGTGTTTATTATTCTACGGTTCTGCTCACAACGTGTCATAATAAACCCTTCGCGTAAGGGTTTATTCCGTTCATATATCCAAAAAAAAAACAGTTTATGAATACAGAAAACAGTACAAGGACATATGAGTTTGAAGTGGATCGCAAACCCTTATCAAGGTCTATGAAAGGATAGATTACACTTATAAATCTAACAGAGATTTATGCAATAGTACTAAATGGATAGTGAAGGTTTATTATTCTACATTTTCTTTTACCCTGTATCACAGCAAGTACAGATGTGTAAGAGAGTTTTGTAATGATGTACTTCACTTTAATATAGATTCAGTTACTTACTGATTATCCATATCTCGAAGTGAATAGTTATTTAAATATCACTCGATTACTTAATTATTGTGTTTGTGTTTTTTTTTTGGCAAGGAAACAAAAGATTGGATATAGGCGGATGAATAAGAACAGAGAATATCATGAAGTCGTTCTTTAATTTGAATTGAGAACTACTGAAATTAATTATTGAATGTTTAAACTGAGTCGAAAGAAGATAAGTTTAGATATGTTTCGAACAGATGAATAAATTTATCTTCTCTAAAGATAAGATAGAGATATGTTCTATTCGTACAAGAGACGTGATATATTCTATTGAATGTGCTTCAAGATTGATGAGATACTAAAAGTCAAATATCTCTTTATTTAGCTTAGATTCATGAGATAGATATATCATTATAATCCTCATATTTAGTACGAATATACTTTTTTATGCATCTTCTCCATTTCTGATTGCTTTGATGTATATGTAATACTATGAAAATAAAATTATTTTAGAATCATGTGCAAGAAACGCTCTTGATGGTCATATGGCAATCGATAATTGTAATCTACCTTATACTTGGTGTATAATGAAGCGAAGAATTCATTTGGATTTAACATTAGTATGAATGATTCACCAAAACTTATTCAAGGTTTAAAATATACATTAGTTCAAGATGATACATTAATTTATGCAACATCACATACAACGTATATGGCTGGTGGTTATGTACATGAAATTCAAGGAATAACAACTGAACAAATTATAACAGGATTTCGATATCTTCAAAATCATCGCTGGATTGATCGACATACTCGCGCTACTTTTTTAACATTTGATCTATATAATTCTAATGCTAATTTATTTGTTTATTTTTCATTACTTCTTGAACAATTATCAGCAACAACGAATCTTATTTTTTGACCATTATTTCAACCATTTAAACTTGTTCAATTATATACAGGAAAAGATCTTATTTATTGTATTATTTATCTTATTTTAATTATTTATTATATCATTAGTGAAATTAAATTTTTTTTTAAAGCGTAGAGCTTATATAAAACAATTTTGGTCATATGTTAATCGAGCTATCATTGTATGTTTATGGATTGGTGTTGTAATACATATTTTTCGATAAACAGAAATGAAAAAAATGGGAAATCTATTGAAAACAACAAGATGATTAAGGCCAATTAATTTGCAATTTTTCTCATATCTTGATAGTATTTTAACTTATCAACTTGGTTTCTGATGTTTTTTTGGTACTGTTAAGATGTAAGTAAAACGTAAAATTATTAATTAGAATTAGAGACAAACAAATACTTCTCTTGAAATATTTCTAATCGATAACATTTTGTTGATAATTATTGTTGCTTGAAATTCTAATATATAAATACTAGCTGTTCGGTGTACATCAGACCTCTAAATCGGATCACTTTTTCATAGTCCGTGCCAAGGAGTTTCTTATGCTTGCCTGGCTCAGCCCAACTTAGAATGGTACTATTAAAAGTATATTCCATTTAGAAAGAAATAGTTTCTATACAATGGTATTCCACGATCACTGCAGTCATTTATTAGAACATCACAAAAAGTTTATTATCATAGTGATCACAAGTTGAATAAGTTTGAATAATTTTTATGCTTGAAAAAACAGCATGATAGATAAGTCGAATTACTTATTGAACCGAAAAATCAAGATGTATTCGTACGTATTTCAATTTCTTAAAGACTATTATTTATTAACATAAGCATTCATGAGTAAATTGCTCGCTGATCAATTTTGAAAGAGTCAGATTGGTTACTGTCTTTAGTACACAGTTAACACATTCACATCAGTAACATCTATGTTACTTAGTGCACTTGATAATGCACTCGGCTTTGTGTGTGAATGAGAAATGTCATTGAACCGAATAAATGCTCTGCTTTTATTTATTTTCTAAATGAAACTTCCGAAATTTTCGCATAATAAAGATTTGTGATTGTTACTAGTTGCAAGATATAAAGCCTTTCTAAGAAATTTTGCGGAAGAACTCGAATAAAATCGTAAATATCAATTAATTTAAGTCTTTTTTGACCGATTAAAAGCAGATTTTTTTCTGTTTTTCCATGTGAGAAATCTTCCTTGGAAAAAAGAAATAGAATTCAGATATGACAGCTGATTTCAAGCTCCGATGTATATTACAATGTAATAGAAAATAATTGATTTCAAGCATACAGCTTAAATGATACGAAGTAGTTGTCATGAATTTTCTTTTTATGACATGACTATAGTGGAGTGAGATTATGTTTTATTAAGTTTGCTTGTTACGAGTACACAAGCAGCCTCTGCCTTGGTTTCATATAAATCTGTAGTCAACTCGTTTTCTTTCTTCCTTATGTTGTTTGAAATGCATAATGATAGCCATTCTTTGATATGCATACTTATAATAAGGATAAACAAGTCACAGCTTAAAACAAAGGTTCGAAAATATATCCATTTGTGAAAAAATATTTCCATATACACTGTAAAAAAAGAAAGATATCCTTTGACTATTTGTATTGAAAGTTATGAGAACAAGATAACTGTGATGCTTCAATTTTATCGAATCAATGTGGATAAATGTTTGTTTTTATTCAATATAATCTTTATTGAATCTAGACTTTTTTTATTGACAGCATTGTTCCTTTTTTTTAATAAATTCTCGTTTTATAAATTCATATATTTCTATTGAGTATATCTTTCTAAACTTCGTCTGCTTCGTTTTAATCGTTGTTTGTCATTATTACATTTAACAATAAAAAATCAATCGAACAAATCATAGATTTTTTTGCAATGTTTTCATTTGTATTTTGTGCTTTTAATGCATTATTTTATCTATTATTTCATCCTTATCTAGAACAATATTCAAATGGTTAGATACAAGTTTAGCATGTTTTGAAATGGTTTCACGATATATGCCAACAGTATCTGATTTGAAAGAAGTTGATCCACTTTTAGCTGGTTTATGGTTACTGTTATTTATTCTCGTGGCAGTATTTCTATTAAGTAATATGTTTATATCAATTATTGTTGATAATTTTAATTTAATACGTCGAGAACAATTAAATTGTAAAAATGAAATTGAATTAATTCAAATTACTATGACAAAATAAAACAATGGCTAAGTAGTTCATGATATTTTCAAGAAGAATAAGTAAAATCTTTTGTTTATTAGATTTGACTGCACGAAGGCGAGAAATAGAAAAGAATAAAAATCCCATTACTGAATTTTCAAACAAAATCGATAAACTTGCAATTGCTATTGATAAAGTAAATAATACTAATAATATAAATTCTAAATAATGTCTGCTTATTGTTTTTTTAGTTATATGGCAATACAAAACATTAATTATTCAATTATCATCGATAAGATATATAAATGTTATTGTTTTTTTTTTTGCTTTTGTGATCTATATTATGAAAAATAAGATTTAACGTTGTTTAAATAAAATATTTAATCAGTGAAATTTATCAAATGTTTAGAACGATTTCCACAAGATTACAAAGTCAAACATAATAGAAATTTAATGAAGAATTAATTGTAAAATTAAACTAAATATTCATACATATCTGTTTATTAAAGTTTAAAAAGTCTGTCGATTAGGTATTAGAGAAATTTTGTTTGGTATTTTATGGTTCTTTTCAATAGATTAATTAAAATTAAAAGCAATACTTTTCAACAATAAATTTTTTTTTATTTAAATAGATCTGGATCATTCACTCTCGTATTGAAGGTAATTCAGTTTTGATATTTTCTTCCAAGTTTTTCGTATTAACTTATTTGTTATTGATAATATGATTTAATAAACTAACGTACTAGAAACGTCGTGTATTCACTACGATCTCAATTACACTTAAAAAGAACTTCGTCCTTGTTTAGATGGTTGAATCAAAATTTTTTCGATTTTTCTCTTCTCTTCGAAGTGTTTTCTGTGTAATGCTATATTTTTATTATACCCAACTCTCGGTGCGATTATTTTTTCTATGCAAAATTCTCGTAATGGATGTTTTCAAAGATTCTGAGAACAGGAGTCATGGAACTCTAACATCGCTGAGCACCGCCCATATTCAATCACTTTAGTTGGAGAAAAAAATACTGATACATATAGGAAAGTTTGTGTTGTTTTTTTTCAAACAATGACTTTCTTGGAAAAAAAAACAAAAAGTTTCTCCCCCTTTTTCTTACATAGAGCATCCAATTGGGCCTCATTTTTTTAATGAGTACTTTGGTGAAATTACAGTGGTATTATTGTTCATTCTTAAGAATGTTGTTCCGATGAAATTCAGGAACCTTTTAAAAATTAGTATCATTGAAAAAATAACACGTTTTTTTTTTGTCGATGCTTCCAGTTTTTTGCTACTTCTTAGCTCTAGGAATTATATTTTTGAAAGAAAAATAGAATATGTACCACGATTTGACTCTAGTTGTCATGAAAAAATTTTAGGTCAAAAAAATGAGGTATTGAGTTTTGGGTATTTTGAGTCTATGACAACTTTTGCTCTACTTATCGAGATCTATCTGCCTTGAAAGCTTCATCATTTTTTGTTGGGTCGTTCCTGAGAAACTGCATAAATAGTAGGCAGATTGCCTTAAAATGAAAGACACATAGTTGATAATCTTGATAAGTTTTACTGTCATA
Source organism: Rotaria sp. Silwood2 (assembly GCA_905329745.1). NCBI lineage: Eukaryota > Metazoa > Rotifera > Eurotatoria > Philodinida > Philodinidae > Rotaria > Rotaria sp. Silwood2. The sequence continues at coordinate 2,805,217 of CAJNSZ010000001.1, read as the reverse complement.
CATGAAGAAGAAATCGATCAAAACTTTTTTTTTCTTTTGGCATTTCAGTAATAAAACAATGAATTTTTAAAAATGTTATTAAACGTGTTTTTTTTTATATTAAAATAATTTAAATCAAATAGAAACGAATGTTAATTGCTAATATTCATCACCATATGTTTATCAACTCAATAATTATTACGTTATATTCTATCGAAAAGAAGAAGAAAATCTTATGCATAGAAATGTGTCATATGCCATCATTTTACTCTATTATCAATCAAAAACAACACGATAAAAAAACATGAACTGATATTATTGGTTTTTTTTTTATATTGATCAATCATGATAAAGAGACTACAATTAATCAAATGAATGTTGTTTATTTCAAAATATTTGTACAATGTTGACAGTGTACAACAAACGTTTTAACCTAATAATCCATATTGCGGCCGACCAGCACGTCGTTGTCTCATATTATTTAACCATTCTTGAAAATTATCGTCCATATTTGATGCTAGAGAATAAAAGTAAAAAAAAAAAACAAAAATAACGAATATATTCATGAAATATAAATTCATTGGTTTTTGTCCTTACCGTCATTTCGTTTACCCAAATAACCATAAGAATAACGTTTTCCAAGGACACCAAATTTCAGATGATGACGCCGAAGGGGTGACGGAATGATATGTTGTGCTGTTATTAAACCTGTTTCCTTTTTGTTTCGTAATGATACATCATTTTCATCACTTGCACTATTCTCAACCATTGATGATTTATCATCAAATAATACAGTTGCATCTAATTCATATACTCGTATAAGATTGTACTTGAAAAAAAGAAACTGTCAAAATCATCTTACCTGTATATGCACTTTTGAATATGAGTATCACCATTAAAGTGGCAAATGTAAATAGACTTGACAACCTTTTCATTTCTAACTGTAATCTAGAATAATGGAATATAAAAAAAAAACATAAACTACAATCTATTCTAAATTATTCGTCCGGAAATTGATCGGGCACTCTTTCAATATTTATTTATATTGGTTACATATATAAAATAATAATAATATATATATAAGAAATTTACGATTGTTTGTTTCAAATACAAACAGTAAATAATGGTAACAAAGACAATGATGAAGCAAAAATCATTTGTTAATGCATACGATTTGATTTCATTTCGTTTGCTCTCAGTTTCTTCTCATCTTCTCGCTCTTCCTCTCTTCCGCTATTCCATTAGCATCAGTCAGTGCATTTCTCTCGTCGTCCATTTTTTTTTCTAACATTTTCTCACTTGTTTGTTCGCTTGTTATTGTATTTAATTCGGCTCAGTTCCGAGTCAAGAAGCTCAATATGGTATGTGCATAAGCAAAAGGATTTAACCATATAAAAAAAATCTCCCGTAGAGGAAGGAAAAAAGAGAGGAATGCCCAATTAAGAGTGCCTTAGTATCCCTCTTATACATAAACTGTCGGAAACATGATTAGTCTTTTAGTCAAATCTCATTTGGCTTGAACCAACCTTTTTCCTCTCTATCAAGAAGAAAAGTATTCGACAATAATTCAATTGACTAATCAAGCTGAAAAGATATACTCAATTTCATATTGATTATCATTTTTTTGATAATTACTACATTAGCATTAGTTATGGGAAGAAGAAAAAAAGAAAAATAATTTGCTTTATTGATCCTAGTTATAACGCGTTCTGTTTTTGATTAAATAAAACAAAATGTCTCTTGGAATACAAAGATGTTTTTTATTGAAAACTTACAACTTAATGGCGTGACCAGAAGATTGTGAATGATAGAGCAGCGTTCTACAATCTTGGAGGGAAATCCGTGAGATAGAGCGTCAATGATAGTAATTATTATGTTTTTCTTTCTTCTGGTAGTCGAGCGATGACTATCAGTGACAGGTCATTGCTCGGCCTAACTCACTCTTGGTTACACCACTATTGCAAGTACACATATACGTTTACATCGGAATAGATAGTAATAATAATAATAATAATAATAATAATAATAACTACACAGATAATTATATATAGAAAAAAAAGGCGCTTGCTTTAATATTTTATTTATTTCTGATAGATCAATGTTGTTTGGACGTATGATAGATTCACTAATATCTGGTTAGTTAATAGAGAAAAAAAAGTTAACAATAAAATAACTTTAAAATAATTCTAATTTAATTTAATTTAATTTAATTTAATTTAAAGGTGAATCTTCACGACAGATTTTATCAACCACATATTTGACATCATCACCAAATTCATCTAGTTTAATGACACCAATGAGTTATACAAGTTTTAAATCAACAATAGCATATGATCGATCACAGATGATAAAATCTTATATGATATTAAAAAACCATTTTTTAAATGAAAAAAATCATTTTATTGATAAATATAATCATAGACAAATTGATAATGCTATTTTAAATGATTTTATTATTCAACGACGTATTGGTGGTGGTAGCTTTGGTACAGTTGTCCTTGCTCTGCATGAAAAAAAACGAATAGCTATGAAGATTCTTGAAAAACAACATATTGTTAAATTAAAACAGATCCGTCATGTTATCAATGAATGTCATCTTTTAGGAGCAATAAAATGTCCATTTATTGTCAATTTATTATATAAATTTAAAGATAATGCAAATCTATATCTATGCTTAGAATTTATTGGTGGTGGAGAGGTTTTTATCTATTTTTTTTTTGTTTTTTTCTCAAAGCTTTGATACATATATACATATATATATAGCATAACTACTTGAATATTTCTTTCAGAATATAAAGATGTTGTTAATCAAGTCAAATATTTTTTATAGAAGAATATTTTTTTTTTTGAGTCAAGCAAAAAATTATTTCAATGTTATTGAAAGCAAAACATTTTTCATATGAATGGTTGAATAAAAAAGAAAATATTCTTTTAGTGGAAAGAATAATCTGTTTCCTATGCACTTCTTATAGGTTGTTTCATTAGAAAATTGTCGCTGACGTGTGAGAAAGAACTAGAGACGGACAGAGTTGTCCCTGGATACTACTCACACTTCTGCTAACATCTCACAGAATTTTGTAGAGCATGTACTTTGTCATTACAACGTTTGAGAAGTGCTGCAAGATGATCGAAGAAGTAAACTAATCTTTGAAAATTTTTTTTTTGGTAAAAACAAATAAGATAGAGACGTATCAAAGCATGATCAAGGATGCTAAACACTCTCGTTAGTCTCTGAAGCGAATAATTGCATATATTTGAACTTGCGAAACATGTTCGATGTAGTTCATGTTTGAAACTATTACTACTTTTATCCAATTTGTGAGATATAATCCTACTCAAAAGACTACTTCATCATAATGTTGAAGCTGTGTATTCAATGTAGGTTGGACGCAACTAATATAATATTGAACTATTGTCAGTACTTGTGTAATTTATTAGTCAATATGAACAAAGCTATTTTGACTGGAAAAAAATACAATTTCTGGCTTGTCTTAATCAATCAAAATTATAGCAACTATTGATTCCTGAGCAGTAAAAGTATTCTTTTATATACAATCATATTTCTTAGATTTTGATACATTCAGTGATTTATCCAGATTTTCTCTTTCAAACGGGTGAGAGTTTATTTTTGGGAGTACAGACGCATAGTATGCGATATAATAACCACAAACTCCAGAAGGGTCAACCTGATCTTCGAATAGGTTGTGTTGTCATGCTCGATAAAACACTAAATACATCTTTTCAGAATTGATCTTCAAAAAGTTATAAAGCATAGTAATATTGATTGTTCCAGAGAAAATGGGCCTGGAAATATTTCAATTATATCTCTTCTAATATTCGTTTGTTCGGACTTTTTCTTCCACAAAACTCGTCTGTCAATTCTATACAAAAAGATATGCTTACTTTTTGTAAGTCTAAATAACATCAATTTTTTTCCAAAACAAGCTTCAAAAGAACAGTCCAATATATAAAACAATTTTTTGTCAAATATTTATGATTTCATATTTAGGTTGTTCAATACGAATATCTTTCATTGGAATTTCTTCTCGTTCAATAAATAATCAAAATCATTTCATATCGAATAGTTCAATGAATTTTCATGTGAATTATTCAATGGTCAGTGTTTCTCGTTAATGAACAGAGGCAACGTTGTTCTGGCATTACTTTGTTGTATTTATTGAGTGACATAAGATTTTGCATTGTCTTGTCGAAATCTTCAATCTATTTCGAAGGTTTCATATCCATATTTCATTAGTACTTGAATGACATAATGTACTAATTGAATTTGATATAATGTTCCGTGATAGAAAATGATCATCAGTGTCAGATTGAAGATCTCATCAGAACAATATGAAACATTATATCTCTCAATTAACATAATAATGATGTTAGAAATAATTTTTTCTTTTTTTTCATTAACAAGAAATATTGACTACTGAATAGTTTACATTTAAATTCATTGAGTCATACAATTTGAGATGATTTTTGTTATCGTGTTGAATTGGAAACAATAACAACGAAAGATATTTTTGTTGAAGAGCTATAATATGAAATCATTAATTCGACAAAAAGTTATGTTATATCTCAAACTGTTCGTTTGAAGCTTGTTCTGGAGAATAATGAACAGTTTTATAGATTCACAAAAAGAAACATATCGTTTGATAGAAAATTAAAAGAAACACAATCGAAACATTGAGAGATGCATTTTTTTCTGGAACATCCGATATTTTTTACATAATAGAAAAATAAATCCGACAAACTTAAGACAAATTGCTTGTTCTGTTTTCTTTCAGAAGTAAAATTCAACAAGTTTTTGGCAATGAAATTTTCAGAAAATAATAAACTTGAATTTTATTTAGATGTTTCATCATATGCGAAAACAAAAGAACAAACGGTTTTCTGAAAGTGTTGCACGTTTTTATGCTGCACAAATAACACTTGCTTTTGAATATTTACAATATCTTGATATTTGGTTAGAACAAAAATAAAAAAAGACTCAATCATAACTCATAAATATTCTTTTTCTTTTCAGTCATAGAGATTTGAAACCTGGTTAGTATTATTTTTTTGTATAACTCTAAAATTTCTCTATGTCTAATATGTTTATTCAGAAAATTGCTTAATTACTTATGATGGTTTTATAAAATTAACTGATTTTGGTTTTGCTAAAATAGTTCCAGGACGAACATATACACTTTGTGGTACAGCACAATATTTAGCTCCCGAAATTTTATCTAATAAAGGTTATGGTAAGATATGTTTATCTATGAATTTTTTATGATCATGTTTAATTTTCTTATTAATTATTTAGGTAAAGGTGTTGATTGGTGGTGCTTAGGTATATTTCTTTATGAATTAAATGCTGGTTTTTCACCATTCTATGCTCCAGATCATGCTGCTCTTTATTCATTAATTTTACGTTGTGGTATAACAAAAAACAAAACAAAATTTTCTTTTATCTACTTTGTTTTTTTTTTTCATTAGAATATAAATTTCCAAAGCATTTTAAAGAAGATCTTAAATCATTAATACGTCAATTACTTCAAATTGATACAACAAAACGTTATGGTTGTTTAGTTAATGGTGCACAAGATATAAAAAATCATATTTATTTTCAAAAAGTCAATTGGTTATCATTATATGAGAAAAAAGTTCATTCGGAATTTCGACCACAATTAATTAAAGGTTATGAATTTGAATATTTTGAAGAAAAAAAAGATTTTATTATTCCAAAATCGTCAATATGTTTATTTGAAAAAGAATTTCAAGATTTTTAATAAATGTCAATCAAACAAATCATAATTGTCTAATATGTTTTTTTTGTTTTGTGTAATTTTGTAATTCCTTATCAACCTTTTTCTTTGATATTAAATGTGTATAGATTAAGAAAAAAAGATCGATCGAATTTTGATGATTGAATTATTATCATAACTCTTTTACCATTAATAATCTCACGAGATGGAATATCTATATCTACATGCTCTCATTTTTTTTATTTCATGTTGTTATTAAGAACGATAAAATACAAATCAAATCTAATGTAATTGATAACTTGACATTTGCGTTATACACTACACTCATACATAAAATTATTCATCTTCTTTTGACAAACGTATAGAACTTATTTTCAAAAGATTAACAAAATTCTAGGATGTTTATTTTTTAGATGAGAATTATTATTTATCAATATTATTGTTTGATTATTGATGTTCCAACAGTGTATGTATATGTCGTCTCTATTTCAGAATATATAAATATAAATATATAAATATATACATTGATCAGAAATGATGATGATGATAATAATATCAACAACTGATTGATAACGATCGTTTTGACCTTCCTCATGAGTTAAGTAAACGAGAGGGACAAAAAAAGTCAATTCTAGCAACATTGCTCTTTTTATTCTAATCGAGGGTTCTTGCTTTTGCGTATATAGATATATATATGTATATATATATATATATTCCAGACAATAATACATTAAGGTTTATGGGTTTTATAGAATTCTTTGTCGTCTTAAAATAGTCTATAGGAAGCATCTGGAAAGCTAATTAGATGCATACGTATGCACACCTTCGCATTCATTCTTACACAGTCGGCGTGCCTAATAATTGAAACACAGCAGCAACACAGTAGGTTGAAGTTCTCTGTATGTGAGCTCATTGTAATGTTACAACATTATTGAAAGAGAAGAAAAAGAGAGAAGTACAACATCAACTTAAACAAATCGAAACGAAGGGTGCATTATTCACCTGCATTCTAATATTCTTCTATTTTTAATTGATCATCACGACATTCTCGACAAGTGAGTATCATAATAGACAGATGATTATTGAAAATGATAATAACATTTGACAATACTATTTTATTATCGAAAAGATGAAATATTTTATTAGACTTGTTTTTATAGATCAAGATTCTAATTATTTTAATTATTTGATAGACTTTTTTTTCATAACTTAGTTAGGAAATGAAAAATAAAATATTTTATCATAATCGAAAGATTTTTTTTGTTTTTCATAAAATACTTTTAGTATTAGGCAACTAATAAAGATTAGAAATGGTTGATTTAATCGTTTTGTTCTTTGACAACTAAATTAACTTCTATTTATTAAATTGAATTATTTTTTCGCTTGATTTCTCAAGTATCTTTATAAAAAACAAAATGGTTAGTCATTCTTTTCTTAAACATCACAGTAGATCAAAATAGATTTGCATTAATAAATTCATTTTTTAAAAAAAAAGAAGAATGAAAACATCCGATGTATTTTTGGTCTATAGTGCGGAAATAAGTTAATGATGAAGAGATAAAATAATCTTTTCATCTTGTCTTTCTCCATGTATATATATACTAAATAACGTAAGAAAGAGCATATCCATGTTTTGTTGGTATTAGTAGTTTATACATTCGTTTGCATGATATCATCTGTTGTCTTAGTCCAAGTAGAGTGGTAAAATGTCTGAATATAGAGTGCCGTCATGCCAATTAGATAATCCATCGTTATTTATTAACCTTTACATAGATTCTATTTTTGAATGACAAATAGAGAGGGAGAGAGACATAGAAGAGTTGAAATCATTCGACAGTAAACAATTATGTTCCGTTTTTCTCGTTCTGATGTTGATGTCGCTTTTAGCTTTAAGCTTAACAAGGTCAAATGAGTTTCTTGTCCCATTTTCCAATGATTGATGGAATGTCGTTTGTTCTTTTACTCATTGCTTTTAATCGTTGCCTTTCTGTGATGATAAATGACACAACATATATATTCACTTGAGAATTGCCACCCTCGATTGACTCGATCAATTAAATACATATCAAGACCTTTCAAATGAATCTCAAAAGCCGTAACTCTCAATCTAGTCTAATAAATCAGTCATCTCAAGAGAAATGCTCATTATGTCTTAGATAAATTTCCTTATATATGTTGACATTCACAAATGATTCGGATATCTTCGATTATATGCTTCATTCATTTTTCTACATGCCGTTTTCTTTGCATTTTTAAGTGTTTGTGTATATAGGTACATGGATAAGTACGCTTGAGATGAGATATTTTACATTAGGAAATAGGTCTTCTATTTAGAGTATTTTCTCTTTATAAACCACTCAGTAACAGAGCGTGTTTGTTTTAGTTACTGCATTATTTCAATATTGTAAGCGAGAAATAGATTGATAGATGGAAAAGAGAAGGATGAACATGTCGTCCTGTCTAATTGTCATCCAACTCGTCCACTCAACCGACAAAAGACTCTTCAAACTAATATATATATATATATGCATAGACATCTAGATGATCTGTTGTTGATGTTGCAGTAGAACGGAACGACAGTACATTGAGAATGATGATAGAAGACGCAGAAGAAAATGGAGAATACGTCACGAAAACCTGCGTGATGCTAGTTTTTTCTTTTGTTTGACGAACATTCTTCGCTTTCGGCTGTCGGATGATTGTTTCTGTAACAGTATGCCAGTGCAAATGCAATAGAGGAAATCCCGCGTTACTCTCGAGCAGCAACATATTAGCAGCACTAACGACGAGTCTATTTTCTGTAGTTTCTCTCGTTCTTTGTACTATTATTGCATGCATTGCCAACGTCAATGAATAGACATTAGTGCCAATGACTTTTTTCCCTCTTGCTGTACGATAACAACCAAGACGACAATAACAAACAATATTCTTAATAATACTTGCGTCCACGTTGTTGCTAGTGTTGCTGCTAAAAAGAACCACGAGACGAAAGAGAAAAAAAAAAGGAAAGAGAGAAACAATTTATTATTTTCTATTAGGAAACATTTGTAAATTCACAATCCTACAGAGACTTTATATTGATTGTTGTCTTTTTATTCTTCTATTTTTCGTAAGTATAACTGACTGATTTTTATATGTATGATAGTCACTTTTTTAAACAGATCTGCCGAATATCACATCGAAGTCATTAGTTAAGTAAGAGTTAGATCTATGTCGATATATCTGTTTTGCATTTAAATATATGTTAAGACAACAAAATATGCTAGTTGAAGCATTTCATCCTCTACATTCATTAGATATCTATCCTACTGAGTAGAAATGTTAATTTTGATTGTTTGTCGAGTTGTGTTCGCCCGCCCTTTGGCAGCATGTGCTAATTCGATCGTCATCATCAACCATATATAGAACACTGAAACAGTTTATCGATTGTGCGCATTAGTACGCCAAAAAAGACTCATCATCCTAGTCGTATGTAACAGTCAATCAGACAGTTGCGCGATTAATTTTCATTTTCCGTTCTTCATCCATGGTGCTGACAATATACAACTTTGCTATTTTTATATCTGACATACTGTATGGTGACAATAATAATAAGTATACTTGATATTTTTAGTTTTCTTTACTTGAAACTACCATTATTCTTCTTTTATACCTTCACAGTTAGATATTCTATCGAGAATTCTATCCTACGATTTTCTTTTCATTGTATATTAATATGTATCTATGTAGGAAAGATTAACTCTGACTATAAATATCAGAATAGCTATATAAAAAATTGTTATATGTCTAAATAAAAAAACAAAAGGAAATATTAAAACGAATCTGGATACATAATGTCTCCATGTTGGTTGTAGTTGTTTCTTAGGGAATAAATGTATGTAGATGAGATTTCAACCCGAAACATAGATAAACACATATACATCAATTAGTTCTGCTAGAACAAGCGGTTCTCACGTTTGCCTCGTGTTCGTCAATTGGTGATCGTATAAAGATAATTCCTTTTGCTTGTGCGAACAATGACGCATGTGCGCGTGTCAGGGTGAAAATTGTTCTGACAATGGATAAAGCAGCACGAGTAGCAGTAGCAACATAAGATTAGAAAGAAGGAGAAGAAGAAAAAGATGAGATTGTTGATTAACAGCCCGGATCGTCTTGCTCTCTGCCTGTCTCGTTTCTCTCTCTCTCTTTTCTTCTTCGTCTTCTTCTTCTTCTTCTTCTCATTCAGCTACTTCTTTTTTTTCCATATTTAATAATAATCTAGTAGTTTCTTTCCTTTCGGATTTTGACTTCGACTAACATTTTCTATTCTTATTTACGTTAGTCTTATTCAGGTAATGAACTATTTATGTTCATGTTATATAAAAAAATAAAATAAATAAATGGTGCCCTCAATCTAATTATGATCAGCACACATTGTTGAGATGCGTGGATGCACGACCATCCTTCTAAGCCGTCAAACAACAATGCAGGAAACTACATTTTGAAAAAAAAAGTGTTTGCTCCAAGATTGCTTCCTGACTATATGCGTAGGCTTTCACAAAGGAAGAATGTGTTAATACTAGGGTAGTCTACATTTATTAGGAAACTGAATGTTAGCTAGTCTAAGTCTCTCATTATACTTCAAGAATGAACATTCATCCTCTTTTCGTCGTATGTAATCTGATTATATTCTTTGAGCATCGTTGATTTTAGTGTTCTAGTGTTGGTGCGACTGTAGTTACGAAGAATACAATTCTCTTTTTTCTCATCATTCATCGATTGGTAAAAATAGCAGCAACTACTATACTGCTCATCCGCAGTTTCGAACGTCTCTTGTTTGATTGTCAGACAAAGAAAAAAAGAGAGAACGAGCAAAGAAAAGAAAAGAGATTAGTATCCGTTGAGATTTTTTTAGCGTTCACAACATCGTATATATGTGTGTGTCAAATGCACGATACATCGAGACTAGCAGAAAAGATGACGAGTGTAAAGTAAAAAAAAAAAGGGGGGAAACTATTTTCGTTATAATGATAGGAAATAGAAGAAGAGAAAAAAATGCAAGATAGAAAAAGCAAGGATTTTTTTAGAACCTCGTGCTAATGCTAAACGTTCATCTAAAGAGAACAACAAAGTAAGTACAAGCAGACAGATTGCTCCTGATGTGTAATAGTAGTTTTTTGGAGTTTAAAAAAAGAAAATTATTTAGAGTACATGCATGTTTCTGTTGAATTGATTGAGTCCTTTTTTTTAATCGATTTGGAATAGTCTGCATTTAAGTCAATGAAAACCTGTTCTTTATCGCGTTTTTACAAATATAGATACATAATATTTTTCTTTTTGTGTTCTACAGTAAGCCTGTTGTGTTCTAATTGACATCACGCACATACATTCTTTGAACGATACATATGTTCTTTGGTCACGCAATCGACTAATTGAGGTCACTAAACATCCTTCCTATTCACAAACAATTACCTTATACACAACAGACTCCGTTTGATTGAGACTTGTTTTTCTTCTTCGAATAAGGTTAAAAAGGAAACTTCCAACAAATAGATGACTATTCGACGAGTAGAATAATATATTTTTTATTTTATTATTACATAAAAAAAAGTAATGTCACTGTTCGTATGTGTTTTCTCAACAAAGAGCATGTGGCTCGGACAGCTGAATTTACTGTAATATATTTTATTGTCGATTAGATGTAATATGTAGACTTCAAAATAATACACTTATTTCTAATGATGACGAGAACAACAATGACAATTGTCTTGAGCAATTAATTTTCTTCGTTGCAAGAATAGAAATAGTAAAGAAACACTTTTAAATGTTTGTCGATGTCAAAATCACGACAACTTATACAATAAGAAGTATTTCACGTCATTCTTAGTATAAATTATATTTGCCAACTATTCTCGTCAATATACGCCTGAGTATGTATATACATATGAACTATTGACAAGTAGTCCTTCCAATCTGTCGTTCTACTTCGATGGATAGTGTTGAAATTTGGTCACTTGAGATTTTTCTATCATACGACTCTTTTCTTGTATTATCTTTTTTTGCTGTTGTCGCCAACTAAACATATGTTGCATGAGTACAAAAGCACATCTCGTCAGAAGAGAAGAACTAAGAATGAAAGAAAGAGAGATAATTCATTACAGATTTCCCTCTTTCCCTCTCTCTCTCGCGAGCGCTTTTTGGTTAGTATACATTCGTTGGCTCGATAAATGGTACTGTCAAGACGGCCGAGTGTTCTTGAAAGAATGATAATAGAATCGTGTGGTGGTGGTTCTAAGATAGACAGAGACAGACATAAGGAAATTAGAAAGAGAGAAATCGCTTTTCCGCATAGAAAGAGAATTAATCGTTCACCGATCATGTCGTAATGAATTATTAATACAACAGCGAATGATAGAGAAAGAGCCAACAACGAGTACCAATAGTGAAATATTGATGGTTCTCTCTCTCTCTCTCTCTTGAGTTTTTCAATAAAAATATAACGCTATTGAAAGAAAAAGAGAACGAGAGCAATTACTAGAAAAGGCAAACGGGACGGCTGGTGATGGATGCCAACAACTCGCTTCGTTTTTTCTCTGACGCCACTACATCCGGAAAAGAGAGAAGGGTATCCGGCATAAAAAAAAAGAAAATCAAGACCCTTCATTGCTGAAAAATCCGTACTCGAAAGAAATAGATTGAAGACAAAACATTATCAACAATAAAGCCAGTGCACAAATTTAATAATCATTTTTATTTTTTCGTTTTTTTTAGGTACCCTCCTCCCTTCGTCTTTACACATTTATCACGACCTACCTGCCCTTGATTTTCACCTACAATATCTGTCCCTATCATAATCAATAAAACGAAAGAAAAACAAAATCATGATGATGGATAATGGAACACACCATCAAGTTGTTCAATTGAGTACAACAAATTCACAAAATATGAATACTATTCAACAACAACAACAACATAATGAAAGTCGAATATCAGGTGAACCTGATCATTTTCTTACTATTCGATTACTTATGCAAGGCAAAGTAAGTTGTTTTATTTTGTTTTTCTTTATTATAATTTATTATTTTCTTATTTCATGAACTTAGGAAGTCGGTAGTATCATTGGAAAACGTGGCGATAATATCAAAGCCATTCGAGAAGAAGTATATAACTTAATTTAAAAATAACAGAACTTATGATTTATGTTTCAGAGTGGTGCTCGTATTAATATTAGTGATGGAACAACACCAGAACGTATTGTTACAATGGTTGGTACTATAGAAACTTTAGCAAAAGCATTTGGAATGATTTGTCAAAAATTTGAAGATGTAACATTTATTTATAGAATATATTTATTTAAATTATTTATATCATCTTAGGATTTAAAACAAACATGTACAACTATTCCTCCAATTACATTACGTCTTGTTGTACCAGCAAGTCAATGTGGTTCAATTATTGGTAAAGGTGGTGCAAAAATAAAAGAAATTCGAGAAGTATGTTTTGCTTTTTCTTTTCGTTTCTTATACAAAAGATTTTACTTTTAATTTTACTTTTATTCATTTATAGACAACAGGAGCATCTGTACAAGTTGCTTCCGAAATGTTACCATCATCAACAGAACGAGCTGTAACTATATCAGGAAAACTTGATTCGATTGAATCATGTTTCCGACAGATATGTCATATTATGCTTGAAGTATAAGAAAATGATTTATTAAATATATGTATCATTAATATAAATCATTTAGCAGTCGCCACCCAAAGGTGAAACAATCCCGTATCGACCGAAAATGATGATATCACCCATGCATGCACCTATCATTTTTGCTAATGGACAAGCTTATCAAGTCCAAGGTCAATTTGCAATTCCCTTGCCACCAAATGAAGTAAGATGAATCTTGTTAAATACAAAAACATTATATCGTTTTCTTTAATTAATTCTAGTTAAATGCATTTGGTCCATTGGCTCCTCTTGCACCGGGTGTGCCTGTACCAGCTGGTAAGACGATTGATTTGATTCTTCTTTTTAATGATTTTTTTTCTTACAATGGATGTTAAAGAAAAAAAAAAGAATAGTATTGTATTCTTTTACTAATGATGAGTTAATGGTTGAAAAGAAAAAAAAAAGAAATTAATTCTAACGGAACAAATGACACATAATTGAAAAGAAATAAAAAAGCTTTCTTATTGTTATTTAGCAGCATCTTTAATGCCAAATGGTCTTCCACCAAATCGTGCCACTTTACAGACACAACGTGAAATAACTATTGCTAATGATCTCATTGGTTGTATTATTGGTCGAGGTGGACAAAAGATTTCTGAGATCAGGTGGGATTCATTTTCTTATTTATTTTTGTTTTTATTGACATCATCTGTTAATACTTATTGTAGACAAGCATCTGGAGCCAACATCAAAATAGCCGATTTAGATGAAGGTTCACAAGATAGACACGTTACTATTTCTGGTACACCTGAACAAATACAATTGGCTGAATTTTTAATTCATTCAAGGTAAATAAAACAAAATCTATTTTAGAATTTGATTTTGTATGATTTTTCTTAAATAGAATTGCTTCCGAAATTGGTGGAATTCTAATTACTCATTAATCTGTGTTTTTAATCTTTTTCTTTTATTTGTCGTCTTTTATTTTTTTGACAAAAACAAAAACTCATATAAAACTACAAAAAAAAAAAAAGAAAGTACTATAATGAACAGCAAAAAATATCTATACGCATACATACATAAAGAAGATCAATCGAAGCATTTTGTCGTTTTTTTTCTATGCAATCGTCCGGTTCGTCGCTACGCATTGTTGCATACCAATTTTCTGTATGTTTGTGCGTGTGTGTTTTTTTTAAATAAGTTTTTCTCATTGTCAGTCTATCATTTGTATCTGTATGTGTATATGTTTTTTTCTTGTTTTTTTTTTTCTTCTTCTTAATGTATTTTTATTTATATGCAATGATATGTTGTATGTCTTATCTATGGTATGATGCAACGATATAGATTTATGTATGTAGCTGTACAACAGTGATCGACTATATTATTATTTTTATTTGTTCTTTTTAACATCCGAATAATTGAAAGACAAAAGAGAAATAATTTTTTTTTCTTCTTCTTATAAGTGTGACAAATTATTTTTATGTCTCTTCTTTGTTTTTTTTTTCAGGTTTTTTTTTTGCATTAATAGCTGACTTAAGCAGAGTGTGTTTGTGTGGAAGATTTTTCGAAATTTTATTTTGTTGTTATTATATCAAAAAACAAAAAATCAACCCAAAAAAAGACACATCAATTTGATTTAAAAAAACAAAAAAAATGCTTGAAAAATCAAATAGACCAAATAGAGAAATCGATTCATATATCATTTAACATATTATATGTACTCTTCGTACTAAAAAAAATAAGAAATAATATCTCTGATGACAACCTATCGAATATCAAATGAATTTGGTAAATATCTATAGATATAATAAATAAAGTATGTAATTCATAGAATATCAGGATTATTATTCATACCATAATCAAAAGAGGATTATCTTAAAGTCTTTTATCTGAAAGATTTTCAGATGAAGAGAACTGACAAGAGTTATCTACACAATTAACTATTATATCAGTTGATAGTAGAACTCTTGCAATATTTCTTTCATTTATTTTCTTGTTTATTTTTATGACAATGGGCTTTTTAGCATTTCCATATATCAAACATGTCTGAAGATTATTGATATTATTTTTAGTTTTATATAGTTGTTTATCTATGTTTCTTTTATGCTAAACTTGTTTTCGCAATAGAAGACAATGGATCTCCTGTTGTGTTCCACTCGTTTTCATAGTTTTTATTAAAATGATGGTTTCAGGAAAAAAACGTGATTTTGACGATTTGGGGAGTGATCTTAAGAGTTTTTAAAATCTAGAAATGATGTCGATCTTAGTCTTTTATGATTATCAGTTCAATATCTTTAATACTAGGCATATTTTTTTAATGTAAAAATACTAATTAAAGCTTAAATTTTGCGAAAAATGTAAGCCTCATTTTCAAAAAAAGTATTGAAATTTAGGTAAATGTATGAAGAAATAACCTAAAGACTAATCTTTTATAAACAGCATGATTTTATTATTTGGCACCTTGTTTCTCTTCCAAAAATTATTCATAATTTCTGTCATCGCCCACTCGAGATATATATACTGTTTTAAGAAAAAACAGGAAATGTTGTTCGTTTTTTCTTTCTATTTATAGTTTTTTGATCGCGCATCCAAAGCTTCTCGAAGAGGCTTCATTGTAGTCAATAGCTTGTTTTTGTTTTGTTTGAAAGTACATGTCAAGATGCAGGGCATGACAGAATCTCTTTTTTTTAAATGCACTTCGTTACTGTTATACAAAAGAGTACTTTTATAATTAGAGTGTCGGTTTTTGAAATATTAAACTTTTCTTTCTTTAAAAGTAGGAATTTAAAAAAGATTCTATCATGTACTCCATCTCAACATACTCTTTCGAAGAAAAACGAATTAAGCATATAGAATGAAGGCTCACAGAGAATTTCGGGTTTCCAAATGAGCTATTTTTGACCCTTTTTTGTTGAATATCTTCCTCCAACATCATGATATAGGGCTGAAAACTTTATCATAGTCTCTTGACTACAACCCAAATATATTCTGAAAATGGCATGCCATTTGACTGTACCTAGCCCGAGGTCGACTTTTGAGACGTGGAGGCGGGGGCGGGGGGAGATGAGGACGCCTTCATTCATTAAAGAGAGTATTATGTTAAATGCAGTGCATCGTTTTTTTTCAGGAATGATCTGAATGATCTTCCATGGTGAGGAGAAATATAGAAGAATTTTCTCTAGAAACGAAATGGATGGTATATTTTAATCGAAAACATTTATTAATTTCTTAAAACGATGAAATACTGACAACAAATAAAATGAACAATTGTATAAATAAATAGCGATACATAATTAAATAAACAAAATTTATCACCAGTCTTCAAAAAATAAATCTATTTTACTGTTGTTTTTGTAATTATTTCATTTAAAAATTAAAGAGATATAGAACTTATGAGTGCTAGTTTAAAATATAGTACTTGGAAAAATATGAAAAGAACATTGATTTCATTATCAAGCATAAATTAATGTAGAAGTAATTTCATTTTGATAAAACTCATTTTCATTTTTAATCTCATCCTTGTGGTTATATTATCTTATGAGAATTTTCATCTTTCATATTCTGATGTTTTGCATATGTTTCTAGCTAATCTGATTTCTCAAAGGATTTTTTTCAATAAAGCAAAGTTCACTCATTTATTCTCGAGATAATCATATTAACGAAAAAAAGATTTTCAATAAGTGCATACATTTATCGATTATTTTATGTGATTGTCTTGTGTCACTCATTTATTCAATACAAACTATACCAATTGATTTGAAACATGAAACCACTTTTGAAATTCTTTGATGAAAATCTTCTAATAAAAATATGAAATTGATAAAAAAATTCTAAAGAAAAGAAAAATAAAGATTAATGTTTATAATATATATATATATAAACTCTTTGCATGCTATAAACACGATTGATCTTGATAAAGTTTTGTGCCAATGTATTAATGTAAGTACATATTTATAGAAATATTCAAATTTTCCAGAATATACAACTTCTGTTGAATAGTCTTGTCATAAGTTATATTTATAAGAAAAATAGATAATAGTTTAATTTACACGACTTACATATAAACGATCGATAGATAAATATTATAACAAGTCACTATATATGATATATTATTACATAGGGTCTATCGATCAAGGAAATCAAGGAAAGTGCGCTAATAGAAGCAACTGTAGTTACGTTAATAATCATGATCAGTCGACAGCAATGATCTGAAATTTTTTTAAAATATAATTTCACGTTATATCGTCTAAATACAACAAGAACAGTAATAAGAATAATGTTATCTACATGTCAACAATGTGATGAATATTAATATGGTTAAAATCAAATAAAAAGAAAGAGAAATAGAAAATTAGTTATTAATTGTTTTATTTATATCATTAAGTTTAACTTCAAATTTTCATTCAAACTAATTTCTATGTTTGTTTTTATATATTCTAAACAAATAGCTGTAATCTTAAGTTGTATTCTATATCGAATAACCTTTTCTTTGAAAAACAGGAATATCAATGGATAGTTGAAGTTATCTTATGAAAATGTATATATGTTTACCACTATATTTGATGATTTCATATGTAAATAAACAGATCAATAAAATCATATAAATTTATCTTGGAAAAAAAATGTTCTCATAATTACTGAAGAATATAACTGATGTAACTGTTCTAACAATTAAATACTATAAATCAAATTATATACATTTCTTTTTTTTCTCTTTCTTTTGTGCTAATACAAATAAATATTATTCTGAAATAGATAAGAATTACATGAATATTCACGTGCTTTCATTATTCACAAATTGATTCAAATGAAGATATTATGATAAAATCCAAACAGACAAAAATTTCTGAAAATACATTTAAATGCTCTAATTGCAGTTCCTGTTTGAATGTTTTCACATCTATTCAGAAAACATCAAAACCGGCTACTTTCATCGTAAAATGAGCTTGAAGACACTTAAAGAAAAGTAACTTTTACATTTGTAAAACATCTAAGAACTTTTTTTCGCAATATTTTGACGCGTTTTCCATATGGAAATAACTTTTTTCAATAAGATATATGTCAAAAATGTAGTATTCTCTGCATGGACATGAAAACACTCAAGCAAGAACTGTGATTAGTACGTTTTAATGCATTTTTAGAAATGCTTATCTACTTGAGAAACTTCAATATATCTCAAACATAGTTCATCATTAGTAACATTCTTTTTATACATTAATATTATTTCTTGAATTTTCTCTGCTTTCTATTTATAGGCTTCAATGTATGCTATCATCACTTCGTCTATTTTGTGACCTTTTCTAAAAGATAATATAATAAATAGCATAATAGATAAATTATCATCATCGAACATATATTAAACTTTATAATATAGAGTATCATATAAAATAAGAATAGAAATTTTTAATTATATAATTATGTTGACAAAAAAAAAATGAGAAGATTACAGTCAACAAAAAAACTATTTGAAGTAAATAAAAAAAGCTTATAATTGACATGGCATTTTTGTTTTATAATTAACATCTGGTTTTTCTTTGTTTTCTGTGTATTGTCTTCTATCTATAGAGTCCAAAAACGTCATCTTTTGCTCTTTCAGAATAGATATTCCATGAATTTTTGTCTTGTTTCTATTTAGTTAGCACGTAATAAATAATTGTACGTGCTGATGAGATATATATGACTTGTGAGATAAAATTAGAGTAAAATTTATTTTTGTTGAATAAATAACAAATAAGAAGAAATTAAAAAAAAGATAAAAAAAAACGAAAGAAAACAACTCAACGAACACTGTAAAAAGAAAAACAGTAGCACCTATTGTTTATTTATTCGTTTGAGCAATAAATGATGATGATGAAGAGGGATGATGATGATTATGATTATGTAAACGATGTTTTTGTAAAACAAATGTTGGTTCATCTGCATTAACGCCATGACATCGTTGCATATGCGTTTTAAGACCTTGTCGTAATTTAAATTTTTTTGGACAACGTGCACATTCAAAATTTCTTATAGCAACATGAACAATACTATGATGACGATTTAAATTTGACTTATTTGAAAAATCACGTCCACATAGAAGACATGGAAATTTTTTAGGATGTGGATTTTGTTTAATAGGAATTATTTCGTGTTCATCAATTGTATCTGTTGATGACGGAGATATTGATGATGATTTAAGAATTTGTTGATGTTGTTGAGCAAGTAATGCAGCATGATGTGGATTTGAAACAATAGCAATTAATGCTCCTGTTGTTGGATCAAGATATGGTGGTGTTGTTGCTGATGATGTATTTGTTAAAGTTAAAGGTTTATATGAAGAACCAAATGATAAATTTGCTAAATCATGACCATTAATACCAGATGAAAATAAACTTGATCGATGATGTTTTGATGAATGTGAGTCTAAGATAAGATTAGGAGAAGAAAATTTAGTTGTTTGTTGAGCTATTGGAGAACCTGAAAACAAATTAAAAAACAAAAAGAAAATTTATTGAAAGATTATAAAAAGAAAATAAAAATAATTACTCGATTGTTTTGAATGATTCAACGATGGAAAGGATGATTCGATAGGCTAAAAAAGGAAAAGAATTTTTAATTTGAATATGAAAAAATTGAATTTTATTAAATTTTACTTTATTTTCAAGATTTATTTTATGTGCTATATTACATTTACGTCGTTTAGCACCAACTAATGTCATTGTTGGTGTTATTAAAGGTGATGAATTTTCATGTCCATTAGTTGTTATTACTGTTCGAGGTTTTTCTTCACCTTCTTCTGTGTCATCATCTTCATATAAAGGACTTTGCTAAAGAAAAATTCTTTTATATGTATAAACAAGAAAATTTATCAATTAGAAATACTTGATGATTAGTAAGAAAAATATTGGTTCGTTGTTGTTGTTGACCTTGTAAAATATGTGCACGTTTAGATAGATTATGTTTTATTTTATTCATAAGTATTTGTTTATCGTTATTAAGTTGTTCAATATCATTTTGAATTTGTTCAATTTGTCGTATTGTATCACAACATCGAAAACAAATTGAACGATTATTAATAATACCATTTTCATTTTTACGCCATAAACGTTCAAATTTAATTGAAGATGAAATTAATCGTTCAATTGAAGATATCGAACAACGACTAGCATATCGTCTATTTGATGATGAATAGCCAATTGTGGAACTAGTTGTATTTGTACTTGTAGATAAAAGTGCATAACATAAAGAACATCTACTTGTCTTTGTATTAAATATATACATATTTAAAGAAGCTTGATTAGTTCAATTTATAAAACAAAGTAGAGCGACCTTTTCTTTTTATTTGTTTGTTTGTTTGTTTCTTTTTGTATATCGATCTTTTTCTCATTCATACGTGATAATGATGGTAGTCGTTGTTATATTCATGCTGACACTCTACTGTTGATAATGTTAGTAGAATAGAAACGCTCCAGGATGATACATTTTCCGTATCGAATATCAAGCAAAAGCGACGACTATATGTGCGTAAACGCGCTCGATCTTTAGCGTAGTGATGAGTACAACAACAAGATATTTTCTGATCTCTTTCTATCTCTCTCTCTCTCTCTCTCTCTCGTTCTCTCCGAGTGACTTGCATAATCTTACGCGCTTTTTTTTGGTAGTACTAGCTGTCGTTTGTACAATTCCCATATCTCTCTTTCTGTTTTCCTTCTTTTCTGTTTGTGTCTCTCACACAATTCTCTTCCTTGCGCACGTCATTACATCACTGCGCTGACTTTCGTCACTAGCATATATAGGCGATCCTTGATGTATATTTATGCGCGCCCCTTGGATGATTGTTTCTTTCGCAAACTGCATGGATATATATGCAAGCCATGCTTTCTCTGAAATGAGATGACAAACATTCGAGTCGATCAACATTTTTTTTTTGATAGACCGACGTCCGTTCTTCGAGTACTAAAAGAAGAAAAGAAAGATGAAAAGAAAGAGAGAAGCAGAAAGAAGAAAATGGATTTTCCTTCTTCTCAGCAGTAACTGTAGCGATGATGATGATGATGATGACGACGACCTAGATCACCGTTCGTTCTTATCATTATAAACAGAAACTGACGACCAACGCAGCGCATATAATATATAATGGAGTAATGAGTGATGGCCGAATCATCAACCAGAAGTTTTCTCCTGTTACCAAATAAAATGGATGAATGAGTGGAGTGGGTGGGTGTGAAAGAATCCGCATGACTCCTCTCATCTCATTTATGCAAGCAACTTTAAGATATATCAATGTATATACCGATAGATAGATAGATGCACTATGAGATAAATGTGACTTTTGATGAACATAGGTATTTGAATTATAATACAGTCACTGAAAAGTTTATTATAAAAATAAAGAATTAATGAATAGAATTCAAACAAAGTCAAACAATAGTTTTCTCAAATTTTGAAATATTACTGAGCCTAATATGTATATTATATATCAATTGTGTTGATTTGGTTAACTTTTTCTTTTAGATATAAAAAATGCCATCTCTGTCCCATCCATTTCTGTAATCTTCTTTTCTTTCTTTTACTATAGTTGATTAGATTACTCTTCTAACTCCTTTCATCATTCAAGGTTTGCCCGAGCATGCATCTATAAACATCGTTGCCTTGCTCTTCTCTCGTCATCACCCGTTGACGATGGATACCAACTAGTAGAGATAACGCGTATATAACGGCATAAGAGAGAGAAAACGACAAAAAGTGTGAGATGTACATGCATGGGTCGATTTGTGCGAGTGTATGTCGCACCAACGATATATTAAAAAAGACAACAACAGCAACAGCAGCCCTCCTTTTTTTGCTCGTCCTCTCTCTCTCTCTCGTTGTAGTGTGTACGTGTTTCTTCATGTTGTTTGCACAACGATGATTGACATCACCCATGAGCAGCAGTAGCAGCCGCTCGGATATGGCGACCTAAAGAATAGATACGAAAAAAAGGATGGATATAAAGAGGGAGGAATGGATAGATGGATGGAAGGGGTGATTTTTGAAGGAGACATTTCCGCATCCTACAATAACGTCAAGAAAGAGTAGGAGAATGTTGCCATTTGCGTTTCAAGTGACTGACGCACACATACATAAGACAACTATCGTCATCATCATCCTTCTACTAGAATAAGTAATTCTGAAGAATAGAAAGTAGCAAGAAAGAAAGAAAGAGCTAACATATGCATGCTGTGAAGGAAATGATACTAATCATTTTTTGTTGTAATGGCTTTTATGTTCTATTTGTTGCTACCAACTGGAAAATCTGGAAATATTGTACAAATGAGCAAAACAGTAAAAAACAAAGAATTTCTCCATTCTTTTCATCGTTTGTAGAAAATAATAAAAAGAAGCCTGATTTATTTAATTGACGAAAAGAGGATTAAAAAGTTTTGATTTCAACAAGGCAAGAAAACGGTTATTATGCTGATGTTGTACTCGATCCAGACATAATAGGTGGTATTCGAGCAAGTCTGTGTAACTTCGGAATTTGTAGATCACCATCATTATCATCATCGTTCGATTGATATAATAAATCATCAGCTGTTCGTAGTATAGTTAAATCACCTCGTTGAGCAATAGGCCTCAATGGACGACTTTCATCATAGAAATTCGTATATTTTGACATACCAGTCTATTGAAAAATAAATACATAAATAATAAAGAAGTTAACATAAGGAAACATGAAAAATTTACTTGATATCTCCGAGGATCACCTTTTTTCAATCGAGCATCTTCATAAAGAACACCAGGAACTGGTTGAATAAGATCACCAACATCAATTGATTGTTCTGGAAGTACTGCACAAAAAAGAACAACAAATAAAAATCTTGATTTAATACAAACAATCAAAAAACTAAAAGAAAATAGACAAACCAAGTTTAACTGATGTAAATTTTTTTTCAGGTCGATTAGATTTTATTTGTTGTCGTTGTTTAGCTGGTGGTGGACGAACTTCAATTGTAGATTGCCGTGATTTAATAATATCACATTTAACACGAATACTATTTAATTATATAATACTTTTCAAATCAAATTATTTCAACTAATCAAACCTTCTTGATGCAATTTTATCTGGATCAAGTTTAGTAATAGCAATAACATTACCATCATCATCAAGTTCAAGTTCTCGATATCCAGGTGGTCGACTGAGAATACTCTATATTATGAAAAATAGACTATTAATAATATTCTATATTTAATATTATACTTTAAGCATTGAATGAGTAGCCATAGGAGCTTTTGAAATAGCTTCTTCAATTTGTTGATCATCAAATACTTTTGATTCAGTTGGTTTTTTAAAACTTTTTGTATTTGTTGTAGCACTGACATTTGTCATTGATGCTAATACATCAGAACCAAGTTGAGATGATGCTTTTGGTGCAAGGATGTGACGAGGTTTTTTTGTTACTACTGCTGGACTGGAGTCAAAATAGGAACTATTCGTATCCATTTGTGATGGATGAAATAGATCAGATAATGGTTCAAGCTTTCAGATAATAACAAATAAAATTAGACAATAGAAAAATTTTTTCGAATTCTTATAACTATTTACTTTTGGTGGTTGTGTATGAATAACAAGTACATCATGATAATAAGGTTTCTTTGAAAAAGATGTTCGACTAATATTTTGTTCATTTAAAAATTCTTTTTCACTTGATGTACGATTGTCACTTGCAGTTTCAAGTGAATGTTGTCGTTTAATTTCTTGATGAATATGATTAGATTTATTAAGTTTTGAAATTTTTTTTCCTTGACTATTCGAACGAGTTGTATGGATTGTACTAGTTATTGATGATCCTGTTGAAGGACGTGGAACTCGATTAATATTGTCAGATGTTGGAATATTTAGAGGAGCTGTTGATGGACGTTCACCAATTGATACAGGTGATTCTTCAGCACTGAATCAAAGAAAAATTATTTATATAAATGAGAAAATAGAATAATAACAATACAAACCTTTGAGAACGTTCTTCTCGACATGCAGGTACAACGCCTTCACCCCAATTATCCATTGTACATGGTATAGGTTCTAGAATAAATAATCAAATATTTTTAAAACTGATCCATTTTTTTTTCCATTTACCTGAATCCTCTGTCCAAAAATTACCAGAAGCTGGTATTGGTTCATCTCTTTCTAGAAATGCCCACTAAATAAAGAAAAACAAATATAAACAAATAAGAAAAACACTTTTTTTTGTGAAGTTTTTGTTTTCACTTGAATAACATTTGATAAAGCATTTTCTGTCATCATTAGTGTAAATGGTAGTAATTGTTTTCGAATATATATTTGTTGAATTTGTTTTGCTGTTTCTGTCCATATGTTTTCAAATATATCAGCAATAAAATCTTCAGTATCATCATTTTCTAATAATGATAACCAATCGGTTTCATTAAATTTTCCTGGAACGATTTCTAATACATTTGTTGGTTGCTTTTCAGTTTTTGTTTGATCTTTTCCAGGAGTTTTCAAATTTGATTTAGCTGCTTGACGTCCTTGTTTAGAACCGGTACGCGTTGTCATTTTCTTTTACTGACTAATACTTTTAGCTAATTATCTGAAATATTTGATAATTATATCGAGATTACACCTTGAATAACCATTAATGATAAACTTTTCTTGACAACGTTTCGTTTCTATATTACATTTTAAATGCGACATCTTTAAGGCTACAATAGATGGATGGAGATATTTAAATGTCAAAGTTAATAAAATTTATTATTCTAACAATTAATTTTCTTATAAGAAGTCTTTCCATAAATAAAATACAGGTAAAAGCCACATTTTTTTGACAACTCTCCCTCCTAGACGTCTATTAGGACCTAGCAGGTCAAAAAATGTTCGGATCCGGACCAGGTCGGACTAGGATCCAAGACTAATCCGACGGGCTCTAACGTCCAGTATAAAGAAAGCTTTCAGAAAAAGCTTGCCTGCTCAAGTATACTGCTTGTTTTCTATTAAATAATAGTTCAATAAATAAATATATCGAAAGCAGTAATGAAAATATACATTTCATAAACAACAAACAAAAATGTAACCTATTGCACAGTTTTCGTTTTTTTAATATGTTCGATTTTAATGAGCAGAAAATAGTAACAAACGAAAAATGAAGTTCAATGCCAAAAGCACCCCAAAAATCTCTTCTAAATACTCCATAAAATAACTATCTGCTCATGTACGAAAATCTTGAATTATTTCAACATCTTAGTCATATTTAACTGATTCATTCAATTAATTTCCTATTTAAAAATACTCTTCAAAACAAACCAGCCTAGAAAATTTCGTCGAATGATGTGTGAAAGTAAAAGAAAATATTTCTAGTAAGTGTCTGGACGTTCAGAAATATTTGACCATCCTCTTCTTCTTTCTATCCAGTTTTGATGGAACCCCATGATCCCTTTATCTAAATGTTCTTTATGAATAATAATCATAACAAGCTTAACAATAAATCCATTCTGGATGATTTTTTGGTCGACATTCTTTGGGACATTCTCCAAATGGTAATTTTCCATGACCACAACATGTTCGTACACAACCTACAAAACAATTCGTTTCATTAGCTGATGGCCGTTGTGTTGGAAATGGTTCTGTTTTATGTCCAAAATCGTTCATACAAAAGAAACTATCATGAACAAGTAGACTTGATGTTGCAAATGGCCAAATATGAGTAGCAAGAAATCCTTGATCAGCACGACCACCATAACGTTTAATTAAATCTTGTTTATGAATTTTATCAAGTATGAAACGAGATAAACGTCGATTTAATGATGGTCGAAAACCCCATAAACCACCGAGCATACGAAATTTATGTTTAGGATGATCACGCATAGCATGAAATGATTTATTCGTATCAAGCCATGTATCAACAGCTTCACGTTCTCGTTGTGTTAATGCTGAATCAAGATCACGACTTAACACTAAATGAATAAATAATGTCGCGTATTTAAAAATTGAAAATCATTTTAAATTATACTATACTTACTAATATCAACTAATGGATCACCTGCAGGTATAAAACGCCAGATTTTTGGTGGTATAAACGTTTTATTTTTCATATTACAAAAATCGACATTTGAATATTCACATTCAATTGGACAAATAGTATCTGTTGTATTTATTGTATTATCATGATAAACACGCAATATAAATCCATCGGAATACATTATATCGACATCGTTTATAAGAAGTTTTAGGTAATGTAGTGTTCGATAAATTTCAAATTTTTTAGCTTCTTTTGGTCCAAAAAGACTGATTGAAATAATACGCTGATGAGGTCCTCGTCGTGAACTATAACGACTACAAAAGGATGGATGTAGTTCATTTGTCATCAGAGAAGAAGACAATCGTGGTAATTCAGGTCTTAAACATGTACATTCTGGTCGTCGACGGTAATCGACATTTACGGTCTTAGTAACTATTGGAGTGTAATAAGAAATACGTAACGTAATGTAAAAAATAAAACTTCCTAAAAATCCAGCAAATACAGAAGAAATAAAACGACCATGTCTTGGCATGAATGATAATAATTTCATTATAAAACTATATAACCAGTTTGCGTGTTCGTTTGGGTAATGTCTTTCTGTTGTATGATTTTTTTGTCGTTGTTTTAAATTGAAATATTGCTTGCAGCAAAATTCTTGAAAAAATACTTAAACAAGCATTTTAATCCATGTTGTTCTTTCATTTTATGATTTTTTTTCTTTCTTTGTTAGCTTTTTTCTTTTTCCATGCATATTACTAAAATTATAACTAGAGAAATACTTGTACGATGAAGTTAGATTTGTTCATGTACAAATATCGATTATGTTGGATTAAAAGGTTTGTTTCATATTCGAAATAAGAATTTATACATATTGAAATGAATCTTTAGATAAACAGAAAGTATACTCAATATTTTTTCTAGAAAATGAATGAATTTTTATGTAAAGAAATCAAAATTGAACGATTTGTTTGTAATTGATTACAAAAAATGTTTCATAAACTTTTGTTTATTGGCATGTTAATTGATTTGGTTTGAATTAATTTCATAGAATTATGTTTATGTATACAGGTGAATTTATTCTCACCAATGATTGTTTTTCTTTTTAAGAAAAAGAACAAAAAAAACTTGTTTAGTGATACTTCAAGGGCATGTGACAATAACGCCGTTTTTTTTGCCCACGATATTTTTGACTTTCATTTACCTGAGAGGTATCAGGGTACTACTAGACGTATTTCCTACGACTTAGTTTTGAAAAATGTCAAAGTGATGTTTTTGTCTCCTGGGGTATCACCTAGGATTCGAAATTTTTTTTTTCTTCAAATATCCTCAGAAGAATATCATATTTATATTTCGATTAGGTTCAGTTTTATATATCAAAAAGCATTTTACCGCTAAACGGGCTATACAGCCACTGCGCCATATATTAACCTGTCTGTATTTGAAAACATTGTTTTTTCTTTTCCAAAATATACCCACATGTGTACAAATACTTACTCTATTTATTCCAAGTCGCTTCAGCCATAAAAAGAATCGATAAACAATCGAATTGTTTCATTCAATTAGAAATATCGCACAGAAAGTCGTGATTAATCCTGTTATGCGAGCTTTTAGTACCACAAAATGCTCAAGTGTCAAACAGCCATATATATCATTCAATGCGTTATTTTTATGCTGATTCTGAATATGAACTCAAAAATATGAAAAAAATTGAACAACATGATGAAAATGGTTTTAAATCCTAGATTTGACCATTTTTGAGCCTTTATATGCTCGATTTATACTCGAAAATTGTTTCGAATTACAATTTGAATGCCATATTGAGATTCAGCGGACAAAACTGCATCTAGTGATATTCTTGATATAGTTTTAGTGAACAATTTTTTATCGATCGAAAACTTCGCGTGGGGTCCCCACGGGAAAATCTCAAAAGTTGAATGACTAAAAATTGGTTCAAACACTGCAGGATGAATTCAAGTGAAACTTCTATCAACGTTTCATACTTTTTCGAAGCTTCCTGTTAGACTTTGCACTCCTTTTAGTCATTGAACTTTTGAGATTTTCCCGTGGGGACCCCACGCGAAGTTTTCGATCGATAAAAAATTGTTCACTAAAACTATATCAAGAATATCACTAGATGCAGTTTTGTCCGCTGAATCTCAATATGGNGAAGCACAAAGTAAAACTCAAACATAAACTTGATTTGAAAACATTTTCTAGTTTTTAATGTACTGCACTTTTATGAATAACAAATATTGAAATCATAATAAATTTAATCAATATTCTAGCAGACCAATGATAAATATAGATATTTGTTTTGATATCATAGAATTAAATAGTTTACAGCATTGTAGAATGAAGAGTATTTATGTTTTAAAAAATATAAGTATAAAAATCAGTGGTGATTCGACTGGATAGAGAAGAGAGTGTCAGGAGTGTAATACCTCTTCTCCGAATGTTAGCTGCATTGGGCCACCGCTGATAAAAACTAAAAGACGATTGTTTCATAAACTAATGTCAATAATCGTTTTAGTAATTGATGAGTTTACATAAAATAATGAAATGATAGTTGTGAATCTTTTTTTTTGTTATACTCGAATGTATAAACATATCCATTGATTAATTGTTTTATATGCGGCTTTATTGTTGCACTTTGACCCGTATATAAACTGAAAGTGCACTGACTTATGATAGTTTTCATCTAGACAATCTCCTTTTTTGTAATTCTATTATGTATTGATAAATTACAAATATAAAACTGAAGCACTCAAAGATAGAATAAAAATTTTTATTTCGTTATCTTTCTGATTTATGTCATTTCTTTTTTTTTTAATATAATAAATTATATATATTTCTTTTTCTTGTTGTTTGGGTGTTTATTGACGTTTGATAAGTAGAAATCTTGTGAAATATTTGAGGAGTAATTCAAGCTAAAAACTAATTTTCTCATATTAATAGAACATTCTAGAAGTAATTGAATCAAAATATTAATCGAATGGTAAAAGAAAAAAAACAACTGCATAAAATGTTAAAGAGAAATGATGAGATTTTGTTTTTTGTATGAGATGAAATCAATATGATCTTCGAAATAAGTAGGATTTTTATTTAAAAATTGATTTAATGAATCAATTAATATATTTGTTTTTAAACTATAATCATTTTAAGCTATGATCATCAAAGAAGAACGAAATTATTTCAAACATTAAAGTCCGTAATTTCAAAAGTTCTTTTATTATTCTAAATCTTTGCTGAAAACGACAAATAAAAAAGATTATAAAATGGTATTATTAGAATGATTGTTGATTATGTAACATCATGATTAAAAAGTTCAAGAAGAAATAAATAAAATATTTCTATAGTTCTTCGATAATTCTAAACAAATAGAGTTGATACATATAACATGAAAGAGTTACGAAATTGCTATCATACAAATGACATGAACTTACACTTGAGAATGAGATGAAGTTAGTTCTAAAAGTTAAAAAAAAATGAAGAATCTAGTATTTAAAATCAATGAGATAAATCTGTAAATCATATGATGATAATTATAAATAAGTAATTTGTCTTGATTAGTTGCTAAATGATGATGATTATAAAATGTCAAAAGTTTTATCAAGGCTAAATTCGTTTTCAAATTTATATATTATATAACGTTAAGGAAAATAATAGTCCAACTTCGTTGACTGCTTAAATCTTCTACATATTTACAAAATTCTTCTATTAGAAAAATATTAATCGACAATCCAAACACACATCTAGAAATTCGCTCAAATTAGTATGTTTCATCTGATGAAATTTCGCTCCTCATTTTCTTTATCAAGAAACATATCAATTTTCAAACATTATACAACAAGATAGGTAAATCGAAATAATTATTGGCTTTTTCAATATATGCTTTTTTTTTGTTAAACACTTGATTATTGTTATAAACATTATTCTTCACAGACGAAAACAACTTATAAAGAAAACATTTTATTTTAGTCTCGTGAAATACAAAGTAAGGAAAGTGGTACAATTAATAAAAACTACTGACTGAACTCGAAACGTACTATCAACATTTTGGTAAAGTTGCAAAACATCGAAAGTGAAAATATCGAAAATGTTGGAAATTTTCCAATACTGCGTCAAATGAAAGAAAATGTGGATATTTTATATTGCTGTTGGGTGTAAGAATAATAAAAGCGTTTGTGTGTAGGCATATGAAGACAAGAACGGCAGGCACTTTCGCAGACCCACCCACACTCACACCTTCTCATATTTTTTTAAGGAAAGATTAGAATGTTTTCGACATTTTGACCTTCGATGTTTTGCCACGTAACCAGCATTTTCTATTTCATTGGTATGCACCATCACCCTTAACTTTATTATATTCCTCCTAGTTACAATGAAATAGCTACGTGCATAAAAAATGATCAATCATTATCGAGTAGGACACTGACATATGTAATGTCTAGTATTAGAAGACAAGTATAAATTGATTTTTTGTTATTAAGATCTACTATAAAAATCCGATTAAGTGTCAGCAGGTATAATTGATTGTTGTCAATTTATAATCTATCATCAGTAGAACTATATAGTATCGAATTGGGCAAATACAAATAATCTGAAAATTGAAGATTCAAGACGACATAAAGGCGACTATAAAGCTTTGATCTCGGAACGGGATATGTGTACGTTTGTACAGTTAGATTTCTTCTATATTATGGTGCATGTACTATGAAGTTCTATTGCACACCGTTGAGATATCAATAGAGGACATTATCTACGACGCGATTAGAGTAGAATGCATTGAAGGTGGCTCCCTCGCTTGATGTCTCAACAGTGCATAATGGAACTTGACAGCATTTACACCATTAGATAAAGGAAGTATCACTCTACAAATCTATACAGATCCTGTTCTGGAGTCAAAAAGTACGAAACTTGTAGTTGTCTTTGTTTTCTTCATCATGTTTTATATGTTATTATTGAATGAATGTATTGTGTCAGAAGTAGTCGTACTGATCGTTTGGCATATTTATCCATTTATACACCTATATGTGCTTTAAAAATAAATTTTTTGTTGTCGACAATTGCAACAACTTTCGTCGATTTATTAAATATTAATAAGACACAAAAACACGTATGTTTATAATCTTTATGTATTGTAAATTGAAATCGTCTTTTTCATCAATTGAAAACTGAAAATTTTTATTATTTAGTAGAAAAATAAAGATGTAAAACGTATATTTCTTTAGCTATTTTGTTAATTTTTCATTTACCTTTTTAGAGAGAATAAGTTTTTGTTTCGTATCATAGTGGAATATATAGATGATTTTAATTGTAATCAAAAGGTTGCTAGAAATAACATCCTACTATCTCATTATTTCTTTTAATTAAATTTATTTTCGTTCTAAAAAAAGTCATTTTATTTTACGCATGTTAATTCATGATTTAGTCAAATCCAGTTATATTTTGCTTCTTCATTGAAAGATAATGAAGTACTTAAAGAAAGCAATTGCAATTTACTTGACACTGCCTATTTTTAATAAAAGGATTATAGTAATATCATGATAACGTCACTTTTACAGACAACTATTTCAATTCCTTCAATCACTATTAAGTACAATATATACACGACTAAATATATATGTAAACTTTCGTCTGTTTTTCAATGATAAAATCAACTAATACCATTGGAAAAAGGCAACCCTAATTTTTTCTTATTTAATAGTAACATAAATTTCAAATATTAGCTTTAAATTTACTAACTGCGACAAGTAAAAAGAAAATAAATACGCACATGTGGTGAAATTTCTATAAGATAATTATGATTTCTAAGAGTAACAGAGTAGTAAGACCTATCGGTAGTACTACATTTCTCATACATGCATGGATAGATAATTAATTATTCTAAACTCAATATAAAGTCGATAACCATTATTTAGATGAAACCAAACAATATAATTGTATTGGAATAAATAATCCTGTATTCGTTACAAGTGTTGCTGGTCAAACCATTTCGTTTACTTTAAAATTTAAGTCAATTGGTTTTAAATTCTTTCTTATGGTCTCTTGAATAATAACAATTATAGTATTGATCTATGGATATACCTGACAATCTTTCTGAATATACTTCAGAATAGTATTTGCATCGTATCAGATATCGACTTCTATTTTCATATTACTGTTCATTATAATAGTTCGACTTATCATCTTTTTTATCGTTTTTACGAAGATAATACAAAATTAATTTTGATAAAAAAATTGATACGCACTACTTTTATAATCTATGTCCCCATATGAGTAAAGACAGAGTGTCGTAATGGAGTATTATTACCAAATAAAACCGTCAAATTTCCAATTTTATGGGTACTAAACGATTTTAATATTGAATATATACCGATTTTAACAGGATAAAACGTAAGAAATCCATATGTGCTAGAAAATGATAATATAAAGTATATATCACTATTACGTAAAATCTCTGCTAAGGTTTACGTTTTCGATATTAGAATTTTATCAATAAATAGATAATCAAGTGTGAATTTATGAACATAGTTTTAGTTTTATATCAATAAATTATCAGTTCATGATCAAGTCAAATCTTCATATGAAATTCTTAAATAAGCAGCTTTGTCAGTTCATTTTCATATTGTTTAATGCCAGTCGTCTGTCACTTGATAATAGTCTAAGTTTAATTTTATCAATTGGTTCATATAATGAAATTCTTACTGGTTGTAATTATAATCCAATTTCATTCATAAATACTATTCCACCATATTTGCTGCAAGTGACAAAATTTCTTACTCGTGAAATAACATATCAATCGTTTAGAATTTCGTCTTGGATAAAATCTGCATCGATTAGGTAACTCATCAGACTTTGATTTCTATATCACTTATTTTGATTTTACATCAAATTGTTCATTCATAACTCAAGTATTGACAGCTATTGATTATGTAGGAATATCATATTCAAATTTCATGTTGTCTACTTTTCTCATTTCGTTCAAACATGAAGCTTGCCCATGAATCTTCGATCATTTATTGATTGGTATCTGAATGACCGTACTTCAGTTGCTAACTCATCACTAAATTGATCACGAGACACTTGGTTGATGTTTAAATGAATTTAGAACATGCAATTCTGGTTATATGTCACCAAATTAATGTTTTGATTACAGTTGAGGATTTTCTAATCTACAATTATGGATTAAAAGTCGATGGTGTGTGTGTGTGTTTAATATGCTTATGAATTTGTGTGAATAGAATTTATTTTTAAGATATTACTAACCCTACTATTCGTTTAACTAATAGAAATATTGAATTTTAAATTTATATTGAAAAAAGATAAATTCCAAAGAAAATAATGTCTATTTTAACAAAGTAGTACTAATGCAGATATTTCAAAATTTAACCGAGAAAGAACATTATATTACGATCTGATCAACCATGCTGTCTTCTTTTCATTATCGTTGTCGATCGCTAGAAATCAACCTTATGATTGATTCTTAATGATTATATGATTTATTTGCATTAAGAAGAATTAATCCTTTCAACTAACGACAGAAGATTACAGAATGACAAAAAAAGTGTTGCGCTGTACTAAACAATCCTAATTGAGAACGCGCTACCAGAACGCATTCGCAAAAAAAACAAGCTTTACAATCATTAAAACTATTTTGTCTTATTTTCCTTGACATAATTATGCCTATTTTTTCACGATCATTTATTAATAAAATCAAAAAATATACATGAAATCACAGTAATATATCATTTTCTAAAGCAACATAATCAATGCACAAACTTATATCTAATCAAAATCACCAAATATACATATATGAAAAACTACTGAAAATATCCTCACAAGTTTTCATCTAATAAATCTAGACAAATGAATGAAACAAGAATCAAATAAAAACAAAATACAAAAAAAGAACAATTTTAACTAATTTATAATTTTGCATAAATCTTCTTCGAATTGTACATGACTTATTGTACCACAATCTTTCATAGCTTCATAAATTAATTTTGCATTTAATTTTGTTATAGAATGAACATGACATAAATGATGTTTAAAACTATAACCTACAATTGAAGAATGACATGGCGTATTTGGTATGGAATTTTTTTTAGTAAATTTTATTGCTGTATCATCAAATGGACATTGAATATTTTCAACAAAAGCTTTTGTATGATCTTGAGGAAATATTTTTGTTTCGATTGGATCACAATTATTTCGAATAGCTTTAAGTAATTGATGTGCTATTGACGCTTTAAGACGATGAGTTCTTGTAAAATGTGCATATAAATTAAGTTGTTTATTACTTTTATTTGAACATAAACGTAATAAATTATATGAACTATTAAGACCAAATATACCATATTGTGTTAAGGGACAAACATCACGTAATAAAGCTAGATTTGGTTTTTGAGGTTTTTTAACTTTATTCTAAACGATAGAAAAAAAAAACGTTTAAAAAAAACAAAGAAATTTAGTATTTAACTGATTGAATTTCATTATTATTAGATGTTAATGTATTATTTATTGTTTTATATTGTTCGTTATTTATGACGTCTGTTGAATATCGTGACAATTCATCTCTAAATATTAATTTTATAAAAGATTTAAAGAAAAAATAAACAACCCCTTTATTTCTTCGTATTACTCCGAATCTGATAATTCAATATATTCAATTTCTGTTGATCTGTTATTTTCTTCTAAAAATAAATTTATTTATTAGAAAAAGAAACTAAATAAATTTATTCATTTACTATCTATTGGCCATGAATTAATATCAGTATTGTTATCACGTATTTGATGATTTAATTCATATTGTTTTTGAAGATTGTTTTGGATTTCATTTGATAAATTTTGTATTTGTTGATAATTTTCTTTTTTTAATTGATTATCACCATTTTTATATTTAATTAATTGCTCACGTTCAATTGATATTAATTCATTTGTTTTTTTCGATAATTTTAAACGTTGATCTATGGAAAATAAATGACAATCAAATAAAGAATTAATACAATTTAATTCATGTTGACGAGATTCTTCAGATTGTTTAAGATCACATTGAGATTGATTAAGTAATGTTATGATAGGATTTGAAAGATCATCTAGTTGTTTTTCGATTTCATTTAAAAGACTTTTTTCATGTTCAATTCGATGTTGTTGGCATACAGATAGTTGACAATGAGATTTACAAATTGTATTCGCTTCCAATGTACATGTTGGATGTTCACAAGACATTCAGTTCTAATTAGAACAAAAAAAAAAGAAGAAGAGAGCAATTATGAAAATATTTTTCATGGTTGTCTGCTAGTCTGATTTTAAATAAGTATATTAAAACGACAATAGACTTATTAACAATGATACATGATTTATCATTTGTTCCCGAAAGAAATGAAACATTATTAGTGTACAATTGAATTCGTATTCATATTTAAATGTTTGAATCCGCATGATGTCTGATATGAAATTCTCTATTTGATAGACGTCACTACTAGTCGATAAATCAAAATGAAAACGAAAATGTATTGTGATATAAAATGTGTAATTATAACATATATTATTTTTAGATGAGAAAAAAGTCTTTTAATCGTCGTTTTAATTAAGTGCAAATCAGGCCAAGATAAGTATACCGACTGTAGAATGATAATTGACTAAAAAACCTCTTAGCGCAATCTCTGTGAGATTAAAATGTGAAACATGATGAATGTGCTCTTATTAATCCTAGGAAGATTGCTTTGTTCTATCTATTTTAGGATATGGATCTTCAGCGTCTTTTTAGTTAATCTTCTAGAAACGCAGTAAGGAATTAGCTCATATAGTAGAACGAACCGTTATCCATATACGATCTTTCATCATGTATCAACAATCTCTGTTGCAGTCTGTAACTAGCCTCTATCACAGGTTGTAGGAATAAGAGAGTATATACAAATTTCTACCCTAAATACTTCAAAACTCCTTTTAGATAGTGTTTCACAAAATTGAAGGACGGTGACATTCAACGAACTTGATTGCTGAAACTGGACAATCGACATTACGAAGAATATGCTAATATGGAACAATACTTTTGCATTACTTTGTATCCATAATAAATTCGTGTCCTGAACCAGTACCTGATATTGATCATTCAAGATTAGGAACAAGAACAGTATTATGAAATTTTTGTGATTGAAAAGCACCATTGAGAGTATTTTAATTAGAATTAACTTGATATATAATACCTTATATACTGAATGGATTAGATGATTTGGATGAACTTCTGGTCAATAGATGAATACAAACTCGAACTAGTGATGTCCGACATACGGTAATATTGTGAATCACTCGTGGATATGCTAAAAGATCATAGATTTATTTACATGTAGCCAATCTAACATTTCTTGATTGAGAAAATAGTTCGTAATAAGTATTCACAGTAATTATACTAATGAAACAGAGATTGGTACGACCGTTTCACGTCCTTATTCAAGCCTACGCTTGTCACATGCCTTTGTCTCGTTTGGCTTTTATGAACAAGTATTCCAAAGACTAATTAGGTCTTTCACCTCTTGCAGCACCAGCTCTGCAAAGTTCTGTGAAATGTTAGCAAAGATGTGAGCAGTAGAGCGAGACAGTTTCGTCAGTCTATGTAATGAAAGCAACAAGAGTAATAATTATTAGATTCACTTGAATATTGTTATAATGAATTAAGAAAGAAAAATAAAGTAATTTTAAGCCGTGCTTATTACATATTTTTGATGTCAAACATTTGTTTTTTTATCTATATAACTTATAAGAATCCATATTTTCAACTGTCTTTTGACATTTTTTTCTAAAATAACAAGTATCATCCTATTCATTCTTCTCTTTTTTTTTCATGCATATTACTCTGACAAACGAGATAAGCTTTCATCAACTCTTGATCTAAAAATTCTATGTCAGAGTTGCCACAAGAAAATGAAGCAGTGGAATAACAACTTTAAATCGATAAAAACTAAATCTTTGTTAATTCTCATTAATGTGGGGAAAGAAATCATTTATATAATATTATCTATTTTTCACCGGAAAATATCATGATAAATATGATTTCATAAGAAGGAAACATCCTTTGCAGAGAGCATAACAAAGCTATGTTTTTTAATTCATGACAAATGTAAAGGTTAACTACCATTACAATTAAGAAAGGTTAAGAGTCTTTTTTAAGTACGAAAATGGTTGCTGTCATATATGAAGTCTTTGTTTAAGGATTAATTCTTTTATATCAAGAGACGTGGAATGAAACGGAAATGAACTTCTCAATATGAATTATCATGCAACAAACAAGTTGCTTATCTAACACGCAAACACATTGATAATTGATCTTCTTGTTTTTTCTTTCTTTTTCTGGAATTTCTCACGCCATACCTATTTCCGCCCACTCATATCTCGCCTTTTCTTTCTATTTTTTTCTAATCCTGCAACCTAATGATGTTAATCTTTCTAATAAAAAGAGAGAGTTTTACGAATGCATTAACACAATCAACTAGATCTAAACATTTTACAAATTTGAAAAAGAGTTTGTGTAATGGAAAAGTCTCTTTTGTATCCTGATTGTGACTTTACTATTTGGTTTCGTTCTGTTAATGAACATAATATTACTGAAAAACCTATCACAGGGCAAAAAACAGGTAAGAAATAAAATATTCCTTTTAATTTTCTACATAGTATAAATGCTTTTAAAAAGGCATTATTCCTGATTGGATCGATGGTTGTTTTTTTCAAAATGGACCTGGTCTATTTTATGCAACAGGAAAACGTGTTCAACATATATTTGATGCTTTTTCACTCATACAAAAGTATTTTAGATACTCTTTTTTTTCAAAAATTTTTCATAACAATTAGTTTTCACTTGCGAATAGGTTCACAATAAAAAATGGTCATGTCACGTATCAAAATCGAATTCTTCAATCAGATGCTTATAAAAAAGCACATCAAACTGGTCGATCATGTTATTCCGAATATGGTACATCAAAAACTGAAGAAAATTTAGATTCATCAAATAATAAAGGTGAACAAGAATCTACATTGAGCTGGATTTCCACATGGTAATTATTTTGATTCTTTTTTTTATAAAACAAGAAAAAGAAACTTTTTTTTTATT
The DNA here is from genome assembly GCA_905329745.1 of Rotaria sp. Silwood2. Taxonomy (NCBI): domain Eukaryota; kingdom Metazoa; phylum Rotifera; class Eurotatoria; order Philodinida; family Philodinidae; genus Rotaria; species Rotaria sp. Silwood2. The sequence continues at coordinate 2,766,743 of CAJNSZ010000001.1, read as the reverse complement.
TAGTATTCGGAATCTTGTTAATTATAAAAATGATTTTCGAACAGATAATGCAATGATTAGTATTTATCCATACAAAATCAATAATGATCAAGTAGCATTATTTGCTATGACTGAGGTTTGTGAATAATAATAAAAAAGAAGATGTTTAAGAATACATCTAACATGATTTCTTTTGAATTCAGACTCCGATTATGCATCAAATAGATTCAAAAACAATTGAAACGCGTTCAAAATTCGATGTTAGTGACAATATATCTATTGTTTCACATTGTGCTCATCCTATTATTCTTAATGATGGAAAAATACTTAATGTTGGCTTATCACCAAGTTTAATAGGCATGAATTATGTTTTATTTGAATTTCCAGGTTTAAAAGACAAACTGAAATAATAAATTTTGAAAATGTATTCTGATAAATACTTTCAGGTTTTTCAAATTCAAGTACTGAAGACAATCTTATGAATCAATGCAAAGTGTTAACAAAAATTCCATGTCGTTGGTCAATTAATCCATCTTATATGCATGCATTTGCTGTAACTGATAATTACATTATTCTTATTGAACAATCACTTTGTATATCTCTTGTTCAAATGGCTCAACTGACACTTACACATGGTCCAATGACAGATGCACTTGTCTGGCATCAAAATGAACCGGTTTTTATAAAAACGAATTTCTAAATTCAAATAAAAAACTTTGTTTATTCTAATTAGGTTCGATTTCGTCTTATTCATCGTCAATCAATGACTGAATATAATGATTATATTTATTTATCATCAGCATTTTTTTATCTTCATATAATTAATGCATACGAAGATAAAAATCATCTTGTTCTTGATATTTGTTGTTATGATGATTCTGACATGCTTAAATGCATGACAATGGAAGCACTTGAGGTTTTTATTTTTATATTCAAGAAAAAAGAAAACTTAGTTGTTTTCTTTTCTAAATATTTTAGAATGCTCAACAAAATCCTGATTATATAAAACAATTTCGTAGTAGACCGAAACGATTTGTTTTACCTATTTCAATAAAACAAGATAATGAAAATTTAGTTGATTTAAATTACACAACATGTCAAGTGAAATTAATTGATAAAAATAATTTATGGATTGAACCAGAATTAATTATTGATATGGGTTGTGAATTACCTCAAATAGATTATTTTAGATATTATGGAAAATTTTATCGATATTTTTATGCGATTAATACTGATATTGAATATCAATATTGTGGATCTGTATAATGAAATTTCTTTTCTTTTTTTATAAGAAAATCTTATCCATTTTTATTTATTTAGATTAGAAAAATTGATGTTCATTCAAAATCATGTAAAATTTGGCATGAACCAGGATGTTATACATCCGAACCAATTTTTCTACCAAATCCTTCAAACGAAACTGTAACATATAAAACATAGAATTGATTGAATTATTTGTATTGTTTTATTATTATTATAGGAAGAAGAAGATGAAGGAGTTTTGATTATGTCATTATTAAGAACTGCTCAGGATAATGAAGTCAGTTTCCTTGTACTTAATGCACGAGATATGACAGAAATTGGACGTGTTCAATTTGATACAAATGGTCCTGTACCCAAAAATCTTCATGGTCTATGGATTGATTCAAAAATTAAATCCATATAAAAATAAACTGGGAAAGTAAAACTCAATCGATGATATCTGCAAGTCAATCATTTAACATTAAATATTAATTCAATGAAGAAATTTTATGTTGCTTTTTTGTTGCTTACAACGAATTTTATTCTTGCTGGAATCAATGTCTGAAAGCTTTTGTGTGGCAATAAAAACATAATATTTAAAAATATTATACGAAATAACTGAAAAGAAAGAGACATGTATCAAAATCATTACTTACAAGAGAACTACCTCAACTGACACTCGCTATTTAAGTTCATATGGGATCCATGGGCAGGTTTCAATGAGACTAGCAAAAATCTAAAAGAGCTCATTCCTATGGGCCTTTGTCGTCGAATTATCGCCATTTTGCGAATTTTCAATTCATTTATGAATAGTTCCCGAAAAATCAAATGACAGAGTTTTGATCTAAAAAGTCTTCATTATAGATAGTTTTAATGATTCTTAGAAGTCACGAAAAATGAGTTCACTTGAAAATTCCCTCATTCAATGAAAGAACATTCTTTTCAACTGAAACCTTCAAGATATTTTAAGAGTCATTACATCTATCTATAGGTAAAATTTTCGACCAAAACTCTGTTATTCGGTCTTCTGGAAAATACCTAAAAACATGTCAAAAAATCCAATAAATTGGTCATACCTCCACGCCAATGAAGACGAATCCTTTTAGACTTTTGCTATTTTCATCAAGATCTGTTTGCGAGTTCAACATAAGCTCAAACAGTGATTGACATTTGGATTAGTTTCCTTGTTAGGAAACTGATATGAAATATATTTTATTTTCGAATCATTCGATTGCACTTTACGTATTCTATTCAAAGAAGTGCTTCTATCACGATTGATAAAATGCATATATACGTATAGATATATATCTAGATGCTCTTTATCTGTTTTACATAATCAAAAATTCAAATTTTTATTTTTCTCTTTTAACAATTTGACAATAATCAAATAAAACAAGTATGCCAGATGTCTGTAATTGTAAAATATAGAAACAATTATTTTTATTTTCTAAAGCGTAGACTTTTTTCTTGTATATTTATTACCCATGATTTTCTGTTTAATATAGAGCTAATAGTTATAGACTGTTTATCTCTTGGATTCAATTCATACGGAAAGAAGGATATCAGTCTTGTTTCTCTATTGATATCATAACAAAGAATATACAAAACGCATCAAAAATTAAAAAAAAAGAATTAATTACAAATTGATGGTTTCAATATTTGCAACTATTCAGAGAATGATGTGAGAATAACAGATTAGGTTATTTAATGATTAGTTCAATTGAGTAGATTAAAATATTGTTGACATCGAAAATCAATTTGATTAAAATGTTAATTACTACCATAATTTATTTTTATCACTCCAATCACTTCTATATTTTAATCGATCAACAAATCATTCTATGAAAGTTATTTATTGATAATTAAAATAACCTTTCTTGTTTTATTCCTTATTGATTACATATTGAGTCATACCCATCAAACAAACAAGAAAGAGATTGTACAAAGTTTTCTGATTATATTTTAATCAAGCCTCAATAGTTACAATGAGGATAACAAAAAATAGATAAGTAATATATGGTGTTTTTTTCTTATTATATTATACAGAATAATGAATAGATGATAAAATGTGTTTCAATTTTTATACTCATATTTTACCAATCACCATTACCAAAATCAACTCCTAAATAGAAAGAAAAAAGCCGATCAATCATCAAGAGAAAAAAAGTTATCTACCTCCAACATCGCCTCCACCGCCATTAAAGTCTATAAAATATCAATAAAAACTTAAACGATTTGTACTAATACAATGAACCTTACCGTCACCACCGTAATCATTGCCATTACCTCCGTCATTATCGCCACCACCACCATAATCATCGCTGCCGTCATTATTGTCAGCGCCATCAACACCATTATCATGGTCACCGCCGCCATAGTCATCGCCACCCCCACTACCGTAATTATAACCATCACCACCATGATTGTCACCGCCATGATCGTCAAAATGATCATCACCACCTCCAAAATCTTTACAATATCAATAAAAATCGAAATGAATATACTTCGTGTAGTGATTCTTACCTTCATTACCACCACCATCTCTATCATTTCCATCACCATTATTTCCTGACTGTTGATTATTATTTGTCTCATATTGAAAATTGTTTTGTTGATTATCATTGTCATTATATGTATTTGTTTCATTATAGGTCGAGAAATTATTATTTGTTACACTATTATTATAATTATTCATTGTATCATTATCATAACTAAAAAATTAAAGTTTTTCTTTTCAATGTACATGAACAAATAAGATTTACACACTAGTTATTTATCACCGTTGTATCATTGTCTCCCAAACCCCATCCACTAGAATAAAAATTATTCCGTACTAAGATTTTTAGAGACTTCAATATTATTATATAGTCTGTTTTGTCGCGAAATACGACACCTTATTTTGAATATTTCTCATTGTATTATAATAGAAAATTGCTTTTCAACTTACCCATATCCACCATGATGTCCAATAGGCCCCATTCCATATCCCCATCCACCATGTCCACCAAAACCACCTCCCCATGCATAGCCAAGAGCGCCTAAGAGCAACAAATTGTAATACTCTTTTGTGATATATTTTTGAAGACCTTACCACCAAGTAATGCTCCACCAGCAAAACCGACTCCTGCACTAACTAATGAACTTCCACCGCCGCCTCGATTAATGCCACTATATCCTCCTCCACTACCATACGAAGGTGATGGTTGTACAACGACATTTGTATAATGGTAAGTTGATTGTTGATTGTCATGCATTTTTGGATATATTGGTTGTTGTTGTTGCAGATATGAAGTTGATCTTGGATAAGCTAAAAGAGATTTTAAAAATAATGTTTGTTTGATAAAGTAATCAATATACGCGGTGGAGCATTAGATGACAGATGAGCAGATGGTCGAATAGCAGCGTTTTGTTGTGGAAGCGATGGTACTGAAGGATGCTGAGGTGAAGGAGGTAACTATAAAAAAATGATTGCTTATATTTATTAAATTTAGTAGAATGAACTTACTGTAGAAACAATTGCTTTCATCCAATCACTACATTTTTTTAAAAAAGTAAATGAATTTTGAATTATTTTATGATTTTCTTACTTTAAATGTGTTACATCATTACATAGAATCCATATTATTTCTTGATCATGGTGTCCAGGTGACGATCTTGGTAAAGCAATAAGATTAGCTTCATCAGTTGGTCGTGGAAGTTCTGGTCGATTAGATAAACATCGTGTATATGGTCCAACACAAAGATTTTGAGCTATATCACGAATATGTATTGATCCATCTGGTTTTCGATCATTTTGTTTTTCATACCATTGTAATGTTGAATCATCAAATAATACAAAATAATAATTTTTCCATTTTTTCGATAATAAACCTCCTACAATAGAAATATTTAAAAAAATTAGTGAATAAATTATTATTGGTATTAATCAAAAACAAATACGTACTATAAAAATACTGAAGATGACCTGTTTTAATATGCTGAGACATATTGTTTTTTTTTTAAACTATTCGTCAAAAGATATATACATACAAATGATTTGGTCGTTTGCTAACTACACATGCAAGTCAAACAGTTATTGATTCGAGCAAAAACTATTCATCTAGGAGAATAATGTTGCTTACGCCAAACACCTTTTTCTTTTCTTTTTTTCTACTATTCTGATGAAAGAATATGTGCATTCGATTAGACGGGTTGCTTAGATGTTGAGCGAGATTGAAGGATGCCAGTGTTTTTTTTCTTTTCTGTTACTCTCGTTTTCTGTGTTATTCCTGTTATTAATACTAAATAAGAAACCAAGCATTGGCTTTCGTACATTTTCATCTTTTTTTTCTATTTGCCAGTAATAAGTTGTTTGTGAAACAAGAATAAAAGAGATGCATATATATGTCGATGAAAGTATATATGAGTAGTGTCATCCATTAGCAACGTGATTTCGACAATGTAAATGCTTTATATCTCTAGACTTAGGTATTTCTCTAAACTAATTTCTATGTAACATATGTATGTTGAATTACTCTAGATACTTTAAAAAAATACAGTCTTGCAGACTTTGGTTCTGCGAAGTTATTATTGAAAAAAAAACAGCCTTAGTGATATGACTTAAAAAAGGGCTAAAGGTTTCCGTTGAGTACTTTTTTTTGTTTACAAATTCTGCAAGTTCAAACAATATTTTTGAAAACTAAATAGTGAATTTTGCAAAGGATTCTTCAGCGTATAAAGTCTCTATGCAAAGTTTTTCATCAGCATGTATAGGTTTTCTTCAAAAAGTTTGAGTTTATTCGCTGTTAATGACGTGAATGGGTACGAATATGGAAACGAAAAATCCTCTTGTAACTGAACAAGAAGTTCAAAAACGAACTTTCAATGATAACAATCCTTCTCAGGGACCACAAGATGATTGCAAAACAAAAAATCTCGTTCTGGAACAAGATTAAATCTCTGAAAAACTGACTTTTGAGAGATAATTTTAGGGAGCATCGTCTTGCTAAAAACTTCAATATAGATATAGTTTATTACATAGAATCTATTTTAAAATTCCTAGACCTTTCCATCAAAATATTAAAGAGTGCTTCGCTAAGTACATTCTAATTAATTAGTTAATTGAGTTTAATTATGTGTGAGCTGAGAAAAACAACATTTATATATCCCTATGGAAAAACAGTTAGATTCGATATTTTGATTATATCACTGCTATAAATAAATATTTTGAGAAAAAGTAATTATATTGTCTAATAGCACGTAGAATTCTCTGCAATCCTATATGTGTCCATTTTGAATCTCACTTGCTCGGTTAAATAGAAATTCAAGAACAGTCAGGGCTCCCTCATTGACATATATTCTCACAATGCATCTTTTTATTTCTATTTCATTCAGTATTTTCAAATTTTTTAAATATACGGTCAAATTTTTACGAAAGTTATATGAATTTGAAAGCGCATGAAAATCTCTATCACATATCGTACTTTTGTCAGTTTTTGAATTTCAATTATTTGATCACAAATATTTCGAATATTGTAATGTACTCTCACTCTAACATATTCATCATCGACTACTTCACATAATTCATACGGCAGACCATGAACGGTTACCTAGTAATCAATTAAGATGCATAAAAAGTCATTGAGATTTTTTTGTCTTTCATGAATCACTGTGTACAAGGATATTGTTCAAACTTTCAACAACACTTTACCTTGGAATGTGATACGTGAGTACCTTGACAATATTCGAAATATTTGTCATCAAATATTTGAAAATCAAAGACTGACAAAAATACAATATGATAGAGATTTTCATGTGCTTTCAAATTATATAACTTTTGTAAAAACTTGGCCCTATATTAAAATAAATTTTAAATAATGGATGAAACAGGAACAAAAAATGCAGTTTCCAGAGAATCAGCAAATGAGAATGCCTTCATTGCACTTGAATTTCAATTTAGTTGAATAAGTGAAATTCAAAACGTACATATATACAGTTCTAGACAATTTTACGGGCTATCAGAATATATAATTCCTCTTGTAAGAGTGTTAATTTATAGCAATGATATATTTAAAATATGAAGTCTAACTTTTCTTTTTCCAAGGAGATTTATATTCATGAGAAAAATATTATAATTTTTCGTCGGTGTCGTTTGCATTTGCAACAAAGAAAATAATTAATAACATTCGCAAAGTGCTGAACTACAGAAAACAAAATTTATTTCAATACATTTTTGTTATTGCATAGCTCTCATATAAGATAAAGAAAATTCACACCATGTATACATCACGATATTATATAAATGATAGCATTAATAAAGACAACATTTTACTGCTTGATTCAATCTTAAATTATTCAATTTCGTTTATAATTATATAAAAGACGCATATATATAGATCAAAGCGAACCACTCCATATATTCATTTACATATATCGGTATCTTCTTATCCGAGTAAAAAAAAACAGACACAGAAAAATTTATAAAAGAGTGCCACTGATGTATAAGCAAAAGTAAAAGAAAATCAAACAAAAAAAAAATACACAAGAATCTCTCTTTTCTTCATTCATTTCACTGTGGAGAAAAAAAAAGAAAACAAACCGAAAATAATTTTCAAAACATATCATTTCAATATTTCATCTCGTCTCAGTTTTAAACAAGCAAGAACAACTTGACATTGATACATTGAACCTTGTAATTCTGATGACATTTGATCAACATCTGTTTGTATTGTTGAACTATTAGTATTATTTGTAATAGTATTTAAACGTTGATTACTGCCTGAATAATTTGTTGTTGTTAATAATTTTGATGGTCTCATTAATGTTGGTCCAAAAACAACAGCTAAATTATCTAAATGCATCATATTTATATGTGAATATTGACTAACACGTATTAAATGATCAAATAAATAAAATAAAATTTTTCGATTATTTAAATGTAATGATTCAAATGTTTTTAATAATGTAACACGTTGATTATCAATATCAGTTAATTGTATAGCATGTAAAAATTCTTTATATAATGTACTACTAAATAATGGTTCAGGTAATTCACGAAAAAATAATTTTAATAGATTAGCTGCAACATGTACATTTTTTTGAAGCAACATTTCTTCACCATGACGATAATTTCGATCAAATTCATTACGAAGTTTTTGTAAGTCTGAAGCAACACAACAAACACGATATATACCTGTTTCATTTAAACCTTCACGTTCAACCATTTCAATACATTTAACAATTATACGTGGAATACCATTAATGCTAAAGCAAAAAAAAAAGTTTGTCATTTTTTTCCAAATGAAATATATGTATAAACTTACTGTCCATTTGGTAAACTTAGTAATTTTTCAATACTTTTTCCAAATACAGCAAGACTTCGTTTTGATGGTCGACGTTTAAATGTTCCTTCACGTTTTGCATAGTTTAATGAAAATTTTAATTTTAAATCCCCAGATGGTGATTCAATAAATGTAACTTCATTTGCATTATTTTGACATTCATGTAATGCAGTTTCGATCTTAATTTTCAAGAAATTTTTTTTTTTTGTAATGAGAAATTTTTTAACTTACATCTCGATGAAATTTACCAATGCATACTTCTTTTTGTGAACTATTACGAATATCAGTTGTCGATGAGTCAATACGATAGATAAGAAAACGAAATGCAAGTGAATATTCTAATTCAATATGAAATACCTAAAAGAAAAATTGAAAATAGAATTTCAAAATTCAAAGTTCTTTTTTTGAATGAAAATCAATGAATATATTTGAAAAAAAGAAAATTTTAATAGAATAATTTCTTGTCATAAAAAAAAAAGTTAATATCTGTTCGCTGGAAAAATTTGATAAAACTATGTCATTTTATCTTCTTTCTAATCATAGTAATTTGAATATTCGAGAATTATTTTAGTTTGTATGATAAGCAGTAGTTTAGAATACTTTGTAATCAAATTATTGATCTAGGAATAATCGAAAACATCTTGTCTTAGGAAGAAACTTCTTCAGATTAAAAAAAAGTTTTTGAGACGAAATTTATTCCATTAGGTAGGGTCTCCTGAGGCTAGGCAAAACTCATAATCATTCATACTGTTGTTGCATTCTTGTCGAGTTGTGGTCATATTACTGAGTTTGTGGTTTCATGCAGGATACAGTAAAACTTCTCTATGTGAGCACCTTCCTATACTTGACAGTGACTACTTAGCTCTTGTTCTATGAACAACAACTTCTGTAATGCAAGCAACATATGTTCTATCATTTGCATATAGAACAACGAAAACAATGATGTTATGATAAACAATCATGGAATACATAGGAAAAGGGATGGACCAGCTGTGGATATTAAAAAAATAATATTAATCAGCAGTGAAAGTGCTTGGTGTAATATTTCCTCGTTTTTATGTTAATATTTAGTAACATTAAATCATTTCAATACGTATTGATTGATCTCAGATTAAAAATGTTGAATTAATTAATAGTGAGAATGAAGAAAGATTATCTTGTGCACCAAAAAAAAAAGTGATTGCGACTGAGTACTTATAGATAGATAAAAAAGAAACCGAAAACCTCCCAATAATAAGCACTTTTGAGTGGTTCTAATGATACCCACATTAAAGAGGTTTTACTGTATATCATAAAAAAATTCCATGTTGTCATTTCAAACTGAAATTTCGTCTATTTAGAAGACTTATGAACTCTATCATGCCCTGAAAGCATCAGCTCCAATGAATATTCTCTTTCTGAGATAATAGTTTTAGAAAAGGACTTTTTCTGAATCTATTCTAAAACATGCGCACTCATTGAGAATATCATATCCCAGAAAGAAAATATTCGTTCTAGCTACAAATTTCGATGTATCATAGGAATCATAAGACTTCTTTATTCGCGAAACTTCAGCTTCAAATAACAACATTGAATTTTTAATGATATGTACTGTATAAAGCCGAAAACTCAACAAGAAAGTAACAAGATCACGAATCATTATAGATTTAGCCTAGTTTCAATTGACTTTAACTAATGAGACAAGCATCGCTTGAAAAGTTTTCTATCACTTGGAGAAGTTTCATCGTCAGATTATCATTTTCTTAATGCACACATAGATTATACAAGTGAATATGACTCTGCAAGTCCTATGTTTGACTAATACATTAGTATAAAACATGATGTAAAAATTTAATAACTCTCAATCAAATTCAAAATATCCTTATTAATCACAAACAAAAGAATCTTATCGAAATAATGAAAATAACTGTTGTTTTTTTTTCAAAAACAAAAGAAAACATCATTTTTCAAATCTAAACATTCTAATCACAATACGATTAATATTACTGAAACTAATATGAACAAACATGATGATATAATATGTTAAACTGAAATTCTTTATCTATTCTAAATAATGATTGATTCATTTGAGTTTTTCTACTTTCATTAACTATTTTTCTTAACACAATATTTCCTATACCTCTCCTTTAAATTCAACCAATTCAGGTTTTTGCATTATTTGTGTTCCTGTTTTAGCATATGGATAAAATGTATTATACGAATCAATTTCCACAGCTACATAAAATTGATAATTTTTCTGCATTTGTTGTTGTACTGACGACATCATGGGTAATGTTTGATATTGTCTTGTTGGATTATATAAAGCTGAACCTTGTATATTATGTATTGTGATACATAATGTACCGGAATATGTTTTACTTGGTGTTATTGTTTGAATATTTGATGCTGATTCATTTGTATTTGATTCATGTAAATTTGGTTTAATTAAATCAAGACGTTTTTGTATAATTGACTCATTTAAACGTTGATGATGACTCGCTTCGTTTAATACAGCTGAACTACTACGTTGAATAAGTTCTTGTTTTGTTCTATCAATTAAATCAACCCAATCTTGTAATTGATAAGCAGATGAAAAAAGTATTGTTGATGATACAGATATTCGAGGATTTGATAAGATAAGTTGAAGTTTTGATTGAACTAAATTAAATTCATTTTCTTGTTTACGAATATTTCTTGATAAACGAGATGCTAACATATTCTAAAAATCAAAATATTTTAGTAAAATTCTTCTTTGTTTTTTGTTAGAATTTGTTTTGACTTACATTATTTTTTGTTGTTTTTTCTAATTCTTTATAAACCGATTTAAGATTTGTTTTTAATTCATCTAAATTTATTTTATGAGAATTTTGATGAAAAAAAAAATATTTATTTGGAACTTACCACCGGTATCAACAGTATCATCAGAAGGATTTTGAGGTATTGTCCATTGTAAATCAAGCATTGGAATATACCAAACAAGCATATATTTTGGACTATGAGAAAAATAAATAAATTGTTAATTCAAATGTATTTTTTCGTTAATTTTGGAAAAAAATTTCTTTTTAAGATGTCTTAGTTCTAATCATAAAATTACACAAATAAAAACGGATCACTTAAAATCCATTAGTGTAGCTTGAATGTCAAATGCCATTAGCGTCGTTTTACTCTGAAATATTATCAATTGAACGAACTAAACATATTTCATTGGTACCATTTTAAATCGAGTTAGTATATTAAAGTAATTAGAAATTTTTCGAAGAAACAATTCTAATTTAAAAAAAATAGAAATTCAATCTTTATCAAAATGAAATTGAATGAAAAACCATATGAATTATTAAAAAATAGTTAACACCGATTCAATATGTTCAAAATAGTTTTGAGATGTATTTTGATTGAAAATATTAAGTTAAATATCATAGATATAAAATTTTAAGTGCTATTAGTTGATACTATTTAGGAATATACTTTCAAACATAACCAGCCTAGAACGATGAACACATCATGAATAGACATCTTCTGAAGAAAGTCTTTTTAGTCACAATCTCGGATTAAAAAAATCTATTTCAGAATTTATTCTCATAAAATCTAAAATGAAAATCTTAAATATTCGTGTTTTTATTAATTTATCCGATGAATGTTACATTTTTTTCAGTCATCTCTCTTCAATCTTACTTTTATGGATGTATGTTATAACATCGTTCACTGAAAAAGCATAGCAAACTGACTTACAATTTTTAGTTCTAAGTGGAACAAATTTTTTCTCGTAGTTCTAGTCTCAATAAATTTTTATTCAATTAAAATATGATTCAAGAAAGATGACAAAAAGTGCTAATCGTTAACTATATTAAAAAAAAACGAGAATCGAATAATTTTTTTAGATGTGATACCGGTAAATTTCGAAAGAGATATAAAAAAAAATTTGGTCTCGTATAAAAGAAATCGTGGATTCATTCGAATTAATGATAATATTTGATTTATATTCTATAGATTTCAATGAAGTTTATTTTTTCTATCTNGATATAAAATTTTAAGTGCTATTAGTTGATACTATTTAGGAATATACTTTCAAACATAACCAGCCTAGAACGATGAACACATCATGAATAGACATCTTCTGAAGCAAGTCTTTTTAGCCACAATCTCGGATTAGAAAAACCTATTTCAGAATTTATTCTCATAAAATCTAAAATGAAAATCTTAAATATTCGTGTTTTTATTAATTTATCCGATGAATGTTACATTTTTTTTCAGTCATCTCTCTTCAATCTTACTTTTATGGATGTATGTTATAGCATCGTTCACTGAAAAAGCATAGCAAACTGGCTTACAATTTTTAGTTCTAAGTGGAACAAATTTTTTCTCGTAGTTCTAGTCTCAATAAATTTTTATTCAATTAAAAAATGATTCAAGAAAGATGACAAAAAGTGCTAATCGTTAACTATATTAAAGAAAAACGAGAATCGAATAATTTTTTTAGATGTGATACCGGTAAATTTCGAAAGAGATGTAAAAAAAATTTGGTCTCGTATAAAAGAAATCGTGGATTCATTCGAATTAATGATAATATTTGATTTATATTCTATAGATTTCAATGAAGTTTATTTTTTCTATCTGAAATAATTCGTTGAATTTACCTTGCAAGTAATTTAGACTTTAAATTGCAACAAACAATTGCATCAGGATAGAGAATAAGTCGACAACGTTCACGATGTCCTCGTGCTGCCATTGTAACAACATCTTCAGTTTTTAAAATAACCTTATTTATATTTTCATCTTGTCGACTCTAAAAAGAAAATTAAAACATTTATGTAAATATTTCTTAATATTTCAATAAAATACATACACCATATAATTTACATGTTTGGGCATAATTATATAATCTACTTATATTGTCCATGTCACCAGTTTCAAATGATTGTGCTGTTTGATATAAATCCTAAAACGCAATAATATAATAGAATTTGTTACAAACAAAAAAAAAAAAATACGACTATTTCAAAGAAAAACTTACCTGTACTTGAGAAAGTATTTGAAGAAATTGTTTTGGAGGAATCGATAAAAGATCTAATATGTGTACAAATATTTAAAAAGTAGGTCGCAAATTTCTAGACAAAATATTTGATTATTTTTTGTATATTCGAATGCATTGGTCGTGTATTAGAATCAAAATATTGTGCTGTTTCAGATTATATGCTGAGACATTTTCTGTGATTTTCGATTACTGAGTTCTATCCGTGAGTTTTGAAAACTTAATGAATTTTTTTCAAACAAAAAAAAAATGTTAATTAGAACTTGTTTGAGACATGTCACAACATTTTATCGAATATATTATAAGATATAGGACAGAGACTGTCACAGGGCACTTTTTTCACCCTGCCCTGCCCGATTCTGAGGGCGGAACAGGGCACCCTCAGAGCAAATAAATAGAAGTTGAATATGGCATGAGTCGATAGTCTAACGAAAAATTTCGATCACATTTACGTTCAGTGTTCATATCTTGTTTATATTATTTCAAAAGAATATTGTCTATGTATAAAAATTAGATTATAATTGACTAAAAATATTGGTATTTTAATATATTTTTGATGAGTGATCACTTTCAAGTACTATCTATTTACAGAACTTATTGGAAACAGACCTGTCTTCAAAAAACAAATAAAATTTTTGTCTCTCTAGAAAACGTTCTTGTCGAGTTCTATCAAGATTTATTTATAGCTCAATAGTCAAAAGTCATTAAAAAAATTCTAAGCATATATTCTGAAAGAGCACAACATTCTGATTCTAAAGCATTACTTAACACTTTTTTCGAGGCATTTACATGTGCGAAAAATAGTTAAATATTTTGTCTAGAAACTTCCATTCAACCCTTATATTATATCAAACTAAGATACAAAAAAAAAATATTCTTTTCAATGAACAAACCTTCACTGGATAAAACATTTGTATTTGTTCGTTTGTCAAGCAATTTTCTAATTGGTACTAAATTCGTTTTAATATAATCAGTATATATTGGAAGTGTTCCCATCTATGCATATCAAAACAATTGCAATAAAAACAAAAGCAAAAATAGAATTATACTAATGTTTCAACAGCATGTGTTAAGTATTTTGTTAGAGTTGCTGGTTGACGATCACGATCAAAAAAATCTTCGATTTCTCGATAAACTTTGTCATGTTGATCAACTAATTTTTGAATATAACTTTGAAAACTCGATGGAATTGATATTTGATTTAACTAGAATATAGAAAAAAATACTTCTTTTAAAGAAAAATTAATACAAAGAAAAATATTTACCTGTTCTGCCATCTTTTTTAATTCATCACAATAAGAGTCTTCTTTTTTTGACCATTCTTGTACAATACCCCAAAGAACTTGTTGTTGTCGTAACTAAATGAAAATGAAATGAATCATAGAAAAATAAGATTTTTTTTTTTTCGTTTGATTTGAAATATTATTTTACAATTAATTGATTTTGTTGTTCTTCATCATAATCATTTATTGAATCTTTATGTGTTAATTGTTCATCTTCTTCAGGTGATGAATTATCAAAATCACTATCATATTCTTCAATAACTGCACCTCGTGTTGAAGATGCCATTCCTAATTGATAATCGTTTAATGTTTCTTGAGTATTTTGATTATCATTTAATTTATCACTATTTCCTGTTGATGATATTGTATGAATACCACCTATAAAAGAAAAATAATTAGAAGATTAATCTTATCAATAAAAAAAAAAATAGTGAAAATGTATCGAACAATTTATCTTATCTTTTTCTTTTTTAAAGATTATTGATTGAAAATGGAATAAAATTTACGTGCATTTAAAATAAACAAAGAAACATTATCTATAAGTATACTTATTCGGTTCGATAACAAGGGCATTTGCGATCATTATTATTACCGACTAATTATATTGAACTTTATGTATGTTAAGCTCACATCGCTTGATTATCAACATGATAATTTTGTCGTTTTTTTATTGTATGCGCATGCGTGCGTATGTAGGTCGTTTTATGGGTTCATTCTTTCTGCATTTTCTCTCTCTCTCTCTCTCGTTCTCTCTCACTTTGAACGACCAGAAAAAAAGGACATGCGAGATAAAAAGAAAAAAAAAGGAAACTGACAATAATATGATCATTGTCTCAGCCAATTTTTTCACTCTACATGAATAGATTTATTGGAACAAAAAAAAAAAAGAACGACCTTGGTGAACCAAAAAAGTGTTCGTTTACAGATCATTGTTGATTGATCTTATTAAGTTAAAAGGACTTGAAAACAAAAAGTAAAACTTTTGTTTGATTCAAACCTTGGAAAATATGCGAATGATTAATTTCTCGTTTGTTCGCTAGTAGGCCTTCTATTTGCATTGACACAATAAAAATGGGTGCAAAAAAAAAATCGTTGTCTTCTGTTCAAGCGTCATCTGTTCACATCGGCACCGAGACATATCCGTTATATTAACATCCAAGGTCAATCTTTTCGAAGATAACTTTATATGATTAATGACGTTCGACATACCTACTATTCTTAAGACACAATATATAAGGAAAGAAGTCTTGATAGATTCATAAATATTTGATTCATACGAATACAAAAAAAAAAAAAAAGAAAAGATAAAAGAATCATATACTTGATATAAGAAAAGAACATCACAAACAAAAGCAATATTTTTTGCATTTAATGATCAAACTATCGGAAACTAATATAGTTTTGATGAGACAAAAAAAAAAGAAAATCAAGTTAGTTAATACTCCATAAATCTTGTCGAAAAAATTGATGTTGATCGGAATAATAAATCGAAATGATAGAGAAAAAGAAAAACTTACTGTCATTTTGATGACTCTGAATGCCTGCTGTTGTATCATGATCATTGGTATTGACACTATTATATTCATCTTCATCATCAAAACTTTCACTAGAATATTCTTGTTCGTCATCATTTTCTTGATGTATAACATCATCATCATCATCATATGTTGGTGAATAATTTGGAAGTTTTTCCACAACAGTAGTACATGTCGTATCAGTTGATGATATATTTTCACTTATGATTTTTTCCGATTCTTCTACTGTAGGATGTTCATATAAAGGAAAATCTGTTTCCTGTAATTTTGATGAACTTGTCGAAGGTGGTAGTGGATCTTTAATATAATTTGATTCAGGTCGAGGATGAATACCAATTAACTGAACATTATTATCTTTTGAATGTGCATAAGTTTCTGTCGATGATAAAGGCGCTCGAACGTTCATTTGTAATGGTGCATATTGATAAGGAAGATGTGTAACAGGTGATGTTGTACTAGGTGGCAGTGGTATTGAATGAACTGTTTTCAATGGTGTTAAAGGTTTATGAGTATCAAAAATAGTTGAGCTAGATGATTTATCACGATCATTTGCATGTAAATGTGCTTGACGATCAAATAACGAATGACCACGTGATTTAGGTAATGGTGGTTCACTAGGTGGGGTCGCCATTTGGTCTATAAGAAGAAAAATAAATATTAGACATATTGTTTGAGCTTTTCTTTTTTTTTTATGATGAAGTTTATCAAGTGATATGTTCTTTATTTTCTTTTGCTACTTATATGTTTACTGACGTTTGTCATATAAAAAGAAAAAAACGCATGCGAACGCATATATATGCATCCGATTTGTTTTCTTAAAAATCGAACAAAAATATGTGGTATAAAATTATGTATTCACATTCTACTTATATACGAATGAATTCAAAAGTATAATCGTAGGAAAATTGAAGAAAAAAAGATTGTCAATAATGCCAAAAAAAAAAACAGAAACAGATTCATTGAAGAAAAATGTTGATGACGATGAATGCATGAAAGAAAGAATCATGCAGGTGTTTGTTGATAGATGCATTAGGAGACTACATGACATACTGTGTGTTCGCCTCGTTTTTTTTTCTTTTTCTAAGTAAAAAAAAAACAACATAGAAAGAACAGAAAAAAAAACACTACTCGTCGTATAATCAGATTCTTTTTTTACATCTTTGCATAGTTTTCGAATATAGAACAAAGAAAAAGATTCAATTGATACTTACAATTGGTTTTGATCTGATGTTTATAATGATACATAGTTTTATTTTTTTATACTTCGATTGAATGATCAGTTAAATAGTCAGATAGTTGATCATCATCTATTGGTCTTTGATCAAGCAAAAAACGATAAGGTATGTGTACTTGTGAATGACTTAGTGAACACAACAGAAAAAATAAGATGCAAGAGAAAGAGAGAAAAAAAGAAGAATTGGTGATTGTTCCCGCTTGGTCCTCCCTTTTACCGCCCTTATTCTCTTTCTTTGTACCATTGTACACACGCCCATAAGCGGATCATGTTCGTTTGTTCATTCATTCTGCATATCATATTGTTGTTTTATATGCATAGATATGTGTATGTATGTAAAGGTATGATTGTATAACCCTAGCAGCGTCATCGTCATCGTCACCATTACTATTCTTTCAATGTTCAATTGAAATGTCAGACAGTGCCAAAAAAAAGCACTACTCAACACACGCACACACACAAATGACGATAAGGAGAGAAAAAAAGATCAGACGTCGGGTATATCATTTATTGTCGAAGAAGTAATAGTGATCGATCATGTCAAACGGAAAGGCGCAAAAGATTAGAGGTTCAATAGTAATAGTAGTGTATGCAATCGCTCCAACACTACAGACAAAGATATGAAAAAGAAGAAGAAGAAGACGAAGAAGAAGAAGAAAAAAAAACTTATGATGAAGAGTCGTTAAAATTTTCGAGAGAAGAATGGACAAAAAAAAACGGAATATCTAAATAAAGATTAGAGAAAAAACAGATGTCTTATACTTTGACACTCATAGACATATAAAAAAAACCAGAAGTGCAAATTAATTTTTATTTATATTAAATATCATTATTCATCGTAAACAATAAATTAAACGAATAACATCACCACTGAAAAATAGAGCGAAAAGAAATGATCGTAATAATAAAACGATACTAACAGTAGTGTTGTGTTCTGTTTGTCTACATTACTTATTTCACTTAACTACAACCACATCTCTGACTCATCATAAAATACTTGTCTGAATCATTCTTTTACATATATTTTATTAGTTCTTTTCATTCGTTTACTTCTCTCAAATGAACAATAGTTAACATAACTTTATAGAGGAAATGGCATAGAAATTTAGTATAATATGGAACATTTTAAAAAGTACTATAAAAATCGAACGAAATTTTAATAAAAATAATATATGTATATATTTTTTTTCAAATGTTGGCACCTGTTTTTTCTTTACAGTTGAATAATAAAGTATTTCCACGAACATTTTCAGTTGGAAAATTTAATGGTAAACAACCTTGTCTTGTTGGTGCTACTGCAGGAGATAAAGTACAAAAAGTATTATTCAAACTAATCATAACCAATTTGAATTATATTCATAGGTTTTTATTCATTCTCCACGTGATACCAATCCTCAATCACAGCAACTAGAAGGAAATATTTCACTTGTTAATGTTAATCAAGTAGTAACAAGTTTAGCATGTGGACAGCTTGATGAACAATTACAAAGAGATTTACTTGTTGTTGGAACAAGTACAAATATAATTGCTTATGATATTGATCGAAATGTTGATTTGTTTTTTCAAGATGTCTGTTTCAAATGTTATCTTCTTGTTTCTTGTTTATTGTAATTCGCTATTTAATAGACTCAAGATGGTGCACATGCAATCATCATTGGCAAATGGGGTGAATTACCTGAACAATTAGCTATTGTAGGTGGTAATTGTTCTATACATGGTTTTAATAAAAGAAGTGAAGATGTTTTATGGACAGTAACGGGCGATAATGTATCATCACTTGCTTTATTAGATTTTAATAGTGACGGTTATAATGAAGTAGGATATTTTTATATTAAAAATTAATGTTTTATTTTTCTCGATGCATTTTTTCCTTTAGCTTGTTGTTGGTTCAGAAGATTATGATATTCGTGTATTTCGTGAGGACCAATTGATAGCTGATATGCAAGAATCAGAAATAGTTGTTTCAATATGTCCATTAAGTAATGCAAGATTTGCATACGCCTTATCCAATGGGACTGTTGGAATATATGAAAGATCAAATCGAAATTGGCGTATTAAATCAAGAAATATTGCGATTGTTTTACAAACATTCGACGCTGATGGTGATGGTGTTGATGAATTAGTAACTGGTTGGAGTAATGGAAAAGTAACTTTGAATTTTTATTTTTATTTGTACAAAATAAAAATAAAACCAAAATTTACTTGATTAGGTTGATATAAGAAGTGATCGTACTGGTGAAATAATTTTTAAAGATAGTCTTAATTCATCAATTGCTGGTGTTGTTAAAGTAAGAGAGTTATAAGATAGATTTGAGAAGACAAGATTTATTTAGGCTGATTACCGAGTACCAGGAGAAAATTTATTGATTTGTTGTACAAATGAAGGTGAAGTTCGTGGTTATAAATTTTCTGCGCAAGATGCAGTTGCAGCTGCTGCTTATGCATATAAAAATAGCCAAGAAGCAGTTCGGGATTTATGCAATAAGAGACAAGTACGAAGAATTAATTATCGATGGATGAATCTGAATTTTAACTATAGGCTTTACTTCTTGAACTTCAAAATCTTGAATATGCAAACCAGAACACCATAGAAACAAATAATAAATCATTAGTAATTGATGCTACAACTGATATTCCGGTTAGAAAAAAAAAGACAAACAAATTGTGCTATTAAAAATAATTTTGATTATTTAACAGGCTAATACTGAAATTCACACAATGTTTACTGTAGAAAAAGGTGGAAACGATTTTCCTGTAGGTGAAAATTTTTTTTGTTGTTAATTTGAAAAAACCGATTAGCAACATTCTTCTTTATATTCCTAGGGACATATTGCAGTTCGAATGAAAACATCAAATCGTAAGATTAGAAGCACATATTAGTTTTTTGTTTAACAGAAATTCTTTGTTTCAGAAACTCCTATACGAGCAGTAATTATGTTTGCTGAAGGTTTATTTAGAGGAGAATCTTTTGTTGCGTATGTTATGATTTTAACATTTTTTTTTATAGTTAACTTATGTTAAATTTAGTCATCCAGCAGCGAATCACGTCCGAGAATATATAACTGTACCTATAATTATACCTCGAGATGTTTCTATTGATTTACACTTACAAGTCTTTGTTGGAATGAAAACAAGGTATTATACTGTCGCTCCCAAAATTATTCAGTCGAGTTTATTTTCAATCTTTTTCTATTATCACAATTGCTAATAAGAATCCTTACAATGATTTGTGTAGAGAAGTTTATTTCCAACAACAGCATTAGAAGATGAAAATAATTGATCTTTTTTCAAGAATAGGATGTCTGAAAAATCAAAAACTAAGTTTTCAGCTCTTAGATTTTGCAAATAATGTTCTGTTTGAATCACATAGAGTGATAGAGTAAAGAAATCTATACAAAGTAAATGTCTTTCGGCACTCTACGACGGTTTTTGATCAAGATATATCAACTTTATGGAGGGCATAAAATTTGTTTTTTTTCCTGTCATTTCATATGAAAATATCGTTTCTTGTTGCTTCTGTAAGATTGATGTATCTCGGGTCAAAAAAACGACATAGAAATCTGGAATATATTTTTTATTTGATAGAGAATCGTTTTTGCTATCATTCTGCATAATTGAAATAGAATTCTAAGAGCTAGAAAACTTGGTTCTCGATTTTTCAGATATTCGACCGTCGAAAAACTAGCAATCATTTTCATCTTCAAAAATTTTTGATTTGAATAAAATTTTCTATGTAACCCCCTACTTGGCTTCTTATTGGCGGTTACAGCAATGAAAAAAAATTGAACATAAATCTGAATGAATAACTTTGAAAACTCTCGTATATTTGAAAAAACTCATCTTTATTAAACATAATTCTTTCTTGTATAGTACACTATTTCATTTATTCGAATTGTCACGACAATTACCTGTTTTTTCTATGTATATGTTAGTTGAAAACTCACTTGATACAGAACCAAAAGGTTTTGTAACGTTTTCTATAAATGAACGTATGTCAAGAGTAAGTTACAGGCGTTTAGTGTTTTATTTTTATTTTTTATGAAAATATTTTTCTTTTTGACAAGATTCTTGTTTGGATTAATCATCATTTTCTTTTTGCTGAAGAATTTTCACCTAATATGGCGAGTTTATATGTTACGTTTTTATGCGTAAGAACAGATCTAAAATTAGTTATTAAAATGCAAAATACTGGACAAGTTAGTTAATTTTTTTTTGAATGAAAGACATTTTTTTTATTATATTTTATTATAAATTAAAGGTTAGAATTCAAACAGATGATATGGAATTAGCTGGAAATATAATTCAATCATTAGGAAAATTTTTAAAAATTGAAAATTTACAAACCGTTGTTGATTTTCCACAAGAATTTGAAATACTTGAACAAGTTTTTTATCAAGTATAAAATTTCTTATAGAAATAAATTTGATAATTTTATTGAAATATTTAGATTGAAGCATATCAAAATGCACGTCAAAAAATTTCATCTGATATGGCTGAACATGCAAGTGTTATACGAAATTTTTTAATACGCGCTGAAGATGCTCGTTTAATTGGTGATATGTAAGTAAATTAAAATAATAGTATTTCATAAACTATAGATCATTAAATGATTCTCTTATAAAACTGTTCAACTTTCTTCAAATTTTTATTTACGAGCAAAAAACATCTATATTTTATTAGGTCAAAGAGAACTACGAAACATAATAAACTGAAGAATGTCTAAGAATAATGTGACATATATATTTTATCAAAAGCAATTGAATGAATTGAAAAACAAAGAAAAAAGAAACTTGTTGACTGACATCTTATGAATAATATTCTTTTTTTAATAATTAATACGTTACTATTTTTTCTATTACTTGGAAGAATGTAAAACAAATGTTGACATATAATTTGTTGAATTATCAACTATCAAAGTTTCAAGTACAAACTAGTCTTATATGACCTTAAAATCGTGTAAAAAAATCAACTCCTTGAGTATTGAGATGACATTGAAAATTTGATGTTTGGTGCGAATCTTCGAGTTTTGTTTTAACATAATTTTAGTTTCAAGGATAAAGAAACTTTCAGAAATACTACCTCAAAATATCAATATCACCTCAGTGTCAATCATGAAAAATGTAATTTGCCCTAATAAATTCATATATTCAGATGTATTTTAGATTGCTTCGTGTAATAGAAAAAATAGTAGTTTATTAACCTTTTGATAGTTGCCAGTGCATATACGTGTCATGAACTTTATCATCACTTGAAACTAATGTAATCAAACTTGTGATGCACATTTTTTCCGAGACATTTACGTAAAAGCAAACGTCAAACAATAGGAACTTTGCATATTATCATTTTGTTACGGTTCATGTTAGACTCATACGTTAAGAAATGAAATTAGACGTGGTACAAAAGCCATTTTATTTAATGTATGTGTATCTTTTGTCGGTAACCAAAGGGTCAATTGTTAAAAGTTAAACATTACTCATAAGATATAGGTCAATAATTTTCTTTTTTTGATGTTTTCAAGCTGTGCATTTACTTTTGATAGAATATCACTTGAGAATATATGTACTATCACTCTCAGCCATTCTTCAATCCATTATTTTTCTATAGTTCTCTTTGATTAAATCAAATATGAAATGTGTTTTTTGTTTCTATGGAAGGCTTAATGAAAATTGAAAAGATTTGTAAGAGAATTGCCAATGATTTATTCTTAATGATAAACTCGTTAGTTTCAGATTTTGAGATAAAAAACTTATTGTTATAATTTAGACCAGTTATGAAACAACATTATATTGATTTACTCAATTTAAATCGTGATTTAATTAATGGTTATCAAATTCGATGTACCAATCATGAAGAATTAATGAAAAATTTACGATATCTTAATCAAACAGTACAAAAAGCTGGAAATTTAAGAAGTAAGTTATTTTCAAGATTAAAAACTCAAAGAAATGATTTTATTTATTTGTAGTTGGAAAATATAAGACAAATACCATTAATCAATGTCGTGTAGCGATTAAAGGAAATAATGTACAATTATTAATTAAATCGATTAAAACTGGAAATGTTTAATATACTCAATTTTTCTAATATTTCTCTTTTGATTTTCGTTTGTTTGTTGTGATAAGGTAGATCTGGACATTTTCTATATTCTTTTTTCTTATTTTAATAAAATATTTGAATTATTATGGAACACCATAAAAAATTTTATTCTCATACATGACAAATATTTTTACAGAGAAGTATAAATTCTTTTTGTGATACCATTGTTAGTATTGTCTGGTGTAATTATAACTAGAAAGTAGGAAACGATTTTCAATTCAATAAGAAACTCTATTATTGAATTTTAATTTTCTTCATTTTGCTTGGTAACTATCAAATGTTAAATGTTTTAATTTATTTTCATCTGTGAATATAAGGAACTATTAAAGGTGTAACAAAAACATTACGCCCACTCTACAACTAAAAGTATAAATGAAACCACAACCTATTTTATACCAAATTAATGCTCATCATAAACTGGATTTATGAGTGTAATTAGAAAATTATTGCCTATAAAATTAATGAAATGTCCTGAGTTTTATGCGCAATTACATTCATACTCTACGATTTTCATTCTTCATATACATGTTTTGACAAAAAGTAATAGTAGATTCGTAATCTCCACAAAAAACTGAATCTATAGACATAGCATCTGTATATTTTCGACGAAAACATTTTTTGAAAAATATTCTGGGAGGTACCCCATGATAGTTCTTTTATAGACACGATATTATAGAATCCATAGCTTTTTTTATACCCAAATGGGACGTATGTTGTAGTTTTTGCTTTTTTATTACATTTTTGAACAAAAATCATATCGAATTCGTGATCTTCGTCATATAATTGCGTTCACTGATGTTTAAATAGAGATGCTTCAGTTCGAAAAAATTATTGCCTCGAGTACCTCCAAGGATTTTTTTTCTTCAAAAATATACAAATGACATACCTATAGATTCAGTTTTTGATGGAGATTACGAATCTGCTATTATTTTTTGTGAAAATATGTACGTGAAGAATGAAAATCGTCGAGTACTTGCACAATTTTGCATATAATTCAAGACATTTCAATAATTTCATAGGTCATAATTGTTCCAATTACACTCATAAATCCAGTTTTTGGTGAGCATTAATTTTATATAAAATACGTTATGATATTATTTATACTTTAATTTGTAGAGGAGGCGTAGTGTTTTTATTACACCCTGTATATTCAAAACAAATCAAAACTTATTTTACTGGACGGAAAATTGAACATTGTCCGGGTATGAGGGTAGTTTTCTATAAATACGCGCATTTTAAGATCTATTTGAAAACAAAATATCGATAAATATTTATTGCCATAAAAGAATATATATAACATCAATATGTTATCCTTTAGCATATTAGGTTTTGTAAAGTTGTTTGGAATATCAGGCTAGTAAGTAGAGCTACGATAATAGAGGGACTTTTATTGTCTTGCAACTATAGGTTATGTCAATGCTGACCATCTATATCTTAATAAAAATGTAAATTATAAAACACAAATAAAAAATATCTATCTTCGTTATTTGAAATAATCAATATTGAAATATAATCACAAAACATGAATATTTTTTTTATCTGTTTATTTTTTTCCAATATGAAGAAGTAATAAATAATATTTTATATGCAAATACATTTCTTGGCTAGTCTTCTATGAATCAATTCAGAATTATATTAAAATTCAACATAAAATGTATTTTTTGTGTATTTTTGTTCACTAGAAAATGAACAACGACGATGGTAAAGCATAGAAAATATTTTTAATAGAATACAACTGAATAAATATAAATGAAAATATTTCTTGAGTGAATATCTGAAATTCTCAGAAAAAAATAAAAAAAAGAATAATTTCTTTTTTACTATTATTATTTTTATAATACAAAATGAAAGTAATTCTTCTGTTTAAGTAGAAAAATTTTTCATTATGCATGATTTATTTATTTAATAACTAAGTTTTAGTTGCTATTATAGCTTTAAACATGAGATTATTAGAATTAAAAATTCATATATATCCTAAGTGATAAACGAACAACTTTCTTAGATGTATGAAGATTTATCCATCATCTTATTTGTCATTCATTTGTTCAAGTTGAATTTCTTGAATTCAGGGTAAAATTATGAACATTTCTTGTATTGATTACAAATTAGTTTCGTAGACATTTTTAAACAGTTAAAACTCAAAGATTTTTTCTATCACATGAATTCAGTTTCCAATTCGATTTTTCTTTGTTACTATATGATGATTGAAGAAGAAATATTTTTTATTTAGTACATTATGAAGTTCACACAACTGAACTAAAACAATTCAAAGCTGTAGAAGAAAATTCTTTTAAAAACTCTTCGACCATTTCATTTATCATATGTATATGGACATTAGAGGCAACTCATGACGAAGTTAAAATCACTAGCGAAATCGACTCTACTTAAAACTTATAAAAACTTCATTCCTTATATATGATTACAAAAGTAATTATATAGTTCTATTATCTAGCTGTAAAATAATTTTGGTCAGGAAACTATTTTTTCTACTGATTTGCTCATCCACGTGATAACTACCGAGAAACCACTGCCGGTATACTGATCAGCATAATTTGTACTATGTCGGCAGTTTATTGCCAGTTTTCTTGAGTTTTGTATCATGAAGTACTGTATCAAAACGAGTGAATATCTTTGAAGTTTGTTAAAATTGACAGAGTTGAGTCGTTTTCGATGCACTCTGATAATGTTAATACATCTGAACCACCCATGCTATTCACAGAGTTCAGATAGGTCTCAATTAGGAAATAAGTTTTTATTAGTAAAATATATTCTGAAACTATTTTCTTGTCGGTTAATTTGAATTTGGACAGACACTACACTGCAATCGTTTATAACTGGAACCGTAAATTGTAAGCGCTATGGTCGGTAGATTGGCGATAGTGTTAACAAACGTGTGACATGGAATCTACCACATTTTTATGTTTAATTAATGATACCGTTTAATCTACGATATTGAAATGTTTCGTTACTATGAAATTAAATATTTCATAATTGTTCTTGAACTTGAATTTTTCTTTCCAGAAATGATAAATGAATAATAGAATGAAAAAAGTTAAAGTCCGCTGTAAGCAGAATGTAAGAATATGTGTCTGGATCTGAATGCGGATATTTCTTTCAGTCCCATCTACACTCTATTGTGAATGAATAACATTTTTCTTGCTCTCGGTTGCTTTTGTTCCGGATCAACGATAATAATCAGTCGATATGATATATGATGAATATCAGATATTGATAAATAAATCTATCATATGACTGATCCTTGCATATTCTCGTTTTGCTATCGACCTAAGAATTGTGCATTAAAAATGTCATGTACATACATAGACGTATTCAATCTTTAACTGAACACGAAAATACAAAGAAACAATAAATTTTCATTAATTCACGGATATTGATAAATAGATTGCTTCATCATCAATCGTGTACCAATGACTGCTAATTTAAACAAAGCTAATCTGTTACTTTTCAACCAATCAGGCTTTCATGCACACTTGCTAGTGTGTTAAAATTGGTTAAAACTTAATCACCGCAAATAACTGAAAGTTAAAAAAGCTTTCAACGTTTCACTAATACGACTTACTTAAAGCTTGAGAAAACCTTTCCATGATCGTTTTCAGTTGTTGGCTTTGTTCTATTTCGGTCAGTAAGATGAAGTATTTGGGCTTCATTGCTCGATAGATTTATACTAGATGAACTCAAAACAATATTCTCATGACACATGCTAGTAGTACATTTTAAATAGCAAAACAGTTCTAGAAGATAGCTTTGATACACCCTTGGAGTACGGTGAAATGCAGAGTTTTCACTTTTTCCCTTTCGGCTGCACATACTCAAGCAATGACCCTGAAACATGGACTTTTGCTCGAAATCGGCAGTTTGTGCTTTAACTTCATCTCAGCTGGTTTTTATTTGCTCGGGATCGGATAAACCTCATTATTTTGAGTAAGAAGAAGCTGGTTTTTTTTAGTGTGATTCCCTTAAAGTTTCAACCCAAAGTGAGCGAGATCCAACCAGGAAAACTTACGGACAACCGTATTCAATTCGCTGTATCCGCAGGTAATAAAAATTAATTCATTGAAAATACCACATGTGTGATCAGCATACTCGAATCGACATATCTAGGTATGTTGCGATCCAAATACAGAGAAAATTTTTTGTCGAATCCCCGAAAGATATTTCAAGTTCTGAAAATTGTGATATCACTTATCGCGATTTTCACCTATAGCATACGATCGAGCACCGTCACTGACTTTATTTCAATGCAACAATCTGAAATCTATGGACAAGCAGAAAACAGACGCCTTCATCCTTTCAAGTACTCTGATATACACAATTTCTTGACTGTTTCCATTCATTTAAATTGATTTTTATCTCCAATTCTTTCTGATTCTCTATCACTGAAAGAAACAGAATGTAGATGTCAAGAAAATGTACTAGAATTTGAGTATATATAGGTGATGGAACTGCTTTAAAAGACTCATAATAGCTCGTACTATGTGCAACAATTTTCGATGAACATTTCTGACCGATTGCTATTATATGTAGTACTCGCAAAGGATAAGTTCCGCCTTTAGCTGTTTAAGAAAAAGTCTGAAGCAATGTTAACAAAAAAATCAAAGTCTTCTGTATCATCAAATTAGCAGAAATCATGAACCGGAATTGGCCAGTACATATAATTTTATTGTGTTAGTGTGAGATGAATTTATATTCTTACTGACAAATAATATAAAGAAATCTCAAGTCTATGGAACAGCAAAAAAAATCCACAAATAATCATTCTCTCTTTCAAAACAAAGAATCGTGACATGGTTTTTGTCTAATCAATGAAAAACAGAAATTTACTTAGGTAGCACTATAAGACCTCTAACAATACATAATAACTTTTATCAAGCAGAAAGTAAACTAAACCAATTATATTCATATTTAGTCATAATGATTTAAGTTTCGCTTAAAATACGAGATTGACGAACATATTGTTAATTTCAATTAACAATCAGTGATATAAGGAAAACTTTGAAAGATGCATCGATCGCTGGGGACTGAAATTTTTCGATGAACTCTAAATGCAAATAAAAACCAATGAAGCATGGGAGATCAACTTTTGATTCAATGTTTTACACACCAGCACAGACATATACTTTTGTCCATCTTTTAGTATTTATAATGTAATCGTTTTCTGAATTCAACTGTTGATACTTTATTGCAAATAAATAATATAGAAAGCAGTTGACTTATAAAAAATAACATTCATACAAATAGCTCATCTATCACATTTCAAAGCATTTAGCACCAAAAAAAACTAGAATAGATCTGAATCTCAATAGCTCTATATTGAATATTGACATAGAAGCAAATGAATATGAGATAAATTACTAACTGTATAGCAAAACCTATATTGAGGGAGACCAAATTTTTGGCCCACTCCTAAGTTTCTGTGGCTTTTCGGGTCAAGTTCAAGTTGACCTCATTACTAATCATAAAAGGTCTTATTTTCATGAATAGTTGGAGCATTTCGTACTATTTAGCGGTATGCAGTTTAATTAAGATGTAGTACTCCGTAAGGTAGCATAGTTCTCTGCGGAATGGCATAGTACTGAACACTACATTTTCATAAAAATGCATATCACTAAACACTAGGGAATGCTCGAACTATTGATAGAAATTAGACTTTTTATAATGATTAATGAGATCAATTTTGACCTGGATTCAAAATTTCTGTAACCCTATTATGTTTCATTGAAATCATGAATTTCTTCAAGAGAATTTTCAATAAATAATGATCCAGAAATTTTTTTTTTCAATGATTTATTCAAAAACATCATGCATTTCTATGTCATCTATCGAAACATGAAAGAGAATGAATGCAGTATGGTAAAGTTGCCCACATGTTGTTTGCTTGAATTAAGCACTGTCGCGAACCTCACATGCTTCAAAAAAAAGTATAAAGATTATTATTTTCTAGAAGGATCAAAAAAATGTTAAAAATCGATGCCAATGAGATTATTATATTCTGCAAGAAATTGTTTTAATATTGATGAACTTCGAAAAACAAAACTTTATTCATTTTATTTACCATATGGTATCAATGGCGTATACTAATGCATTTAACTAAAAAGCAGATTTTAATTAAACAAATTTGAGTCGAATAAAAAAAGCTTGAAAAATATATCATAGGGTACAGTATCAATTTTTGCATTTGTTTTCATTTCACGTGTCTTTGCGTATGAAGACACAATGTTTTTTAATCAACAGATAGCCGTCTTTGTAGAGCAAATAATTCTATATCAGTTTTGTCCAAGAGTGACTTTTTTTTTTTTTTTTTTCACTGACTTTTGGAAATTGAAAGAGATAAAAACAACAGTGCTTTATTTTTTATATACTATTTGTTACTAACAAAGTTAAACATTATTTTATCAATAATATTTTGTAACTCGTTGGTCTGACGTCAATAAGCTCTTACAGGTTAGTAAGCATTGAGATAAACTATGAGAATATTGTCAGCTGATTCATTAATCACCATTATTCATTATATATATACATATATATATATATATTCGACCCAAAACTTCATTCAATAATTTTGATATACTCTTCGAATTAATTGTGACTTTTTAACAAAAATGCAACACTACACAGTGATCGTTCTAGTTTCGGCCATCCTTTTGATGATACAATCATCTTCCGGTTAATATTATTTTAATTAAATTATCCAAGAAGAATATTTATATTAGAACTTTCTATTTTCTAGCTTTGCTTGCCGCCAAACCAAATTGGTCAGGTAGTTTTTATACTACTACTAAATGTGATAGAAGTCGATGTTGTTGTATTTATGGTTTGATTGCAATGTCACGTGTTGGTTCTAATCAACTTCGTCTTGTCACACAAGTTGATGGTACTGGGTGTCCACCAAATCGTTATATTGATACAACAATAAGTCTTCCAACTTCATTCAAAACTGCTGTTTATCTTTTTGGTGGTCTGATCGATGTTAAATTAACTTCTGATAGTCGTATCATTGATGTTTCTAATCCAGCTGCTCCACAGTGTAGTGGAAGTGCTATTCGATCATAAAATACTTAATAATAAATTGTGAACTTGTGTCTTTTGCTGATATATCAGTAGTTATCTGGATTTTCTTTAAGTCTTATAAGAAGATGGTTATACTAATTTAAGTTCCATATTATTCATTGAAAATGAACATAGTTAGTTAGTTCGATCAAATATCAGCATAGTCTTCATTGATTGTTGAAATATACATATGAAGCTCGAAGAGTTCTTTCTTTAATGAATTTTCTATTCTTTTTATAGTTAATGCAATTGAATAGGTTAAGTTTTCATATCATAGACGCATCCTACAAGTCCTTATTTTAAAAGAAACAATTTAATGTCAGTCCAACATGAGACAAAACCTATTCTTGGCAATAATCATCACACATGGGACAAGTATTAATAAGTAATAATTGTTGGTCTTTTATTTTTCACACGATATAACATATGGAATTCACAAGATAATGTTCGTTTATTATTCATTTCTATATTCAATTCGGCACAGCATAATATGTCTATAACAAATATTTTGGATTTCTAGAATGCTATTATCGACAGCGAAGATTTTCAGAACTTTCACGTGTAAATCGTTCGAATGTGTTCCAACTATCATATCTACAGACGATTAGTACACATCTATATGTACACTTGATTTATATCGATTAATCGAAACTCAGCAGTTTATTAAAAAATATCAAGATCTCAGATAAAAATTGTTCTCATCAAAGAATCATACAGGATGTCCCATAAGTTGTGGCAGATTTTTTTAAATCTAATTTTTGATGGTAATGAATACAAATTAAACTCAAACTTACACATATGATACGACTTAACTTGTACTTTTATTTCATATATTTTATTTGAATTAGATCATTGAATATACAAGAAAATAAACAAATTCAATGAACATACCCTCAATTGACAAATATCAAAAGTCTGCATTTTTTCGCTACTTTGTTAGTTTTTTTCTCCAATTACTATTCCTATGGGAGTAAGTTT
The DNA here is from genome assembly GCA_905329745.1 of Rotaria sp. Silwood2. NCBI lineage: Eukaryota > Metazoa > Rotifera > Eurotatoria > Philodinida > Philodinidae > Rotaria > Rotaria sp. Silwood2. The sequence continues at coordinate 2,735,001 of CAJNSZ010000001.1, read as the reverse complement.
TTACAAAATAAATCACACATTCTGATAGCACTTGAAATTCTCTATGATATTATGTATTAATACAGTGTCTTAAATTTAAGTAGCGAAAAAAATGCAAATTTTTTGGGCTAGTCGATTCGGAGTATATTCATTGTATTCAATTTTATTTCAAACTATGAATGCAAGAAAATAAGTAAATAGACAGGGTGATAGAGAATTTTAAGCTCTATCAGAATCTATAGTTACTTTCACAAAAAGATCATTCTATATGGATGAAAAATTTTTAAAACTAGTTTTGATGACGAAGAAAAGATCAAGTCTGGGAATCTGGACATGATGGTGCCTTCGTTGTCTTCAATTTATTTTGGTAATGAAAAGGTCAAAACTAAAATCTAATTCTACAGAGTGATAGAAAACTCCGCGGACTTTCAGAATATGTAATTAGTTTCAAAATAACTTATTTTTATAGTGACAATATATGAGAAATACAGAGTGAAACTTTTTTGTCGGGGTATATATATTGTAACACATTGATGGTGTGCTTATTCTGCACATGTACCAATTTCTTTATTTTTTTGTATATCCAATGATTTAATCAAAATAAAATATATGAAATAAAAATACATGTTAAGTTGTATGATACGTGTAAGTTTGAGTTTGATTTGTATTCATTACCATCAAAAAATTAGATTTAAAAAAATCTGCCACAACTTATGGGACATCCTGTATCAATTTTTTTCATTAATAACAGCTGATTGTCTCAAAACAAATCAATAGTACATCGAAATAAAATTAATCATAGTAATTATCGACAATTGATATATTGATTGCAAAAAGGTAATCTTTCGTACCCCCTGAGATTATAACTGTTTAGTAATAAAAACAATTTGACAATGAATAGGCGTACACTAAAATATAAAATCAGTGTTTTTCTTCAATGTTAAGATTGAAGAGCAAATCAGATTCCTCTTACATATTACATTTTTAATAGATGTGAACCAAGTAGAGGAAACAAAGGATACAGAGCATTCTACTACCATAGGTAATAAGATATATTTAGTGATCAACATTCTCATATAAATTAATTATTAACGAAGCTTGTTTGTAAGTTTCCATCAAAAGACATAAATATGGCATTTAAAAGGTTTTTTTCCTGCAATAAAAAAAAAATATTTCTTTTTTATATTATACTATATAATCAATTCAGCTGATCGAAAATGAATGTAATCAAAAACTAAATAATTCAATTTTGAATATTATTTTATTAAGTAAATAAATACTTGAACATAGCATTGACTATATTTCCATATGTTTTGATCATATTTTTGTGCATATAAAATTGAATATTTTTTTTATTATCATTATTTAATAGATTCTTTGATTTTAATTGTAATATTGATAGCATCGTGAGTTCTGATAAAAAAAAATATTGCTAATAATATAAAATCTTAGCACAAAATTACAATTATTATTCTAAGTCACATTTATACAGTCCTAAATTAACGTAATATAGTAATATATAGTCTTTGAAAAGATTCCTTTGATCTTGTTAATATTTACTTAAATATAAATATATATATGAATACTGTTTATCGAATCTGAACGTTTTCATGCTCAGTAGTTTTAATCATACTTTAGGAATTAAATTAATCTATATGTTGAAAATATTGGCACATGTTTTTTATATTTAACTTTTAAAACATTTTACTTGAATGATCTGAAAATCGACGTTCTAAAAATAAAAAAATATATATATCAGAATTCGATTGATTTTCATGCAATGAAGAAGACTACGAAATGTTGAAATGAATTTTACATGTTAATTATTTTTACTACTGAAGGTATTGAATCAAACTGATCCGATGGGCCGCTAGCGCAATTTGTCTTAAATATAAGTTATATTATTTAATTCATCAAATTGTGTTAGATTATGATATTTCTTTTTATATGTTCTTAAGTTCAAAATTGTTTTCTAATTCAAATAACAAAGCTCATTTTTTTTAATGAAAAAAATTCTAATATAAAAAGAAAAATATTGACATGAAGATTAGGTCTTTTTTGACAAATAACTTGTTTTTATGATGAAATCAAGAGAAAAACAGGAAGTCGAGTTGACATTTAGTTCATTTTGTCTTTTTTCATTACAGATGAATGTTTTATTTTTCCATTCTTCTGATAGTTTTTGTTCCGTAATCTTGCTAAAACTTTTGATCTTATTAAATACTTTTTGATAACAAACTAGTGTTTATTAAAATAATGTAGAAATGATTTGAATTTTATAGTATAAAAAAAGATAATTTTATTCGAACTTGAAAATTTCATTATGAAATCAATTTGATTATAATTGAATCACAATTTTCATATGCTGATGAAGGAACAAATCATGATCTTTTTCTGTTCTTTTTTGTTTTTTTGTTTTGCATCCCATATTTCATTCGATAATGCAAGGAGAAAAATAAGAGAAATAGAGACGACCGACAACTAATGTTGTCGTTTGCACAGAAAAACTTACTTTAAATAACAAATAAAACAATACTCGATCGACACCTTGTTCCTTGACAACAAATAGACAATCAAAGTGAAAATTAATAAAAAGTAAAAAACAGAAGAATAATCATCATATGTAACTCAAAGAGAAATATTTCGTTTTATTTTTTACTGATACATCATCTTCAATCAAGAAAAAAATAGTCCAAATTATCAACTACTCAATTGCTTTTATTTTGTTTGTTCAGTTGCAGCCCTGCATCTGCTAGATTGTATCAACATAATGAAATAATTTCATTTCGCTATACATCTACTATTCACTCTTCTCTCTTTCGTCTCTCACTCATTCTTAATCTCATTCGCTATTCTTTTACTTGAATAAAAAAAAGAAAGTCTTCATCCCATTTACAGTACCGTAGAAACACACGAAATTTTTAGTGTCTACTGTTGTCGTCGTCGTTATTGTTTGTTGATGTTATTGTTAAGTATAAAGCAACGACGATGCTCACATTGAGATAGATGTAACTGATTGTGAAGTGGTTGTCGTTATGCATAGAATATAGACTGTAGTTTAACAAAGAAGGTAATGTATAAGCAAAAAAACAGAAGGGTTTCTTCAAATTTTATTCAATTTATGTTTAGTGTTGTTCATGGTTAAAATGAATTGAATTATGTATCTGTTGGTTTCTGTTATTTTTGTTTTAGAAAAATTTTCAATATTTTCAAAAATAAAATAATGAACGAAAACGACGATACAACACAAGCACCTCAATCGTTAACACTTGAACCATTAAGTTATCTTGCCAATAATCCACTAGCTGGTGATCCAAGTAAATCATTTTGTTTTTTGTTCAAAAAATTTCTTTTAGTGCATTATTTTCAGATGATTCTCGGCAAATGGAAACCTATGCAAATGACTTAACAACAAATATTATAACAAATGCAAGTAGAGTAGCAAGTGGAAAACATCGTGAAAGTATTGATAATACAAGAATGAATAATACTAACGAATTAAAGTAACAAAAATTACAAAAGAATTATATTTCTTTATTAAAAAAATAATTCTTTTTAAGTTCTAGTTTGTCTCCAACATCAAACCAGATACATCAACCTGAACATTCCACAACTAATGGTATTCCTAGTGACAATGAATTTGATAATGAAGATATTCAAAAGAAAATGAATAATGTTATTCATGATATTCAATTAGGATCTGGTGATGATACAAATACTTCGCGAAAATCAATAACATCAAATCATTTACAAGATGGTCAAATTAATCATTCTACACCAAATATTAATGATCCATCAACAGAAATGGATTTAACATCAAAAACTTCAACTGAAAATCCAATGAATGAATCAGCTTCAGTTGATCATCATATATCAACTGAACAACATTTACCATCACCTGTTCAACAAGTTGAGAATTCAGCAGATGATGATGATGATGATCCTCATCATCATAAAACACAAGCAACACCAACAAATACGACGACTCTTGTTAATAGTCCTACTGATCAGCAACAATTAGGACAAGAAAATCATATAAAAAATTCATCTGATGATGATTTTTTTGATACAAAAACAGGAACTATAGATGATGATCAACGACCATCAAGTTCTATTAAACAAAATAGTCTTGATGAAACAACACGTTTTGCAACAACATCACCAAAACCATCATCTCCAAGAGTACAATCAGTAATTAGTAAACAATCGGCTCAAGTTACATCCGATGAAGTAAATTCAATATTTCAATGAACATATAAAAAATTCTTATTTATTTATAGCCATCAACATTCAGTGATGAAAAACATACTGAAATGAGTCCACCAAAATTACCACCTGATACTGGTAATGATACTGATCTTGATAATCAAGAAGTAGCAACTGTTGCTCGACGTCCATCACGTGCTATGTCACCATTTAATCGTCCACGATCACCAACACCAAACGATTCACGTAAAGCATCAACTAATATTGAACCACCATCATCATTAAATACTGAACAATTAGAATCACGAACACATGTCATCACAGATGATAATACAAATCATTCATTAATAAATCATGATCGTACAATAAGTCCAACTTTAAATGATAATAAATCAATTTCACCTATTGTATCAAATGATAATCAAGAAGATGAAGAAGAACAAAAGCAAAATTTTGAACCACCAACAACAATTATTTCACCAGCATCAAGAAGAGAAAGTACAAGTAAAAATGATCAACAACAAACATCACGACCAACAAGTGCTATTAAAGAAAAATCTTATGATAATTTAATTGAACCATCAGCAAGTCGACCAAGTAGCAGTCGTTCACACCATTCAGCAGCAACAGATGAACATTTAAAACTTATTAAACCTGGTGAACAACTTCAAATTCCAACAGATGATTTTGATAATGAACGAATAAATAGTCCACCACCATCATCATCTGATATTAAATCAACGGCATTAACTGATCCATCATTAGAAAATAGTGTTGCTCAAAAAGAACAAGATCATTCTCGACCACCAAGTGAAATAAATCGAAAAAGTCCAACAAAAAGTATTATTAGTAATGAAAAAGATATTGATGGAGAAGTTCCATCATCACATAGTCCAAGAGAAAATGATGTTAATCAACAACAAACAGATTTAACTCATCGAAAATCAACAAGGTAAATAAATTATTATTTTGCTTTTATATTCAAGATTTATAAAAATATTGGATTTGAAAATTTTAGTCCACGTGGAAGTCAAGTTATTGAACAAACAGAACACATTCCCAGTAGTCGTCGAGCAAGTACTTCTCAACAACAAGATGAATTTGATAGGTAAATACTTATTTTCATCCGAAATATTTTCATATTTTTTATCTAGTCATCAACAACAACAAACTGAAAGTCGACGAACAAGTAATGTTGTACAAGAACCAACAAGGTAAAAATTTTATTTTGAATTAATTTATAAACAAACTTTATTTTTAGTCATGAAGAAAATTTGGTATCTGGAGAACAAACTATTCATCGAAGAGAAAGTATTGATTTTCAACAAAAACCTTCTAGCCGAAAAGAAAGTACTTCATCTGAAAAACAAGTACCGAGTAAACGAACAAGCATTACTCCAGAGCAACAAACATCAAGTCGACGGGAGAGTATTACCGATGAAAACAAAACAGTAAATCGAAAAGACAGTACTGTTTCAGAAGAGCAAACATCAAGCAAACGAGTTAGTACTGGTCTAGAACAAAAACCTGCTAGCCGCAAAGGAAGCACTGCTTCTGATCACGAACCGTCTAGCAAACAACAAATTATTACTCCAGAACAACAAATATCAAGCCGACGAGGAAGTACTATGGACGAACCACAGGTATCAAGCAAACGAGGAAGTACTGTCCACGAACAACACGCTGCCAGTCGTCGAGAAAGTACTGCTGATGAATCCCATCTATTAAGCAAACGAGGTAGTACTGCTCTTGAACAAAAGCCTCCTAGCCGAAAAGAAAGTAATGCTTCTGAACACGAAGCACCCAGCAAACGAGGAAGTACTGTCTATGACCAACATGCTTCCAGTCGTCGAGAAAGTACTGCTGATGAATCCCATCTATCAAGCAAACGAGGTAGTACTGCTCTTGAACAAAAGCCTCCTAGCCGAAAAGAAAGTAATGCTTCTGAACACNTCATGATTAGCCACTGGTCTATCAATTACAGATAATTGAAAATTATTTTGATATTAGAGAAAAAAAAATATGCACGCCCGAGCAGGGGCTCGAACCCTGGACATTGTGGTTAAAAGCCACACGCTCTACCGACTGAGCTACCCGGGCTTACTTTTTTTTCACACGTAGCAGAAGTCTATCAGAAGAGACATCGTATTACTGTTATAACTTCAACTTGGTAATTGGTAATAACTATTATTACTTGTTACCCTTTGCCACAAATCGGTGTGTTTTTATTACATTGACGATATGAGAATTTTAGTGGTTGTGCATTAACGATATATGAAGTAGTTTCTTCTAAATGTATTTATAGTTACTCTTATTTCCTTTAATTATTGATTACTGATTATCATTGATGAATAATAATTTTCTTATCATTGAGTAGTCATAGTAGTAATGAAATTTTAAACTACTAATAAAAGTGATTAACAAGTAATAGGTAAGAGCGTGTAATGAATTAGTACAATAATAAAGTAACCATAAAACAATAAATACGATAAGACAGATGAACACAGAATATAATATATCAACATATAATTGTGTTTTATTGGTAGAATATTATTCTGTAGATCTCTGAGAAATACGAAATACATAAACAGTCAAGGAACTAGTGACGAACCTAGGGGGACACAAACTGACATGAGCAAACTCTAAGCTGAAATACTGACTCGCACACTACAAAGTAATATGGGACTATATCGAATTAGATGTGCTCGTTCTTTATTTTCGCTCGTCCAGACTAGCACAATGACTAGTATGTGCCAACTGTGGCAACAATAGAAAGCCGTTTCGATTGAAGCCTTTTCGTTCTCTCGAAATGTAACATTATTTTAATATATAAACTTTGTTTTAAAAGAAAACATATACTAGAATACCATCCCGCAATGTGGTTGTATATCGGTATGACTGTGAATTTTCATTGGCATCTATATGCACTATCGCACACGCGCACTCAATACTAGAGCATTACGAAGTCAACGTTTTTAGCATGAAATCAGACTTCAAGTCGAGAAATGTTCACCTCCACAGCTTTAATTTTCACTCCCATTTCGAAAAACTCCGAAAATGTTTTTGTACATCATATATACTTATTATTGTGCTACATGTAAATGAGACTATCTCTTCGATAGTTTTTTCTTTAAACTTCTTTATGAATCTATAAATAACTATATCTTCGTTCAGTATTTAGCGTATGAGGAATAAAAACTGTTAATCTGTAAGAGAAACACTTCATTGTTTTATAGATGTAACTCCGGCATTGACTTTGAAAAATTTATTTTAATGATTCTCATCGATTCCGAATCTCTCAGAATCAGAGTTAGTTTTAGCAGTTCGATGGAAGTTTCTAAACTATGGTCACATCAACACCCAAAAGATAGTGACTGTTTGAGTAAGTGACTCGAATTCTGAATATTGTGGCTTATAAGGAAACGCTCCACTGATTAAGCTATTCGAACTTGTTGCTCTTACGTTAGTAGCATTTGTCTACTGGTGACATAATAAATATGAGAATGAAGAAAATTATTTTAAGTTATGTTACTGTGAAAGAAAAAAAATATACGGACCGCCCGAGCAGGGGCTCGAACCCTGGACATTGTGGTTAAAAGCCACACGCTCTACCGACTGAGCTACCCGGGCATGCTATTTCTTGAAAAAGAGTTTTTTGCCAATTTAAGTGTAACTTAAAAGGATAAAAAAGATTGGTCTTGATATTGTCTTATGAACGAAAGACAAATCAATTGAATAATACATGGAAGTGTTTACTGAAATAGGGCCGGTTTCGAACTTTGCGCATTGTAGTTAGAAGTTACGAGGTCTACCAAGAGACTTTCAGTTATTTTGTAATGAAATTCCTATTAAGATAAAATACTGAAAACCAAACAGAACCATCATATATAGATATATGGTCAACTGAGTTTATCAGACGTTATCTAAGATTGATGAATAGCATGCTATCGACGTGTACCATCTCTTTCACTTCAAATATTAAGGTGTGTTCGGAATACGTTGAAGACTACTTGTTATAAGAATTTTTTTGAAGATTTTTTATGTGTCAAAATTATTGAAATTATGTGTACAAAATCTTTTCAATATGTTTTTCGGTTTCTAAGACTGTCATGAACTTTTCATCTAACAAGATTTCCTTTTTGTATTTAATATTCATAATTAAATTTTGAAGAAAGAGTAATAAGAGCATAAAATGCAGAGATCTGATATTCTATACGTCTTTTTCATCTTTCGTCTCTAATTCCTTGTCTATGCCTATTATAAGATACACGTCACAGGTTTCATTCTAAGTAGATCCTATTAGAACTACCTTTAATAAACAACTAAGTAGCAGTGATAAAATACGCAGTTCATAATAGATTAGAAAAGCGAGCAGTTGCTTTCATTGGCAAGAAATCCCAAGGAATATGATTTTTCTTTTATTTTCAACTTATTTTTTTTGCTCACTCTGAGCTTTAACCATGTCTGCTTATTTCATAGACTGCTGTGCTAAACAATGACAGCACTATAGCAATATCGAAGGCATGTCGTCTAGAAAGCACTAAATTTTTGAAAAGTTTTCAAGATTTTTCATATGATTATCCACAATGAAATTTGTCTATCAAATATCGTTGTTTATCTCCAATCTAAATATAGAATTTCTTATTCACTATTCGAGGTCTATCAATTTTTTCCACGGATTCATAGAGCTTAGCATTCTTGATTACATATATTTCTCAGTATAGATGTGCTCAGAAATTCCCAGTTTATTTCTTCCTTTTCGTATGAGTGAAATGAACCTTGCTGAGCTTTGTTAATGAATAAAACAAGAAGAATGTTACTTTCTAACAAAAAGAAATAGCTCATGCATTTATAGTAATAAAAAAAAAGATTTTTTTTTATATAAATATATTCAATTTGTTTTAGTTTTGTGATGTGTATGTATCATAAAGAAAAAATTTTACTCAAAATATTTTATCTATTCTACAGTTAGAAGATTCATACTATTAATGTTTCTCTTTTTTTTTTGTTTTATTTTTATTTCTTATTCAAATCATCAGTAAAGAGATCTAGCAATTATAGAACGACAACATCTATTTTGAGCAAATGAATGAAGCTGAAAGAAACAAATCAGAATGAAGAACGACGACAGTATGAGAAAAATTAATGCTGTAACACGCATGCCGAGAGAATGAATAATGCTAGGATGTGTGCGTGTGTGCATGTGGTAGGAGTGTAATACTTGGGCGTCTTCAACAGAACTAGACAAAGACGAATACGTGAAAAAAAGAAGAAGAAAACTACCATCATTTTTTTTCTCTCTTCTGGTTGTTTTGCTCGTCTTCTACACTTGAACGTTCTACAAGCATTCCTTTTCTCGACCCATTTTTTATACTTGATCGTCATCATGCAGAGAGCAAAATGAGTGTGTATACTTTGTTCGTAAATATAAAGAATGTAGATTCAGTAACATATCATATTACATTGATGTTGTGTTTTGTCCAAATAAATTTAGTGAACAGAACAATTTTAATCTTAGTCGTCAAGTAGCTATAAAAATATAATTAATGTTCATATGTCAGTTTTACCTTATTCATTAAGAAATAAATGAAACAGGAGCATTTTTTTCGCTTATGCTTATAAGTCATGTCAATAAGGAAAGAAAATAAGGTGACATCAATATTACTTTTTACAGTTAGTTTTTATCCATAAGCTGCTATTTGAGTCTACAATAGATATTTCTTATCATTCTTTTCATACTGCTCATAGTTAATTTCCTTTAAAAAAATAGACACAACTGTTATATTTTTGATATTATATTAGGAGGATAATGAGTGTTTTTACCTACGCTTCCGATCTAGTAAATAAAAAAAATAATTACTCACGAATATTTTTAGAAATCTGTCCTGCACTCATGATATGATGAATTTTCTTTGTAGGAAAAAAAAGTACTAATGTATTGAAATAATTTTAGACAATAAACTAAATTGAAAAGATGGAAAACGATTTATTACCATTATTATCGGATACAAATGAACGTTTTCGTCGTATACGTGAACTTGGTTCTGGAACGTATGGACGTGTCTTATTAGCGTTTGATCGTGATTTACAACAACGTTGTGCATTAAAAATTTTACCAAAATCAACAACAAAATATCGTGATTTTCAACGTGAATATAATTATTCATTATTATTGTCACCACATCGTTCAATAATAAGTACATATGAAGATCGATGTTATCAAACAGCAGATGCATTTATTATTGTACAAGAGTATGCACCATTAGGAGATTTATTTGAATCAATACCACCACAACGTGGTTTACCTGAAAAAGCGGTAAAAACAATTATGAAACAAGTTGCTTCAGCACTTGAATTTATGCATGAAAAAGGATTGGTAGGTTCATTTAAGGTTGATTTACGTTGTTTGACTCTAAACATGATGAGATGCTTTATAAAACATATCAATTAGCAAAGTTGATTTCATATCATGTTTCGTAAAAGTTTGTTTTAATCCTTCATCCTATTCCATGTCGTCTATTTATAATCAAACGAAGACAAAACGAATAATTTAAATTGCTTTTGTCTAGACACTATTTTTCAGATTAATATTTTCTTACCAAAATTAAAGAAGATTATTGCTGATTAAATAAAAAAGATACTCATTTAGTTTTTTACTAAAAAACAAAAAATAAGCATATTATTCTATTAATTTAAATCTAGGTTCATCGAGATGTTAAACCAGAAAATGTTATGATATTTGATGCAGATTTTCACAAAGTTAAATTAATCGATTTTGGTATGACAAGAAAATGTAGTTCATATGTACGGCGTTTAATTGGAAGTATACCTTATTCACCTCCAGAAGTATGCAGTGCTCTTAATAATGATATACTTGTCTCAACAGCTATGGATGTGTGGGCATTTGGTGTATTACTATTTTGTTGTTTAACAGGTCAGTTTAATTAAAAAAAAACACTAATTTCATTAAGAACAAATCAGAATATTCATAATTTAGGTAATTTTCCATGGGAACATGCACAAGAGTCCGATATATATTATAACGAATATTTACAATGGCATCGACATCATCAATTACAACGTCGTTATAAATTACCATCACAATGGTATAGATTTACTAGTCGTTTAATGAGATTATTTAGAAAAATGCTTGGTAACAAAAATTTTATTATATTGTATTTTCTTTTTTAATGTAAAATACTTGAATATATCTAGATCCTGAATCATTAAGACGGTGTGCAATAACTGAAATAGGTAAATATTATGATAATAGATGGATACATGATAATAATTATCGTCGACGTTTATCAAATGAAGATGAAGGTGTTGAAGAAGATTTTTCATCATCAGGAAGTGGCATTGAAAGTAATACAATGACAACAAGTTCAACAAGTAACACTGATTTTGAAGAATTAACACAAATGATGAGAAACTCTCTAACTACATTTGATCATTTAACATCTATTGATAATCAAAAACAATTATCAACAAAACTTTTGTCTTGAAAAGAAACTACAATGTTAATTTAAAAAAACAAAGTTTTTTCTTTTTTTGTCATAGAGAACTCCGTCCGTCATATGTATAATTTATCTATATTATTCTTGTCACAATATTTTTGCTTGTTTAAGTCTTCGTAACTATCCTATATTTTAAGACTAGAATGTTTCTTTTTTGTTCTCTTACGAGTATATTTCATGAATAAATAAAAGAATAATTTAATATATTTTCTATAGAATACTAACAATAATAAATGAACTGTATTAATAGTTTAGGAAGTCCGAATTTATTTTAGGAAAAAATCTCTATTTTTGTGTGTTTAAGATCAAGATACTTAAATAAATAGCGGTTATCTTTTCTATATATATATACTTTTGAAAAATGAACACGAATCATAAATATAGGAATTTTTCAAAGCATAATTTGAAAAACTGTGTAGGACACAAATCATAGATTAAGTTGTCAGTTGATTTGTGAGAATAAGATTTGTCTGAGTAACAATTTAATACACAAAGATCAATAAACAGAGCGAATATTGTTTATTATTTAGATTTTTTTTAATTAAAACGAATGAAAGATGGTAAACAAAATTCAATAGTGAAAGTTTTTGTTATGTAAATGTTTCGTTTCTGTGTAAGTATTAGCTTATTGATGTAAAGTGCAAAAACATGATAGAATTAAATCAGGCATCAACTGAATTACTATTTGAATTTTTTAATAATCTTCTGAAATTCGTTTTTGTTAAGAAAAATTTTTTAAAATCTTTTAATTTAAAATATACCACTCTAATAAGAAACTATTAATTATTAATGAAATAATTTAAAATTCGAGATTAACGTCTTATGTTAGTAACACATTTTAATACTTAATAATTGTGATTCTATAAATAAAATCTTTGCGAGATTGAATTATGAAACATGGTAGAAATTATTTCATTGTATAACAAAAAGATTTTCATAATCTTTCGTACGATTTCGTTAAATATTAATTGAAATATCATCTAACTGACGTGTACTAAGATTTTCGCCACACGATACAATATGTTATGTTTATTCAACTTTTTCCGTCATACAGAAAACTATTTATCGAGATCTACGGGTTATGACAAGTCGAGCTCTATTACTTATGTATATAAAAACTATTTTAAAAATAAGATGACATTTTCTAGGGTAATATTTTCATTCAAATATAGACTACTTTATTCTAATTATAATTTATCTTTTTACTAGATTACTTTTAATTTTTGCCTAAAAATAAGCTTTAGAATAATCTTTTTTCTTTTTGGTGATGTCAAAATATTTTTGTAAATTTTATTCATTAAATTTTCTCTTCGAGCACCTTTCATTTTATCAAAAAAGAAGCATGACTTTAAATAGATTTTCAAGCATACTCTAAAATAATAATTAGTAACTATTTCAAATAAAATACTTCAAGCATAAAAGACTAATTATTATAAATAAAAATAAAGAGAAGAAAATTTTGTATTGATAAATTTTGATTAACAAATTATATTGGAATGGTTTTTTTTAATTATACAAAAATATATATATATATATGTACGCATAAAGACATCTTTTTTGTTTATTCTTATATTGAACTTCGTTTTTGAATTTTATCTATTAGAAGATAAGATCTTTGTAAAGCAAGATTATCATCAGTATCATTTTTTGTTTGTAATGAATCAAGAATTTCTTGCCGTAATGCTCGTGTACTAGTTATTGGAGGTTTAACAAATGATTGTTTTGAATTGTTTGATGTATTTTGTTGTTTACGTTTAAACTTTTTTTTACATGATATTGGTATACACGATGTTAATGATGGTTGAGCACGACATGAACAAAGAGATAAAGCACTTGAACTATTATCTACTGTTATACGTTGAGCACCATTTGAAGTAAGAAATGATGGTGTTTCTTCATCATCTTCTAAAGTCACAAGACGACCATTTGATGATATAACATCACCAATAACACGAACTTGTTGTCGACGTCGTTGTTCCATTTCATATCGTTCATGTTGGCAACGTTTTGTATTTGTTTCAACAAAACGTAATATTAATAAATTACCACTAGATGCAACTATGGTTAAACCAGTTAATATAAACATTATACAAAATAAAATATATAACCAACCAACACTTTCATAATCATTTTTTTGCATTGGAACTAAATCTCCAAAACCTATGGAATTAGAATAATGTAAAAGAATAAAGTCAAATCATATTTGATACATACCAATCGTTGTTCTAAAAGAAGAAATGTAATGAATTAAGCATAGTTTAAAACAAATAAACAAACAAAAGATCAACATGTTTGTTAAATATATAGGAGAGAAATGTGCATTCTAAACTTTTCTCACTGATAGTTAGAAAAATTTTCTGTTAAATGTTTGATTGTTTTCACTGAATGAGAACTTATTAATTAGAGATTTCAAAAAGAAGAATCTAAAATTTTTTTGTAAAAATCAAAACCTTTTCTTTGGGTCAATCAGTCATATATATTCAAGTCTATTTCGAGAAGAACAAAAAAATATGTAACCCTTGTATACGAAAGATCCGTAAACTGCTGTTTTACGCTGCCTTACCTCGCCATGGGACAAGGCGAGTACAAAATGGTGTGAGATTTGGCAAGTCGTCTCGTCTCGTTATGATGAAGTTTTTGCTGAATAGATATTAATTCTCTAATGACATCAATCAGTTTTCTTGTTGTTATTTTTTAAGTTTTATCATTGTGACAAAAAACGAGAATACATACATAGATATGAGTGTTCGACTTAGTCTAGTATTTTTATTTCTATAAGTGTCAGTGCACACAGGTCTTGTTCTGTGAGTAGCTGAAGTAATTTACAATTTAACTTTAGTTCTTGATAGGTAACATATGTACACCAAAGTTATTTTTTCCTCCATCTGATGTTCTCGATATAAAACAAGATATTTGTTCAACTGTTTATGACGATGGTCATACATCATCAAGTACTCCTGAAATGATCTACAGCAAAATTTGCAATTTACTCATTGGTAACTAGATCTTTCGTCGGACTGTAGCAAAATGATTTTCCCGTTGCTTTGTAGATCTTTGTTTTATACTTATTATAAGCGTACCGAGATTTTCTGTTGATTGTTCTAAATTAGTTCGTCTCTCGGTTAGACACCATTACGTATATAAAGTGCAGCATTGGTTAAATCTTTGATGACCAACAACGCATATATACGTCATGAGCTTTATCAACATGTGAGCTAATGCAATCATTTACAATGCATATTTTATCGATATATTTGCGTAAAAGCAAACGCCAAACAGCAGGAGCTTTCCACATTATCATCTTTTTTTATGACCCACGTTAGACTCATGTGTTAAGAAACGAAAATGTGCGTAGTATAAAGCCATTCTATTTTATGTATGCGTATCTTTTATCGTTAACCAAAGGGTTAATAAATTTATTTCAAAATAAGTTCTGCATGTAATTAAGAGTCATTGACTTGACGTCTTTGTACATGAATTCTTCCGTTTAATTGTAAAAAATAGTTGATATTTATTTTTTTTATACAAGAGTGTTCCAAGCTTCAACGAAGTTCCATTGTATTATTATTTTTTTTTTGCTCACCAGTTGCCAAAAAACTGCTCAACGTCTGAACAAGCTTGAGTTGAATGAACTAGACAAATTCCTTTTTTTTTCTATCGATTCATTATGTCAGATTAAAAGAGAAACTGTGAATTAAATATTTCATCTTATTCTATTCAATTTGTCATAATTTTGTCATAATATGGACTAGACAAATTAAGTTGTCTCTAATCAGAAAACAAAACTATTTTTAGAAATATATTTACGTCTCTTTTTTTTCTGTTCAATCTTAGCACATAATAAGTTTAGAATAAAAATATTTAATGACGCGTAATTTTTGTTGTTTAAATCTAATTTTTTGTGCAAAGTAAATACTTACAATGTTAATAAACAATAATAAAACGCATCAAAATAACGCCAATTTTCACATCGATGAAAAACATATGATCCAGTAGCAACTGTTAAAACTGTTAATAATGCTTCACATGTTAATAATTCCATAGCAGTTATTTGCGGTTCTCTTCGTTTTTGAAATTTTCGTTTAATATATTTTAATACAAATCTTATTAATGAATTAAGTCTTTCGCCAACACTTTGTATCATAATAAGCCACATCGGTATACCAATTAATGCATATGCTATTGTAACAGCACGTCCAGCCAATGTATTTGGTATAGCATGACCATAACCAATTAAAGCCAAAACAACAGTTACATAATAAAATGAACCAATAAATTTCCATTGTTTTTTACGATATTGTAAACGTAATTCAACAGTACGAGTTAAATTAATAAAGTCTTGATTACTTATATTATGTTGTCGTTGAAATAAAGCTATACGTGCTGTTAAATTAGCATGACGTATAGATTCTTCTGTTGATTCAAGTTTATCAAATATTGCTGCACCAATAACAAGATAAACAAGAATTGTTACAACATAAGCTAATGTACGATAATTTTGAATGCGACTTGGTCCTGTTGATTGTGGCGTTAGTAACATTAGAACCAGATGGTCTAAAAATGAATAATTAATTAATAAGTTATGATAATATTAAATATGACATAATGAAAATGTTATAATACTTATATTATTTAGTTAGATAAATATGTCATAGTATGTCAATTGTTCTTATGTTACAACTAATTTAATGAAAACTAGCGGAAAAGAAAAAACGAGATGCGCCATTAGGACACTTGATATCCGAAAGAAAAATTACTCCGTTATAAATATAAAGCAGAAAATCAGTACCTGGATCTATTTTTCTTTTCCGAAGAATATATTAACCTATCTGTAATAGCTTAGAGTAGATTGATGAATAGTCAAAGGCAAGCAACTGGTTGCTCTGTCAATCGAAACAACTAGCTTAAGGCATATATAATTTTCATCGATTATTCGATGCATAAACAACACAAGACAGAAAAAACAATCATACGGATATAAGGGAAAAAAAGATCTAGTATTTCTATACTCTAATTGTTATGCATAAATGCTAGGCATGTTTGTGCATAATTTCACATCACGACAAATAAATGCGACAAAGAGAAAAGGCAAGTGTTCTGAATAAAAGATTTTTTAACCAGGCATGCTTCTTTTTTTTCTCATAGAAATCGGATATAGACCATGGCATATCAATATGCACATAGAGAAACAAAAATGTCTGATGATTCTTGTCAAAAAAATCAGTACACAATAACATATATTCCAAACATCACTAGTTGATCTCTTGTTTCTAGTACACTATCTAATTATAAATTAAATTCAATACTTATTATGAATCTATCGGCACCAATCAATCATAATTTAATGAAAGAATTTTTAGAAAAAAAAGAAGAAAAGTTGCATAGAGTGACGAAGAGAACTAAATAAGAATTTATGATGTTTCTTATCTCAATACATGCATTTTTCTTATATAAAAGAGTACAAGAAGAATTCCCTCACGATTCTAGAACTACCTGAATGTGGTCGGATTCTCATTAGTGACTGATCTAAGCTAAAATAACATTGTGAACAATAGGGAAGAACAATCTTCTCTAGCTATGAAAATATTCCTTTTCTTTTATTATTCCTTTATTCATTTATATCTATTATGATACTCTTTGATGTATCTGAATCAGTCCTACATGTTCTTATAGTTTATTGAAAAGCAAACCCAGATAAAGAAAGCGAAACACTTTAAGTTAGACTAACTTGATCAATCAACAGTGATTGTATATCGAACGAGAAAACAGAACAATTGAGGTTTTCATTAATTGTATAAATAAATCAAGATGCCTTGTTTTTTTCTCTATGTAATTATTAAAATAAACGATTAAATCCTAACAAAATTACGATTAGAGAATATCAAAAAATAATAGACATGAAATAGCAAATTTATTTGATAATCGATACAATTATAAATATCTATTTTCTTCTATTCTTATTTTACTGTTAATAGTCTCATTGTTTGTCTGTATCTACATATCCTTTGCAATGAAATTAGACGATGATGAGAAGAGCGACGTTTATTGCTGTTTCCCTCCTATTTCTATTCCATATTTTTCATCAAACACATACGATCTCAAGCACTTGCGAAAGAATGAGGATGACATGAAAAATCCTTCTTCTTTTAAATGAACATGCAACCATAACAAAAATTGAAAAGAAAAGCTAAGAAAAAAAAATATTGCTATCTATCTATTATAATAATTATTATTTCCCAAAACTTGCAAAGTACTCCATCTTTTTATATCTATTTGCATGCGTCACGATTAATAAAAAAAAGAAGCAAGCATTAGAAAAAGAAGAAAAAAAAAACTTCTTAGAGAATAAATTAGTAAAAAAAAAAAAAGAAGCAAGAGGACAAACATGGAACGTGCTTGTTCGTATAACTGATTTCTTTCCGCCTTACCAAACATAAGTGTCATCATTTAACTATGAAATCGATGATCTCAAGTCACAGATATCAAACGAGATTGATAGGCAAAACGACATACATAAATAGATAAATATGAAAGAAAAATCTTGTTTGGTTCTTGACATACATATGAAGATGATCTCGTTTTCTATCTACATTTACTTTATTATCTATGAAAAAACGCAAAGGTGCGCTATATGCAGAACACTATAAATATATCTAAAAAGATGAAAACATTTGTTTTTGCCGATTTTGTAAAAGAGAATTTTTTTCTTAAACATTAAAATTTCGATTTAGCCATGAACAAAAAAAAGAAAGAATAATGCAAATATTTAGTAAATATCTACACCTGTTATCATACTTAATATAAAGATCATTTAAAAGAAATTCATTAACGGAAAAAAACACTCTGCTTAATTGTATCAACGATCATTTTAATGAAACGTGAAACACTATTATCAGGAAACAAAAAAAAATAGCCAACTAGATTTAAATATTGAAAGTAGATAGTCATGCAATTATCGGAAACTTTAAGAAAATGAAAGATAAAAATTCTATATTGAAATTGATCAAAAATTTTCTTTTCGAATGAAAATCTAAGCTTTTTTTTTGATATATAGTATACAAATTAGTGTATTTTGTAGAGTCAATTGACATCTTTTTGAATCAGCACATACATGACATTGCCACAATTGTGTTATCATAGAAGCATAGGCTTCGATATCGTACATTAATCAAATCTATAAATTAACTCAGTTCGATCAGTAAACATTATAGAACACATTTTCCAACTTGATAAACTTCTTATGTTAATTTCGATTGATTAATAACTAGTTTACTTGATCCCACCCACTTGATCTATTATGAATAGCTCGATCCAGGTCTTGACCAAAAGAATATGTAATTTCACGGTTCAACGATTCATGAATATCTTTGTTTAGCAAAAAAGCATATAAATGAATATTTAATCGTCTTCGACGTACAAAATTTAGTTGAACAAATATTCAATTTATTCAAAAACTAACAGTATTTCGTTTTATTGATAAAAAACAAACGTCAAAGTAATTTGTGAATTATTAATATATAATAAAATAGTATTTGTTATGTTTTTTTTTTCATTCAAACGTAGAACATGTCATTTAAAAATTTAATTATATTTATCTATGCTTATATTCCTTTTCTTTGTTTAATTTATAAATTATTTCATGAAAATAAAAGAAAATTATCTTGATGTGAATACACTTCAATGAAAAAACAAAATTTACGTCACACAAATTTTTTTTGAATAACAAAGAAATCAATAATAAAAATTTGTTTTTTTCTTCTATTCCTTGTAATCGTGAATTCAATATTCATTGGTACTTATTTGACCGAAAAAAACTTCTTGAACAATTTTATTACTTCTCCGATTGTACTGAATGACAAATGAATGCGTTTTTTTTCCTTAAGAAGAAAAATATATAGACAGATATAAAACAGTGACAACATATATTTACAAAGATAAATAAGCAACGCATTTAAACATCATCATAGTTACTACGAATAGGTAGATTTTTATGAAGAAAATCATTAATCACTGGATCTTGAGATTCATTTCTTGGAATAAATTGACGAGTTTCTGGATGTTGCTGGCGTTTTACACTTCGTAGTGTTGACAATTGAGGATTCTAAATAAAGACATATGAAACGAAAAAAAAATCATTTTATTGGCATATACTTCGAATCGATGTGTTGTTGTTTGAGCATAATGAGAGTTAGTTGTTATTGGTGTATAATTTCGTGATGAACTCATACAACATGGTGACCAAAGACAAGAAATTACTGCACCAATCATTGATAACAAAGCTTGAACAAGT
Source organism: Rotaria sp. Silwood2 (assembly GCA_905329745.1). Classification (NCBI taxonomy): domain Eukaryota; kingdom Metazoa; phylum Rotifera; class Eurotatoria; order Philodinida; family Philodinidae; genus Rotaria; species Rotaria sp. Silwood2. The sequence continues at coordinate 2,715,009 of CAJNSZ010000001.1, read as the reverse complement.
GCTAATGTAAACGTGATAAGTAATGCTAAATTAGCAAAACTTGCTGGTTCATCAAACGGCATAAAAAGACGTCTATATGAAAATTAAAAACGATAGAGAGAAATGTTGAGTAAATAGGAGAAAAATTTACATTGTTGATGTATATGTTGATGCCGTAGTTGATAGAATAGATTGAAAACGATGAGATTCAATTGTTTGCCAATATTCAAGTGTATGAATAATAAGAAGACCAATATAAATTGAGGATGAAATAAAACTTATAAAAGAAGACATACAAATAAAAATAGCCTAAATATGATATGATATTTAAAATATATATTTTTTTTCTATTTGATTTTACCATAGCACGTCGTTTGAATATGGCAAAGATGACACAACAAAGACATGGAATGATTGTCTAAAAAAAGAATTTATTACATATTTAAGTAGATGGAAATTTGAATGAGACATGAAAAGAAAATAATGTACATTATTGATTTAATTGAAAGAAAATAACCTCCGAACATGTGAGAATAAATTTTATAATATATACATATATCATATATTAATCTATTAAATAGAAAAATTCTTTTTTTGTCGCACCAAGAAACAAAAAGAAAGGAAATTATTACTGTTAATATTAAAATAGAGTAAGTATAGACTCATTTTCTATGAATTTTTGAATACAATAATTAAAATACACACTTTAATCTTGATATTAACAAATAATTTAATCGATTAGAAAAAGAAAGTTCAGTTGGTTTTATTTAGAGAAGAAAGAAATCGTTTGATTTGATGTAAAACGAAAAGGATAAAGAGGATTTATGTTCAATATTATTCAACTATTGTCACATATGACATTTTGATATGCTCTTTGTACGCATATTGATTCATTGATTATCACGTTTTTTTCTTCTTTGTTACAAAAAAAACTTACCAATACAGCCGATGGATAAACATACCAAATATGAATATCAGCCATCGTAAATGACGTCGGAAAAAAATGAGCAAAATTTATATTATCATTATGGTTATTATTTTTTTCAATAATAAAGCGATAGCCAATCGTCACTCCAATTTGTACTAAACCAGTTAAAAATAAAAATATTCCATAAATAAGTAATGTTTCAGCTTGGGCAATAACTAGATAGGAAGATTTGTGTGATGTCATCTTCTGTATGAGTCAAACTGAAGATGAAAGAAACACAACAGCAATCCTTGTCGTTATTTCTGTGCTTAGTCTTATTTAATGAACTTTTTTTTTCTTCGTCGTCTTTTTTTTTCTCTATATGTCTATATTTCTTTTCTACATGAATACGATAAAAGAGAAGAGTGTATGCCTGTGTGCGCAAGTGAGAGAGAGGAAGAGAAGAGAGAATAGTCATTTAGTTTAAGGAGTGACTGAACATGAACGTCTGTAAGAAAAAGCAAGAGAAAGAAAAAAAACGAGATTGCTTTGTCAAGCAATAAGAGCAGCAGGACAAATTTTTATCTGCGATCGAACTATAAGCTAAGAAAAGATGAAAAAGAAAGGAAAAAAAGAGACGAACAACTTTTGTTCTTTTCTTTTCTTTTTGGTCTACCATCAAGTACAATGTTCAAGTTGAAAAAGGTGCCAAGGACAAGAGATATTACGTGTTTCCTTGTCTTAGACAAGGAAATGACACGAACAAAAAAAAAAGAGCAGCAATCTTATGAATAGGGCAAAGATTTTATCATCAATGTGATTTACATGTAATCATCGATCATGATCGAATTATAACCATTGGTCTCGATGGCGTCGTATGTTTGCTGAATGTTAATCTTAATGGCTTTCACACATGTTGATGATAGATATGTTTGTGTATGTAGATGAAGAATGTCTTATAAGAAACAACTGTCATTTATCAAAGCTCATTAATTGTAATAGATCCTTCCAGAGTCATGAACAAAATATTTCATTTATTTAATATATAATAATAATAAAAGTGGTATTCATCTAATCTGGCTATCATCATTATATGTGCATAAGTTAATCAATTATTGTATTAGTTATTTATGTGATCTTACAACTAAAAACAAATAATTTTAATGCAATCGAATTTATTAAACTCTCTAGGTTCTTGTTTTTCTTTAATTTGAATTTTTCTTTACATGAGAGTTAATAATTTGAAAGACTTGAATTCTATGCCTACTCATATCTATGTTATGCTTTATTGAAAAATTTTGATAAACAATAACATTATCTGATTTCTAGTTAACTGTTATCTTATAAATGATCATGCAATTATGAAACTCTTGTCTGATAATATCATTGATAGATTGGTAGATTATTGTTATATCTATTTATATAATCGATTATTTAAGAAAGTGCATTATTTTCGAAACAAGCAATACTTTAGATAGAGTTAATAGGAGTCAAGGGAAATTAGTCGACCAACTTATACTAAAAAAAGATTTTATTTCTTCTTAATAAAAAATTTCAATGCAGACGAACAAGCAAAATTGATTCAAAAAAGATGTAAAATACAATTAGCAAATTGTAAATCATTAGAAAAGAAACATATTTCTCGGTTGTACGCATCATATGAACTAGAAGTTCTTTGTGTTTTTGAAATGAAAATTATTAGGTTCACAGATTTTTACGAAGTTAGATTAGAATTAATTCTGATGGAAATGTTTAACCACGAGTAAAAAAAAACATTTTAATTATAGCATATGTCTACATCATTTGATTATATAATCGAAAAAAACATCCCATGCTGAAAAACTTAGCGAAAAGTTCATTAGTAAATGCTGAAGTTCACTTGGAATAACTGGCTAAATAGTTATAAGTAAACCATTTAATAGATTTTTTTTAAATAAAGCGCTAGTTTTCTACTTAAAAACAAATTTTAAGTATCTTCAATCGTAGCAAACTATTCAATAGTAAGATCTATTGAATTTTTTTTTGAAAAAGTGAAAAATCTGAACAAATAACGTTTATTTTTTTAAATTTTTCTGTCGTTTAAAGATAGCCATCTTCTGGAAAGTAGTAGGCGTCAGATTTTTTTTTTACATCGAACCATCATAAAATTAAGATAAAAGAATGGTGAAGGTAAACGAATATTTTCGTATTCTGTTGTTCCGATATAGTTATCTCTTTTTTTATAAAAAGCGCTACGTAGTATTTAACCTACAAAAGAAAATGTCGAATATATTTTTAAATAGGATCTATTCACAGACACTCTATTTGCCATAGTAAATAGAGTTCTTCCAAATGATTTATTGATTAAAGTTATATTAAAATGATTGATCTAAATAATACACAATAGAATCGTTGGTCACTGATAAATTTTGAAAATGATAATATCAATAGTTTAGGATTGTAATGTATTTAAATATGAAAAAGAAAAAAGATCATCCAAAGTACCAGCTAATATTAATGTTTCAAAGTGAAGATAGATGTTTGTGTTTGCTTTGACGAACTATTATCATATCTGTCGTTATGCAACACATTTTTTTTCTGTTATCTTTTATCATCACACTGCTCACACAGAATGCAAACGGGGGCCATTTGTCGTATGAAAATATTTGTCAGGTAGCCGAATCGATGAAAATCTTCTATTTGCAATGGATCCTGTTTAGTATATGTTTAAATTGAATATATTGTTAACATTGTTTATTTATAATGTTGTTTGTTTTAGTGGGATGTATCATTATACATGCACAAGATAACAGTACAATTGTAAGTACATTAAAAAAGAAAACTGTCAGTTGACTAATGAGGCTTGGAAATTGTAGGCATAACTAAAAGAAAAAGAGGTTTTGCTATAAAAAAAAAGAACTATTTAGAAAGTTTGTTTTTCATGAAATAAGATCATCAGATTCAGTGATGTGTTTATTCCAAAAAAATGAGATTTTAAACTTGATGCTTGTTTTAACTATGTAACTGAGGATAATCTTTTGTTTGAATATAGTGCTTGTAGCTGATTCGTGCTTCGAAAAATCTGAGAAATTAGTGTTGATAAAGGGCAATCTTTGGATGCATCTGCTTGTAGTACCTAGTAAGAATGTATATAAACAATGATGATTCAAAAACTTGTAAATTTCATCCTCAACGTTCTGTTTGATGCCCTAATAATGCTATGATTAAAGATCTCGAACGGTAGCTTTTATCATAAGAATCTTTTATTGTTAAAAGTTTGATTCCAAATGAACTTACAACAATAAACTATCAATATGAGAAGATAAAATCTAATCTTTTTCTGTTTTTCTAAGATATGAATTTTTTTTTAAGGCTGGTGATGGTAAGCAAATAGTATTAAACGATGCTACGAATATAATGAATATTGAGACCAATTATTTCAGTTACTACGGACCAAAGTTCAATTGAAGAAGAATCCAGCCCAGCTATAAATCTAACTAATGCAACAGCGTCCTTTAGTAATTCTTTTCAAAATATTCATTCCAAATAAAATATTTTCTCATTCTTTTTTCAAACTTACAGTAAAAACATCAGCCATTGTATCTACACCTGATGAAACGACGCGGATAACGGGCAGTAAATAATTTTGAATTTAATTTAATGAGGCCTTGTTTGGAAAAACTTTCATCAATTTTCTTCTCTTTTTAAAAGTAGCAACAACAGTAATGACAACAACAGTAATAACAACAACGACAACGACAACAACAGTAATAACAACAACAACGACAACGACAACAACAACCACTACAACAATGGTATATACAAGACGCACACGTGAGAATCTTCTATAATATAATCGTTTATTCAATCTATTCTTGTCTTTCATAGCATCATCTAATCCTACGTGGATTATTGTTGGTAGTATTGCCGGTGGTTTAGCAGCTATTGGATTACTTAGTGTTGTCGGTGGTTTATTGATATGTTACAGCAAATCTCGTATACGTTTTCGAACAACAATTAAAACTCCAAACAATCGAAATTCTATTCCATTACGTCCTTTAGCTAATTAAAACAAAATATATGTTCTCTTTTTTTTCTATACGTATTTATGTGTGCATAATTTATTGTTTCAACTGTACATTCACACAGAGCGCACAAGAGAAAAAAAATATAAAAAAAGAAAAAGAAAAAAAGAATACAATTATTAATCATCATCTAGTTCAATAATAGGAATGTCATCTTGGGCATTGGTTACAGCTGGACGTTCAGTTGATTCTATTAAAATAAAAACAAGAAATTGTTATTTAATGTCTTTTTTCATGTGACTTACTTGTAACTGCTCGTTCATCACTTGAATCATCGTCACCTGAATGATCATTATCTACAATTGATTTTCCATTTGTATTTTTTGCTGCTTGTGCTGCTTTATACGCATCTCTTTCTCGTTGTGCTCGTCGAGATAATTTTTCTTCTCCAACAGCTTTCCATTGTCCATTGGTTTCATATTCAATAGCTTTAGCATCTGATGAACATTTACCAATAATGTCAATAAAAAATTGATCAACAAATAGATCTGTATATAATGCTTGTTTATTACATACAGGACAAAGCCAAGCTTAAATAAAAGAAGAAAAGAAATTATAAATAAAAAAATTGATTATTATTTATATAAACTTTACTTGGTTTTTTTTCATTCATACGTAAATAACCTTCTAAATCAAAACAATGAACGTGTTTACAGGTAATTGCTCTTCCAGGTAGTCGCATACGTATACGCATAGCTGGACAATCAAGTGGTAAACGAAGTGATGTTGATGCGACTTCAAGATCATTATCAGTTCCTTGTGGAGTTTGTGAAGCTGATAAAATTTGTGTTATTGTACGTTGAGTTTCGATTGATGGTCGAATGGCTGATGTACGAGAAAGACGAGCTAATAATTGTGGAACTGTTTTACGTTCAGTTAGAAAAACGGCAGCAACATATGTTGGAGGTGGAGCTGATAAATCCTGAGTAAACCAAGATATTTCAATTAAATTTGATATTAATGGACATAGACGACAATACTCTGTTATATCAATTGGTCGACCTAAATTAGAATAATAAAATAGCAAATACTAAATAATTGAAAATAGAAAAAAAAATACCTGGTCGAATAACATCTGAATTTGGTTTTGCTGTTGGTTTTGGTTGTGGTAATAGAACTGCTCGACTATTAACAAGCACATGAAGATTTGGTGGTAATTTATCAGGAGCATTAGTACCATTATGGTTTGAATCACCGCCAATGGTTGTAAATCTTAATAAGATTTGTTTTCGATATTCAATTTTCGATTGATCAGTATTAAAAAATGTTGATGTTGCTACATCTATATTTTATTAAGAAAAACATTAAATAGTCATCAGGTACGAGTCAAAAAAAAAAACAAGAAAATAACTAGCTTTAGTTTTTTAAAATTCCATAGAATATATTTGGATGTATTTACGCGTTCTCGATAGGTCTGATTAATATGATATACTTAAAAATGAGGTAACTCTTTATCGTTGCGAGACTGATGGTATGAAGTTTTAAGCATTAAGTGATGAACAATGTTAACAAACATAGATTAATCTTTTTGACTCGCTATGATACATTTTGATTCAAAGCTGATCATCTAGGATATGTAACCGATGTATAGCAACTAATGATGTTACTGTCAATTATTCAAATCTCTTTGATTTGAGCAGAAGAACTAGTAATCAATGTTTGTTATCAATGAGTTTACATTACTCATGAAGCAACATTCTCAGGCTTCCGTGTCCTTTTGAACTGATATTGTACCCATAAGTGTGTCTCGATGAGATATATGAAAAGCCTCTAAAGAATTTGTGCCCATAGGCGTTCCTTGATAAGTTTTTATTTACTCGAGTATTTCTCATGCATGTGAAAGTAATGGCAAATGCTTTTTAGTCACTAGAAAAAAACATAGGAGATTGTAAATCTTTTTAAGAGTGAACTTAATGATAACTAGATTTTACTAAACTTTTTAATGTTGAAATTTTAAGGAGTTCACGGACGATAAGCTTAAAATTTTATTGAAATTTCACCATGATTTTTTTTTTATAAAATACAAGTATTTATCGTACTACTAAATAGTGTACACTCAGCTTCATATGAAAATTATGAAGACGAACAGTTTATATTCGAATGGAAATGATATCGAAGAAAAAACATTCGAAGGTGTGATAAATTCTAGTTATTATTAAGTTCAGTGTTAAAAAGATTTACAGTCTTCTAACATTTCATAGTGACCAAAAATGATCCACTATTACTTTCACACGCATGAAAAATACTCGTACAATTAAAAAATTTGGCAAAGAATGCCCATAGATAAAACATCGCGCTTTTCAATTTGATTTATATAAGAAAGCAATCTGTATTAATTACTATTTAATCAAGTCTATTTATGTATAAATTCATTGTTTTTCATACCTGATGCTTGTTGTGCTGTTAATAAAAAATAAAAATTAGCCAAAGATTGCGTTCCATTTGCTGATTGTTTGGATGGTGCAATAGCATGTGGTGGTGATATAACACATAAGTCTTCATTAAATGTAAATGGTGCAAGACGTATTTCAATATTTTGCTGTTGATTTGAATGTAAATGATGTGTAGTTCTTAATGTGTTTGTCGAATCTCTTGGATATGGTATTGTTGGTTTTTCACCTTGTCCAAAACGTTTGTTATGCAATTCTTCACATTTTTCTCTTACTATAGTTGATGATTTCATTAAAGTATGACAACGATCAATTAATTCTTGTCGTTTGCCAGTTCGTGATTGTCCAGCAAATGTTAATAATGTTTGTAGATCATTAATAGTTAATGTTTGTAATTGTAAATAACGTTGTTCATCTGTTAAATTATTCATTATCTGAAAACAAGACAAATCATTCGCTTTTCTTTATTAAAGAGATATACAACAATTTGATTTTCTTTTTTTTTTTGTTTTGTTTTGCTATCATACAAAAGGAAAAACAAACACAGAAAATTTTGTTAATCATCATCTATAAGTATTACATTAGTTGATCCATTTGTTGATGATGATATTAATGGAATATGTAATTTTGAATCAAATTCTTGTTGTTTTTCATCAATTAGATCATCATCTAATATAATATCATCAATATTTGATGTTATTTGTTGTTGTTGTTGTTCAATAATTAAAGATGATGATGTTACAGGTGCCCAATTTAAATTACTGTCAATTGTGATTTCAGTTACATTTTCATTTTCCATTGAATTTAATATTGATTCAGTATATGAATCAATTTGTAAATCATCAAATAAAGCGGATTTATTACATACGGGACATATCCATTTACCAGCTTTTTCATTTAAAGCTAAAAGAAATAAAATGGAAATGCTGTTTTTTTCTTTACAGAAAAAGTATAAAATACGAATAATGAAGGAATACAAATTATCATGTAAAACATGCATATTTTGGAATTTTTATATCTTAGAGACACTCAATCGAAAACTTCTAAAGTCGTGTGGATATGCTAATCTCATTAAGACTTTCATCTAGGTAAAGTTTTTCAGATCAAAACTCGACAATAGGATTTTATCGAAAAGTTGGGTTCTTGTAGAGAAAATTCACTAAAAAGTGACCAGTTCGACGAAGTCTTAACGAGAGCACGAACTCTTTGGCGCGTGTTCTAATCCATAGGTGCCCTACCACTAAACAAAATATGGATTCTAAAGCTGTTAATCATCCCAGAACTTTCCCTCGTAAATGTTTCCCGAAAAGATGTGTTCAGTAAAGTTGGCTACTACTTTTTTCTACTAACTCGATATTGACAAAACTCTTAGAGTATGTTCTTCTATATCTGGAACATGCACTTAATTAACGTTAACAATTCTGGGCGAAGATACAGGTTTGCTAAAAAAAACCTTGATTTTTAAAGTTTTTTTTGTGATTTATTTTTGTCACAAAAGCACTTTAAAAAATAAATAAAGATATATTTGAAATCGATGTGAAAATTGCATCAACTAATATACTATTTAACAATTTTTAAAATAAAAAGTTTTATCACAGAAATTTAAGGTTAATGTCCTGCTTAGAGATTTCCATTGCCAATGGTATTTTCTTCATTAATCTTATTTTTGAGAACAAGAAGTAAATATTTTCATGAACAAAAATTCATTTCTTTTACAGAAGATAAGTCACTTCGGCGCACTCGATAGAAATCGCACACTATACCTCATTCGAGAGATTAGTGTTGCTTTTATCATCGATAAAAGTTTCATGCCAAGCGATTCATAATTTATGAAGTTATATTTGCATGTTCTTGGCAGAAGAGTTGATAGAATTTGTCAAAAAAAAAAAGAAAATTTCCGATTATTTCCCTTGAAATTTTCTCCAGTGAGTTATCTGCTGTAATCAAGTATTATCTGAAAATTTCATGATTTTATAGCCACTTATGAAGCAGAGATCTATGCGAAAATCGTTCCAGATGATGGGACTGCCACTACGCCTTACAAGCACAGCAGATTACAGTAATCTATCTATCACATAGAAAAAACATGTAGAGCTTTATTTGTCAATAAAAGGACGAATATTAACGCTTCAAAATAATGACGCATCAGAAAAGTACCTAAAAAGCTTTTCTCTAGGTCCGAGGACAAAAGAATGTTTTCTTTTCTAAGTCAGACCGACCTCGACTTGACACTTACGATCGAGATATACTATGCTTAGTTTCGAAATAAAATATCAAACGAAACGATTCTAATTAAAATACTTTTAATGTAGTAGTGAGATTGTTGACGATTAGTATATCTAAAAAGTATGAAAGAAAATTTCAATACCGATATAATTTTTTAAATCAAAACATTGTAAATGTTGACAAGTTACAGCTCGTATTGGGGTTTTTAATCGTCTTTGATCAATAGGACATTTTAATTTTAATTTTTGATCACTAACTTCTAAACCAAGATCACGATCAGTTGCAATTGCTTTAGCTAATAATTTAACTAAATCTTCACGATAAAATTTTGCCGATTTATTTTTTATTTGTTCACATAAATCTTCAATATTTAAATGTTGTACAAGAAATATATGTAATGCATATTGTGCATTAACATATTGAATATTTAAATTTGTATTATCTTGACGATATGACCATGTCATTGTTAATTCATTATTTAATATTGGATTAAACATACAATATGATGTTATATCAATTTCACGTCCAATACGAATTAAATCAGTTTGTTGTCTTGTACATGGTTTTGGTGTTGGTAAATTAGTTACATTTTGTGAATTTATATGTATAACTATATTTGGTGGTAGATTATCATCATATTTACCATTTGACATAGGTGGTTGATCAATACGTACAAGGCGCATAATTAAACATTTTGTTGTTTTATGAATATCAAGATCAGAATCATAATCATATGATAATGCTAATTGATTACACACATCAAGTGATAAAACAAAATCATTTCGAGAAAAATATTGTTTACGATATGTATCGTAACGGAATACATGATAACATTCATAAACACATGTTAATGGACAATAAAATGGTAAAGTTTTATGAGTTATATTTAATATTGATGACGAAGTCGGAAGAATTGGTCGGGTCATATTGGACGGTGGTGGAGGTAAAATTGGAACTTGATATCGAGAAATAGCTGCTGCTGATGATGATGATGATAAACCATTAGTTATTGTTGTTGTTGTTGTAGATGTTGGTGGTTGTTGAATATATTGTTGACGAGATAAAATCGAAGGAAAATATGGAGATTGTTGTTGTTGTTGTTGTTGTTGTTGTTGCTGTTGCTGTTGAGGACGAGGATTTTGAGAACGTTGATTATAAACATTTGTAGGTTGACCGGTATTAGGACTAGGTCGTACTAAAACAAAAAAACAATTTGAGATGTATAGATATATCTGGTTATTGTTTGTCAATTTGATGGAATTTATTTTCTTCCCTTATGCTAAATTAAATTAATTTAATTCGATAATGAAAAAAACGAATTACATAATAAATAGCATTGATAAGCAATGTTGTTTTAATTGCTAGCTTTTGGCATGAGAAAGCAATAGCAAAATAAATTACCCATTGGATATGAATCGATTAATCTCATTATTCATATTTGTAGGTATAATGAAACAAAGCATGAGTTGTATGTAAATCGAGATATATCTTAAAATTCCATTATTAATTGTATTATTTTTTTTTGTTATTTATCGCTGCCATTATCATCATGTTTCGTTTGTTTCACAGTAAGGATTAAGATATATTGTTAGAGATTTTACTGAAAATCTCGTTATTCATGCTAAGGTTAAATAGATGATAAAAGAAAATAATTTTTTTTAATTATAATTTCTTTCGAATTGATCGAAACTATGTTATTTCGATTATTTTAAGAACAATAATTAACGAATAGTTTTATTTATTCAGTTATCAATTATTTGATTTGCTCTTCTTCATAATGAAAATTTATAAATTAATTTTATGAACATCAACAATTATTCTGATTATTTTTAGCAAAATCAAAAATTATATGTGAACATTAGGTTTTTGTTTTTCAAACGAAATATCAAAAACTAAAACTTGAATTAAATGCATATTGTAGAAATGAATTACATTGTTAATGGACATTAAGAAAATATCTTTTAGTATATCGAAATCTTATGACCCAAATTAATAGTAAGTTTCTCTAAACATTCCTAATCGATATTCAAAAGCAATTCTATTAAGAATTAAATATTTTGACGTTCGCATTTGTTACAAATATTTGCAATAGATAATATTGTTTTCATGATAATCATAAAATAACTTTATAGAAAAATAAAATATTTTACTTGGTCTTAATTGAGGTGAAACATTTGATTGTGTTGGAAGACGATAATTCGAAGGAACACTATATGGTATTGTTTGTTGAGTATAATAAAATGGTTGTGAATTATATGATGTAGCATAAGTTTGCTGTTGTTGCTGTGTCGATGATGGTGGTCGATATATTTGTTGTTGCTGTTGTTGTTGTTGTTGTTGTTGTTGTTGTTGATAATCAGATTGAAAACGTTTTTGTCTCATTGCATAAAGTGTTTGTTCAAGATCGACTGAATAATAATTATCGATAAGAATATATGTTTGTTGCATTAATTGCGTACGTGAATAATGTTGAAATTGACTATTTAATGTTGTATTTGATATAGATTGTATATGATTTGTAAGAAATAAACGTAATTGATCATCAGTTAATTCATTTACTATTTGATAAAGACGTGCACGATGTTCTTGTGATAAGCGTATTGTATTATTATTTGACGTTGTTGATAATGGTGTATGCATTCCTTGAGCAGTATTCGCTGATGTCGATGAAACTGAATAAGGTGTTGGTTGAATATACATTAGTCTGTCAAACCATAGGTGATTAAGGTATTTATGTTATCGGATGAAAATAATAATTTCATTTTTGGGGAATTGGTCTTTGTGTATAGAGAACATTTGACTAATCAGAATACAACAAATTTATCCACTGCCAATCGATCAAATGTATCATTTCTTGTTTTAGCGTCTCTGTTATAGAATGACATCTATTGAAAAGTGGATTTTTTTTTGACAGTTGAATACATAAGAAAAAGAAATAGAAATGAATATTTGCCAAGTTTTTTATTTGAATTTTTATGAATAGAGATTTGATTAAAGAAGTTGCATATACTGATATCGTTTTTCGTATCATAAACTGTCATACTGTTTTTTTTATGCACCGTTTTTTTTTGTAATTAATGATATCACTCTATAATTTTAAGCTATGATTGATAGATATACATAAAATACCGTTTGACTGATAAGAAACTTGAGTTCTATTATTATATATATATACGCTAATTTATCTTTTTAGCTATTTATAGAAAGTTTTTATTAAAAACATATGATCTTATTTCGAATAGTATAAATTAAGCATTCTAAATTCATATGATTTTGTTCGATTTCTGGTAAAAAATGCAATTGTTATCTAAAAAAAACAGAAAATTAATGTTGACTAATCGTTATAAATGGACTTTTTTTTTTATAATGTAGGTCTCAATATATTTTGATGAATATTAATCAGAGATATTTAAATAACGATTAGTTAATCAATTCATGATTTTAACATCATTATACATATTAGAATACAGATGTACACATTATTCAATTGATTTCTAGTCCTAATTTAATTAAAATTGATCGTGCTCTAACCATTGAGTTTTGTACTATCTTGAGAATATTAAAAAATTGAAATCAAAGTAACAGATGCTATAAATTCTCAAGAACAATTTTATTATTAAAAACATGCTGATAAATTTACGAGATTCTGACGAGCAAATTTGAAAATAAAATAACTTTTATTTTCTTCAACCAAACATGATTAATAACTTCTATAATAATTAAAAAATATTTTTGATACTCTTATATAAGTGATTATATATGTGAAGGACGTTTTTTTTTATCCATCGTGGAATCTCTTCATTGCTAGATATATGTTTGATCTTATCTTATTGAAAATACTAGACGAATATTTATAGTTGCTTATTTGATATTTCTATATAAAAAAAATTGTAATTAATACATATATATTAATATTTTTCTGTATTTTATTAACAAAATTCCCAATATACTATAAAAAAAAATATTTTTAAGCAACTAAAATATTGTTTTTCTATTACATAAGATTACAACAACAACAGGAGTTTCCATATGGTCCTTTCCTATAAGCTTGTGAATCATTTTTATTATAATAAGGTTCCCATGGTGGACTTCTTCTTGATAATGATTGTAGTAATTCAATAGTTAAGATTTGATTTTCATCTAATTTTGCATGTATTTGATGAGGATTAATATGTTTTGGTAACTGATATTGACGATAATATTCTCTACTAATACAATGTTCACTTGTATTATCATAATGTTGTGCATTTATTTTTAATAAACCATCTTCATTTATTCTAATAGCTACATTTTTAGGTCGATAACCATGTAAATCAAATGTTAGAATATTATTATGCATTAATGGTATATCGTATGGACGAGGTTGAACATCTACATCAATACGAAGACGTCCATATGTATCAATTGTATTTCGTACAAGTCTCGCTTCAATATTTGGCCCACCAAGATTATATTCACGTCGAAATTCATGGCATAGTGAACGATGTGCATGTATATGTAATTTACCATTATTATCAAGTAAAACAGTTATTTGTTCAGGTTCATAATTATTCAAATCAAATTCATATGAATATGTTCGATAACCATGACCATGATCATGTATTGAATAACGATTTGATGATGATTTTGATGATTGTAAAAAATAATTTTTATTATGACTAATTGGTATCAATGCTGAAGTTGTCATTATATATATATATATGGATAAGAAAATGAATTAAATGCTTGATTTTCTTCGTTCTCTCTCTTTGCAAAAACAAATCGTTATGATCCAGCAGAGTAACTAAGAAATATTCTTGCTCTTTTCTTTTCAGAAAGGATAGAGTCAGTATTGGCCTTGCATCTCGGTATACGTATACTCATACAGGACGGATAACAAATATAGCAGAAAGAAAAGAAAGAAGAAAATCGATAACAGACGGAATAGGTTAACCATCATGTACTGCTGTCATCAGTTATAACATTGATGATCGTTTGAATATTTACATATATAATCTTGAGTCCTATGATATTGATAAAGGACAAAAATGAATATAGAAATTAAATTTTTAGTAATGTCATCTCATTATGTAAATCTGTTATTATATTTAAGAACTATAACTGAAAAATCTTAATATATCATACCGAATTTAATTGTTGTTTTTACTTATACGACATTTCAAAAGATCTAATAAAAATAGAAATATCAAACATAAGAATATTAGTTTTTGTTTTTAATAGGAGATTCTATTTCAATGTTTGTATCCGACAATATAGTTATTGTTTTTTTTGCTTCTAGTTAATCATCTTCAATTTCATACGATGATAGACAAAACAATTGGTTGACCACAAAACTATCGAAAGAAAACTATTGATGTGGAAAATAGTCGAAAAGTGCCTTAGAAAATTCTTACTAGTGAGACACATGCTTTATTGTATGGAATAATACTAATATTATGACAAAGGTCAAACATCAGTCAAGATATAAAAAGAAGAAAAACTTTAGAGTGTCATTTTTTCGTTTAGCAACTGTAAATGAGAAATCATCTAACGAGGAAACATATTCAAATGTTAAATTGTTTTCGAGTCAAGACTATTTGCATTATGTAGATTCTAATGAGCTACGAATATTCTGAACAAATTTCATGCTATTCGTTTATCACTGTCACTACATTGCATTTCTACGATATTTTTTATTACAATGTCATGGTCTTCTTCAGGAACACCAAGAAAACTAAGTTTTGAGTCTCAAATTGAAACTTTCCATAGAGACAAGTGTTAACAAGAAAAGTTTATTATAAAAGTCATTTTGTTTTTCCTATCCTTATATACGACTATGGTAGAAACATGTTTTTTAACTCCACTCATATACACTGATAAATCCTGATGTTCTTATTTCAGAATAGAAACAATCAAAAATTCTAAAACTTTCATAATAAACTATTTTCATTAAGAGCTGTCTCTGTGTAAAGTTTTCATTTGAAATTCGAAACTTAGTTTTCTTGTTGTTACTAAGTGAGAACAAGACATTGTACTAAAACCTACCTTAAAAATGCAATGCATTGACAGTGATAAACCATTAGCCTGAACTTTATTGAGTATTCATAGCTGATTAGGATCTATATGACGCACATAGTTCTGACTCAAAAACGATTTGACATTTGAATATGTGTTCCCTCGTAAGTATTCTATCGCGATTATAATACCATCATAATATCGTTCACCAAAATTGTTCATACGACGACGTTGAATTGGAATGAAATAACTAGCAATTTTAGGTTACTGAAATCTAGTGAAAATGAAGCAGCTGGTAGTCATGACAGTATAATTATAGTTGTCTAATAGTTCTTTGTCCGACTCTTTTAATTAATCTATGTCAGATGTTACTTATCACCATTACCATTGATTACAAATCCAGACCAGTAGAAATATAAGGAAAACAACAACGAACTATAGGTGCTTACAGTTGTCATTTACTGGAGACATTACTTTTTTCAATATTTTTCCTTTCAACCATTTTATACTCCATAGAAAAACAAAAATTCAATACAGGAAACATCAATTCTGTGTAAAATTCTCATTATAAATATTGTTCTTTTTGTTTTTTGATTTTGTTATTTCGATCGAAAAACTCGAATACTAATAAATCTCGAACGAAAAATTCTATGGACATTTATTTTAATATAAATTTTCTTCTAAAAGAAAACAAGATTGTAATTTTATTTGTATTGATTGAAATAATGAGAACTCATCTGAAACAAAAAACATACAAAGCAACAGGCGCTTTTTTTTCTAAATTACTTTTTTTCTTTGGGAAAACAAAATTCATTAGAATAAAAAGCATTCTATTCAATGTCGAAGTAAAGAGCGCGTGCTCAAAACACAAAATTAAATCATTCATTCAATCGTCACATTCACAACTGGTCTTAACAACATATCGACAATTATTTGGCATTGATTCTATTTAACAAATAATGTCAATTATTCTTATCGTTTACTTCATATTGATGGTTATCGTACCAATACGTAAGCTATATAATATGAATATAATATTCATCAATCTACAAAATATATAGGAACCTTCACCTGGGATGGTCAGTTTAACATTCAGGGTGCTTGTAATACGACGGCATGCTGCTGTCCTGCAGGTGACTTACTTATTCAAAAGCGTCTTAATGTGCTTCACGGGGCTTTGCAAATAGGTGGTAGCGATTGTACAGCAGGTTCGGGTCGGAAAAATTTTACAGTCACGGGTGGAAATACTGCAAATGCTGTTGCATCGTTGGGTACTTTTACACCAAGAGGTGATAATACCTTGGATGTATTATTGGATCAGGTATTGATATTACGAATATTTTATTTCATTTTATTTTTTATTTGAGTTAATTTTATATGAGTTTTATGATAAAAAAACAATCAATTGGTTTTCTTGGATTTTATTGAACTAAAATATTTCCGAGATTGAATTAAAGACTAAAAATTATTTTAAAAAATATTGAAGCAGACAAAAAATTCTTCTATTTACATCAAATATCTTCTATTAATATGTTTCTTTATTGTTCATTAGATGAATTTTTATCATTAAAACATTATTTTTCTTTTGCTTGATTAACCAAAAAATGAGTATAAGTATGCTAAGAGAATTTTCAATAACTTCTTAATAAACTTCTATTGTTGTTTCATAAACGAGTTATACTAAACTTTTAGAACACACCATCCGGAGGTTCATGTACAGTGACTATGAGTCGTATTCAATCTTCAACTAATGGTAGTGGTGGTGGCAGTCAAAATTCTAGTAATACAACTACAGCTAAAAATCATGTTTCATCAAATTATGACTCATTTTTCATCAAATTCATATCGATCATAATGGCAACTACTGTTATCATGCATATTTGATTTACCTATAAAAAAATGACAACACTAAATTAAAACTAAATTATAAAAATAAAATTAATTGTTTCATTTCTCTTCTATGTTATGTCTACATTGTTCAAATAATTCAGAAATAAAACATTCGCGCCAATAAAACATTCAATTCTCTTATAATGCAATATAACGAAAGTTAAAAGAAGAAAAGATTTTTTATTCATGTTATGATTAGATAATCAGTAAAATAGTTTCACTATACAAAAAAGAAAAATCGAAACAGAAAAACATAAAATACAATGTTTATTTCGTATCACAAAGAAGTGCAACACCTCTCAATGTCCATACATCAGGTCCAGCTTTATCACCTGGTGGACATTCTAATTTGAGTGTACACACAAAGTTTCTATCTGTTCGACGTGGTTTCTTATAAACAGGTGCATAATAAACAGGACGACGATCTTGTTTTGATGGTGCTGCACCTGTGCCAAAATCAGCTTCAGCTGATATATGAATAACAGGCATTAGATGTGTTAAGACTTTTTCATTTGCTTTTAATTCATCCAAAACACCATTTTTTATTTTAGCTCCTTCAATATATAAACCATATACATAAAGACCTTCACGTGGGGGTTCTTTTAATGCTTCACGATCCATTCGTGTAACTTTATTTGTTAAAACAACATTATCCAATGACCAACCTTGATTAGCTCTTGTTACTTCCTTGAAAACAAGAAAAAGAAAAGAAAAGAAATTATATAAAATAATAGAGAAATAAAAATGAATCTTTTTTTTTTCTTTCATTTCTTACTTGTCGCATAGCTGTTAAAAATCCTTGTGGATTGAAAAATCCTGTCATCCAAAAAGCAATTGGTCTTGTATCTTTATCAAGTTTTAACCAAGAACG
This sequence comes from Rotaria sp. Silwood2, assembly GCA_905329745.1. NCBI lineage: Eukaryota > Metazoa > Rotifera > Eurotatoria > Philodinida > Philodinidae > Rotaria > Rotaria sp. Silwood2. Next base: position 2,696,688 of record CAJNSZ010000001.1, on the reverse strand, counting down.
ATATTGTTCATTTCGTGCATATAAATCTGTAAACCAAGCACCTAATGTTGACGATTCCCATGATAATTTTAACCAAACAGTTGGAATTTTAGCATCATACATTCGATCAAGTGCATCACGTAATTCTTCATTCATAACAATCGTACCATCAATAGCTAATTTTAAATCAATTAATGTACGTCGTACAGCATTCAGTACACGTTGAAAACGATCTATTTCTTGTCGAAGAAATATATTCATCGGTTCAAGTTTTGCAAGACGTTCTTTAACTTCATGTGCAATATAATCTGGTGGTAATTTTTCTAATGTTTCAGTAGCTAAGCGATATATGACAGCTTCACGTGTTTCACCTGCACCACCACGAGCTTCTTTTGGTTGAATACTTAATATGGTATCAAGAACTTTTTTAGTTGTATCTTCTTGATATCTAAATTAATTAAAATTAAATAATAGATGTTAAATTTTATAGTGAATCTATATCGGATATTTGAAAGTAATTATGATATTTCGCATGTTTTGAATATTGAACTCAACAGAAGATTTCTACAACTTAAAAATGATTTAATAATGGAAACAATCAGATTGATGAGATTATAGAAGTGATCAAGTCCTTTGATGTTATATTTTTGTTCGTTTGAAATTATTTGTCCATAAGAACTCATGAAAAACTTGGCAGAAGTACAACAAAATAAAGAGTTATTTATGAAAATATGCAAATAGAAAATCGATTGCTTTCATATTTTTAAATTGTCAAAAGCAGTAAATTTCTGTTAAAAAAATATCATAGCAAGATTAATTTCTTAGAATCTTGTTTCAGAAGAATACATTGAGATTACAGCAGTGTCTAACGAGGAAAGATCTTCAAGTATGAGTTTTATTTTTCAATCAGTTTTTTTTATCAGCTTGTAGAGTTCGATGCGCTGATCACTATAATATAAAGTGTTCTTCTCCATTGAATGTCTTTTTTAGGAGTAAAGTCAATTTCAATTTCAGAAAAACGATTGCGTCTTCTTATTTTGAAAATTTTAATTTTTATGTTAATTTAACTCTCAGCATTGAAAACTAACATAAAAATTAAAATTTTCAAAATAAAAGTTTATAGTCATTTTTCTCAAATTAAAATCGACTTAACTCCTAAAAAGAAACCATTCAATATGAAAGAACGCTTTATCTCATTACGATCAATCCATCGAACTGTAAAAGCTGATAGAAAGTCGATTGAAAATGGAGACTCATATTTGAAGATCCTCTTTCGTAAGACATATCTTTATCACAGAACATTCTATTTCATATTGTTTTGATCACTTCAATTGTTATTTCATTAAGACTTTTCAGATTATATTATTGAAAAGCAAAATTTTTTATTCGATTTCAAGTTTAACACATTCGAGGCGATGTGGCCCACCGGTGGGCCACGCTACACAGGATTTGTAAAAATATCATTCCAGGGAGTAACACTATTATTTCAAATAGCTAACACAACTAATTTTATACCAAATGAAACTCCATTTAGCGCGCTTTAAACTGGTATAAAATTAGTTGTAATAGCTATTTGAAATGATAGTGATACTCCCTTGAATAATANATTGGTAAAAATATCATTCCAGGGAGTAACACTATTATTTCAAATAGCTAACACAACTAATTTTATACCAAATGAAACTCCATTTAGCGCGCTTTAAACTGGTATAAAATTAGTTGTAATAGCTATTTGAAATGATAGTGATACTCCCTTGAATAATACTTTTACCCACACTATACAGTGAGGCCTACCAATAGGCGAATCGCCTCGAATGTGTTAATTTATTCTATTATTTATACGAACCTATCATTAGCTAATGGACTTAATCCAAATACTTTTCCACTATCATAGTTTGGTATTGTTTCAATATAATCGAAAACATCTTCAATACGACTCATTTTCGGTATACGATAAGTTTTTTCTTCAAATTGAAAATTAGAATCAAACATTTCATCACGAAACCAACATTTAACATATGTTTTCAAAAGACGTTTATCAAAATCATCTGTTACACGACCTAAATAGAAAGCAACGAAAAGAAAAACCTTTATTTGTTTCTTTTGTTATTAAATATTATTTTTACCTCCGTATTGTACTTCTGAAATCATATAATGAATAGTTTTCCATTGCATTTGCTAGAAAGATAACAAAATTATTTCAAAAAAAAAAAAATTCCGATCAAATCATATAAATTTATTACTTTAGCTGCATCCATATCATCAAGATAATTTTGAATAAATTGAACTGTTGCATTAAAATCTGATTGATTAAATTCATATGGTATATTCCATCCAAGTGGACCAAATTTTCTTCGTTCTTGTACAATTGTATGTAAAAATGCAATAGCATATAATAAAGGACGCCATTTTTCATGTGTATTTGATTCTAATTGTTGTTCTTGTGTTAAGCCAGCAAATGTACGTTTTAAACCAGCTTTAACACCTTGTGGTGGTTCAGCTGTATATTTAATTGAAATTTGTAATAGACCAATAGGAAATTTAGGATGAACTTCAGTTGTTATCCAAAGACGAAAATCTGGATGAATACGATCTGTATTTTCTGTTAATTGTAATAAAAATTCTTCACAGAAATCTAATGATAAATGACAATTTTGTAATAATACCCAAGCACCATTTCCATAAGCTTGTGTTAATAATCGTCGTGCATGAACTTCTTGTCCTTGTCCCATTGATATAGCATTACAATCAATTGATTTCTTTTTTGCTAATGTTTCTATTTGTACAGTTGGATCTGAACCCATTGATAGAAAACATATCATTGGCGAACATTTATCAGATTCATCCCACATTTTTTCCATATCAAGTACAACACCATCACCATATCTTGGTCCTAATGAATCGATTACATAATCAAGAGCCGATTTAACAAAACGTGCTGGTGTTAGAGAACGAATTAGAAGAAGACGACGAAATTTATCTAATTGTGGTTCCCAACCATCAGGTAATTCAGCACGTTCAGGTTCATCTTTCTATTAAAAATAAATTATATATAGATAAAAATTATTAAAATAAAAAAAAAAAAAGATGAACAAGGAGCGAATCAGTTTCGAGCAAAATACTAACGTGATGTTGTACAGTTGAGAAACTGGATATATGTTTGAATTAGAAAAAAAGAAAACTTTGTTACATTGAATTCAAATTTTTTTAAAATTACTCTTTCAACTAGATGATTATTAAATGAAAATCTTTAGATCTTTACTTGTGTTACTAAATCGAGAATAGATACAGAATGAATTAAAACTCATTTTATTAGCAAACACAAAATTTAGATATCTTCACTAAATCTTCGTCTAACAGTTTGATTATTTTACTCTTGATAAAGCAATATTCATAAGAAAGATGCTACAAAAATAAATACTACTATGAAATATTATCACCGACCTTAGTAAAAAAAAAACACTCTAATGAATGTACTAGAATTCAAGGTATCCGTGCATTAAGTCAGTTGTCAGCAGGGTACATTTTTACTAGTATGTCGCACGGTCTTGACTGGGTACCCTGCTGAGGATTGTGTCAGTAGATAGAAACTTACTAGGTACTTGCTCAAGTGCTATAGAATTCTATAAAAAGTTTTCAACAAGTTAGTAGATTGAGCATTTAAAAGCATCTTGTAGTCAGATGTTAAACACCCATAAAGTATCCTAAAATACTATAGTACCCAAAGGTTTCTGTGACATGCTGGTATCTGGGTATCCTTGTGGATACCCCGAGTTCACAGATGAAATTTTTTGAATATATAGAATAAAAAACACATGATTGTATAAAAATGAAATCATACAAGAAAAGAGTTGACAAGAAAAATAGATTTGTCCTTTAGTTTTCTTTAGAAAAATAAATAATCCAAGTTAATCATTATGGATCGCTGTAACATTACCGTAAATGACAGGTGTTATGCGATATTGTGTCGTTATAACACATTCAGTACGACTGATTGTATACAATACCGTATTCTCACCGTAAAGATATCGTAATGTTGCCATATTCTATCATACAGACAGNAGAAACTTACTAGGTACTTGCTCAAGTGCTATAGAATTCTATAAAAAGTTTTCAACAAGTTAGTAGATTGAGCATTTAAAAGCATCTTGTAGTCAGATGTTAAACACCCATAAAGTATCCTAAAATACTATAGTACCCAAAGGTTTCTGTGACATGCTGGTATCTGGATATCCTTGTGGATACCTCGAGTTCACAGATGAAATTTTTTGAATATATAGAATAAAAACACATGATTGTATAAAAATGAAATCATACAAGGAAAGAGTTGACAAGAAAAATAGATTTGCCCTTTAGTTTTCTTTAGAAAAATAAATAATCGAAGTTAATCATTATGGATCACTGTAACATTACCGTAAATGACAGGTGTTATGCGATATTGTGTCGTTATAACACATTCAGTACGACTGATTGTATACAATACCGTATTCTCACCGTTAAGATATCGTAATGTTGCCATATTCTATCATACAAACAGATGCGTTACTAACTTTGTATTACGAAGATATACGACTTCATTAATGTGTCGTATTTTACCGTAAACAAATTAATTCTTCGACAAGAGAACTATTTAGCAATCTGCAAATGATTACGTTTTCTCTTTTTTATTTAACTGAATAATCACAATTCAAAAAATCGATTATTCATGTTTGTCGTACAAATCTAAACTATATGCACTCGTTTATTAGTAATAAGAGAATCAAATCATTTAGTTGAATTAGAATCATGATATTCAAATTTCATTTTGAGTGAAGTAGTTTTTTACTTTTTTTGTCTTCTTGTGTATTATCAATATTGTAGTTGTATTTTTTTTTCAAGATCTTATTTTAATATCTTTTTTTGATACTCTTTCAAGATTATAATAAGGAAATTTTCATTCGTTTATAATCATCTGATTGAAAGAAATACAATATTCAATTTAAAGCATTTTTGAAATTGATATTAATAATGGAAAAAACAACAGTCCTCAAATTTTTGAATAATTCTTTATTAGCATACCTTAAACCATGTATCCCATGCTACACCAGCACGATTAAGCTAAACAAAAACAATAAAATAATAAATAAAATGAATATAATTTAAACTTCTTACAGAATTAAGTATATCACTAAATTGATAAAGTTTAGATAATTCAACAAGATTCAGCCAAGAATCATTTTGTAACCATTTATATGGTGGTTTTGGTGGTGCTAAAAAAATAAATGATATATAGAACAACTTACAAAATTAGAACTTTAAAAAAACCTAAATACCTGTGCTGGCATCAATTGATGCACCACCCTTAATTAATGTTTGAAATTCATCAAATTTAAGTCGACTTGATTGTAAATCAATTTTTAATGCTAATAAAAGTGTAAACATAAATTTATGTTCTTCATAATAACCACGAACAGCATATTTATACATGTCATATGTTAAATATTCCATTATATTAGTAATACGTTTAGATGTAACTGGTGACTAAAATTAATTAAGAAGAAAAGAAAAATAAAATATCAAAATTTATTTATTATTAAAGTTTAATAATTAATTTACTCGTGGTGAACGTTCTAATGCTTGATCGAATAATTGTAAAAATTGTTTTAATGATGTTTGATACATAACATTAACAAGTGACATTTCAACAATAAGAAAATAAATAATTGAACCACGTGTTGCAACTGGACGATATTCTTCACGAGCAATATTTATTTTTTGACTAGTTTCAGTTGCTATTTGAAGTTTTTGTTTAACATCAGTTGATGTTACTTTTGTAATTTTTAATGTTCGAATTAGATCATCGTCATCAACTAATGAACCCTACAGAAAAATTAATGAATAAATAAATTTCAATGATGATATCAATACTTACTTTTGAATTACTTAATCTCATCAATAAATTATCTTCAAGTTCTTTCATTCGTTTATTATTAGCTTGAATATCTTCTAACATTTTAACACGTTCACCTTCTAATTCAGCTTTTTCTTTCAAAATAGTTAAACCTAATAATTGATCTTCTAATCCTTTCATTGTAACAGTAAAATCAATAACAGATGTTTTAGCTGATATTTCTGGTGTAAATGCTGGATTAGCTAATTTTGTTGTTAGATATAAATTAAAACCTTTTAATATATCAACTTCTTTATCTCCAACTTTAACTTTAAGTGTTGTACCAGAACGAATAAAATTTTTTTCTAAAACATTATCTAATGCTGGATCAAGTTCTTCACCAACATCTTCAATTATTAATGGTCTACCAAGTGATAAAGAATCTTCTAAATGTTGTCGAAAATGTTTTGCTAAAAGATTTGTTGATTGTAAATCATTTGATGCTTCTTTATTTTTAATCCAAGCTTTTCCTTGTCCTTGTGGATCAATTAATAATGGATAACGTTTAGCGCGTGTCACAATAATAGCATTTTGTATTGATAATTCATCATTCGGTAAACCTTGTAATTTCCATTCACCAACCATTGTTACATCAGTTAAATATTCAGTTACATTTAATGCACGTGTAAATGGAATACTTCTTTCTGTTAATAATTTTTGCCAATCTTTTGCTAATAATAAACGAAAATCTTGATTAAATGGACCTTGATATGATAGAAAACCAGTACAAAGAAGTACATCGCCAACCAATCTAAAAATGAAAACAAAATTTTATTCATACTGTTATTTGGTTTTTTCTTTTACCGTCCAATTTGAGCTTTAAATTGTTTACTTTGTTCAGTCCATCGTTCTTGTTCATCAGCTAAACCAGATATTAATTCTCTAGCTGCATTCATTCGTTTTAATGTTCGATCAAGATCATCTTGTAAACGTTGTTTTGTTGCCATAGCAGTATCATATTCAGCTTGTGCTGCAGCTACTTCAGCTTCACGTCGATCAAGTTCGTCTTGGGCTGTTTGTAATTGTGCATTAGCTTTAACTAAACGAGCTTCTTGCATAGCTAAATTTCCTTTTAATGGTAAAACACGTTTATTAACATAGAAAAAATCAGCCATAGCACGTGTCCATGTTAATAAACCAGCTATAGCACCAGCAGCTACTTTAGCACCTTCATATGTATAATCAGGTACACGAAAATATGATTGAAGTAATTCAATTTGTTCATCATTAATACGATCACGTGGAAATGCTTGAAGATTTTGGAGAAAACCTGTATCAGACATAAGCTAAAACAAATAAATTTAGTATTTTCTTTTTTGGTAAAACAAAAACAAAAACATATAATCTAGATACATACTTTTAATGAACTTTCCCAACTGGGTTCAGGTCCTTGTAATTCAGGATCAATTTTTAATGGATTTCTTAATGGACGTCCAAAAAGTATTAAGACACAATCCATAATTTGACGAATAAGACGTGGTGGACGACCAAGTTTACGTACAACAGAAATATCAGCAGGTGTTATTGTTAATAAAGCTTCTTCAGCTGCCTGAAATGATATATGATTATATTTGATAATATACTTTCATATAATTAACAACTTACAAGTAATGCGGGTTTAGCATTTTCAAGTTCAGCATTAGCTTCCATTTTGTCTCGATTAATTTCATCGACTAATGTTTGTGCTGTATCTTTAACTTTTTGTACTTGATGCTTAACGACTTCAGCTGCACCTTTTTTAACTGCAACTTCTTTTAAAACTTCATCAGCTTTTTTATTTGCTATATCTAATTCTTTTTCTTTAATTGTTAATTCTTCTTTCATAACTATTACAGCTTTTTCAGCTTCAACTAAACGTGTAAGACCATCATTCATACGTTTAGCCATAGATTCAATTTCATTTAATTTTTGTGAATATATTTCTTTATAACCATTTATAAATGAAAGATATGATTTCGGTGTAACATGTGTTGATCGACGATATTTTTGAAAATATTGTAAACAATATTCTGCTACACCATCATGTACTGAACCCATACATTGAACAAGTTCTTTTTTAATTGCATCCGTACAAACAATATTAAATGATGAAAGAAAATGATCAGCAACAGCAACAAGTGCATCACGTGGCCAACGAAGAAACCAATCAATTGTACAATTTGCCACAAGACCAGGAAATTGTAGACCTTTACAAAAAAAAAGAAAAAGGAAAGAAATTATTTTAATTTAAAAGAACAAATGTAAGTCTTTTTTTTAATGTTACTGTACCTCGTTTACGAAATTTTTCACCAACTGGTGAAAAACATAAAACAACATGTAAGTTTTGTCGAACACGAGATAGAAAATAATCATATAAATTTTCATTTGTTGGTGGTCTTCTTGGATATTGTTTTTTCATAATAGGTACTAATTCTTGACATATTTCATCCATTTCATCTCTAGGAAACATTCCTGGAACCTAAAATTTAATATTTTTTTTGTTTTGTAAAAAAAAACAAAGAAATGATTTAAATTAATTTTAACATACAACTCCTGATGAAAGTACATTATTAATATATTCAAGAAATGATTCATCTTTAATATCTTGATCAGAAAATATAAATGTTATTCCTTTTCCTTCTTTTCCAGCAATACGATAAAGTGTTTTTAAATCTTCTAATAAATTATTTGTATTATATGCACGTGTTAATGTTATTTGAAAGGTTTTATAACCAGCAATAAATGATGCTAATTTTGTTAATGATTGTTTACCACTACCACCAACACCAACTAATAAAGCATTACCACGTGGTGTTCGAATTATACGAGAAATTTTAACTAAATGTGCCATTGCATCTTTAAAGAAGACTAAATCCATTCCTGAACCACGAATACTTTCATTATACTGTGTTAAATACATTTTTAAACGTTCTTCAAGAGCTTCGAACGAAGGTGTTGGTTCATAAATCTTAGGTGCCTCTAAATCGGCATCTTCTGCTTCCTCACCTGTTGGTTCAGGAGCATCTCTAAAAACATTTAATAATGATTAATAAAAGAAACATAAGAAAGATTTTAAATAAATATAGAAATAAAACGTGAATGTGAGAAATGTGATACCTTAAGAAATCGACAAAATACTCTTCTTTTTTTGCCATAGCATGATATTTTGCACCTAATTCCTCTTCAGCTACACGTTCAACTGTTTTCACAAACCAACGAAAATCTTCAATATCAGTGAACCTGTGAAACAAAAACAAAACACACTCAAAAAACAAGTGCATGTGCATGTGCAAAGTGTAAAAACTTTTGATTTTTTAGTGTTCGATATTTCAATCATGAAAAGACCTGAGAAAATCGACAAAATATTTAGTCTGTTGTATATAGGCACCTAATGTTGGTCCTAAATCTTCTTCAGTCATACGTCGAAATGCTTTTTCAAACCAGAATACATCGTCTTCAACCACAAATCTGATTGAATAAGAATCAGATTTTATTAAAACGATATATATATATATTTATGTCAAAAAGAAACTTTTTTCGTTTTTCTTTCATATTTCTTTTTCATTTACCTATCACATATAACTCGTGAACATTCATGTTTCCATAAATGAATTACAGTTTTTTCATTATTAATAACTTGTGGAATAGTATTAATTATTCCTTGCCATATACGTGAAAGATCACGTAGATTAAAAACATAATGAAATTTAGCTGGTGTTGGTAACATTTTAACTTTTGTTAATTGCCATAAACGTCTTGTAGCTGGTACAAGTCTTTCAATAAGTGAACGTACTTCATCCGTAAATCCACGTTCTTTAGCATAATGTCCTGTTGCAATAACAGAAAATATTTTATCAATAGATACATTCGATGGCAATGTACAATTAAATATACAAAATTGCCGTTTAAGACGTTGTGGAATATCATTTCGACCACCACCAGGGTGTATCATAGCAGCAAGTAATTGTATATCAACAATAGTTGTAAATTCACCTGGTTTTTCTAATGAATAAAAACCACTTTGTTCAACTAATTGACGAACAATTTCATTCGTTATTTGATCACCCCATTCATTTATTGTTGGCATATTAACTAAAGAAAATAATCAAAAAACAAAATTATTCTTATAGACACTTTGTTTTTGTTTTTGGTAAAACGTACTATCATCGATAAATACAGTCATCTTTTTACCAGCTGGTGGACCATATGTCGTTCCAACACGTTTATCAACATAGGATTCAATTATTCTTTGAACCATATTTGGTGTTGTAGCAGATGAAAAATTAACTGTTTTTTGTGAATGTTCTTCAGCATTATATCTACTCATATATGATTGTATAATAACAGTTTTAGCTGTACCTTGTTCACCAATAAGAAGAACAGGCTAAAAAATACAATTATTATTTATACAAAAATTTCAATTTTTTCTAATATTTTACTTTATGTTGTTTTGCAATTGTATGAATAAGAAAATCTGTTCGAACATTATCAACATTAGGTACAAGTATAGATGCATATTCTGGATCATGATCTTTTGGATAAACATATTCAGTAACAACACTATTCCAATGTGTCCATGCACCAGTTTTTTCATGAACAAAATAATCAAATATTGTATCTTCACTACCTTCGGTTAATTTTGGTGTATCCAAACGAAAACTAGCATCAGTACAATTTAATATATAATCTTGTAAACGTGCACGATCATCTAATTCAAGAAAAGCACCAACTGACCACATTACTGCAAATACATATAAACGTTCAACATGCTGTGGTGTTAATTGATCTTTAGCTTCTTTTAATGGTAATAAACCATTTAATAATTTGCATGCCTAAATTGAAATAAATTAATTCAAAATAAAATATAGATAATTATATAATTAATTATACCTGAGTAACAATCATACATTCAAGTATAGGCATTTTTGATTTAAGATGAATAGAAAAATGTCGATAAATAAATGGAAATGATGATTCAAATAAACGCATTAAAACTTCACCATCACTTAATGATCGTTCACGTTTTGTCCAACCCTATATTGAAAATAAATTTTTTTATTTTCTTCTTTTTCAAAATCTATATATTTATACATACAGTGGTTCTCAAAATTATTCGACTATATTTAGTTTTAATTTTTTACTACTACGATACACACTAATAAGAATCCAAATAGTGATCTGGGATCAAAACATTATTTTTAACAAGAATTTTCGAATATGAGAATGATTATTAGCTTTCCGAGGATAGGGTCACTGAGTAACCGAAGTTTTCACTTATTAGAACTTGCAAATAGATTTTTGTTTGAATTACACAGAGTGATAGAGCAAACAATTTTCTATAAAATACAATGTCTATCAGTAGAGTTCTAAAAAAGACTGAAACCATTTAATCATCAGATACATACAAAATTCTGAAACTTATGCAGAGAAATCGTCATGTTTTCATTCCTGGTATTAAACATTTCAGTATATATGGATAATATTTGTTGTTTTTTTGTTTTAGTATTGAAATATATGGGATCCTTAATCGCAATAAATCAATAGTAAAAATTTCTCAAAATATATATAAAATTCTTGAATGTATTTGATAATTTAATGATTTCAGTTCCACGTGACATCTTGTAAATCGAACTAGAATCGCCAAACTCTATCTATCAATTTTTCACAATGATATTTGAACAATATGCAACAACTTTTAGAAGAGCACGAAAATTATGTATCCATACGAAATAGTAGAATCAATGACTTTTGTATCTTCCGTAAAGTTGATCTACCTCGTTCAAAAAACGTCGTAGAGAACTAGTATATATTTCATTTTGGAGAAATTCCTTCGTTCCTATCATTTTGTACAACTCAAACAGAAACCTATTTGCAAGTTCTAAGAAGTGAAAACTTGGGTTACTCAGAGATCCTATCATCGAAAAGCAAGTAATCATTCTTATATTCGAAAATTCATGTTAAAAATAAGACTCTCTAGAATAATCATTATTTGGATTCTTATTAAAGTTTATGGTAGCGGAAAAAAATTGAAAATAAACATAATCGAATAATTTTCGAAACCATTTTATATATATTTATTAATTTATTTACTTGAATTAATGGTCGCCAATCTAAACCAGAACTACTCATATAAACCATACCATTTCTACTAACAGTAGCTGGTGATGCATTATCAATATTATGTACTTCAAAAATAATTTTACAATTTGGTGCCATTGGTATTCGATCACCATTGGCTAATGTTAATGTTTTATTATCATCTAATACTGAATTTAAATTTTCAATCCAAATAGCATCAACTGGACCATCTAACACAAGCCAAACAAATTCACCTTTTTTGGTACGTAATGTTCGTCTCCACAATGTTGAAAATATTCCATCAGTCCAATCATTTGTTGCTGCATCTAATCGACCAAACATTTGTGGTGCTGTTATAGCTTTTGGATTCATACGCATTTCACGATGTGGTTCACCACATATTGTCATTGCTTTCATTAATGTATGAATGCAACATGTTTTACCAACACCTGATGGTCCTAATGTCATCATTCCATGACGGACACGTTGAGTTTCAAATAACTAAACAAAGAATAGACAAGAAATTTTAGGCCAAAGAAAAACAAAACCAGAATTTCTTACTTGAATTATTTTTAATATCCATGGTGGATGACATATAAGTCCAGCAGCTTGAGCTTCTTTATCAATAGCTGCTTCTAATTCAACATATGATTCTTTTTCTAATTTTATATTTGGAAAAAGATCATTAATAAGTGATATAAATAAAGGTTCATCTTCATCAACCTATACGAAAATAAAGCAAATCGATTTACATTATAACAAAAAACAAAACAACAACAACAACAACAAAAGACAACGTACTAATTTTGATAGATTCATATCACGAAGTACTCGCATAACAATCGTCTTTTCTAAATCATCTTTATTTGCACGTTTAACAGCACCAAGTGTTCGTAATACGGATAAAATATTTCGTAAACCAAAATCATAATGAACCTAGAATTTCATTTATATCTTATATATACTACTGATCAAAAGTAGCGACGCCAGAAAAAAGTAATCAAAATTCCGAGTGTTAGAACGGAAAATTTTATCACAAGTTGGGTTTAGTAGAATGACAAATAATAGAACTGTGGGTGAAATATTACTTAACCTAAGGATATCTAGATCTCTATAATCCGAACACTTTCGTTTGTGCAAGAACTCGTATTTGATAGCTAAACATCTAGCTTTTCTATTGTAAAGATTTTATGCGAAATCATCTTTCTCTTGTCGAGTTCTATGTTTGTATTTGAGAATCGTTTGCTACAGGCATATTAGTCCCCATAGATAAATTGTCTCAGTTATAGTCAACTTATCTTTACATACTAATATGCCAGCTGAAGATGATTCTCAAACTACAAACATAAAACTTAACAAGACAAAGGTGATTGCACACAAAAACTTTACTGTAGAAAGACTAGAGATCCAGCTTACAAATGAGGGTTTTTGGACAAATTCCAACAGTCAAGTTTTTGGTTACTTGTACCTGGTATTGCTACTTTTGGCCAGTAATATATATCTATAACTCAAAAAAGAAAATGAAATTCTTACTTGTTTACTAAGTTGTTCCTCACATAGTTTATAAAGTGTATAAAATTTCTTTGCTAACGGAACGTTTTCTCTAAAACCACATGCAGCCATTTTAACACGAATAATTGGTAAACGATCAGGTACCATCATAGCAACGGAACGAAAATTAATTTTTAAATTTTCAGGTAATTCTTGTCGACCAGCATAACCTGGATTCATTGTTAAAAATATGCCAAATTCCAAGTTCATTTCAACAAGATCACCATCTGTAAATATAAATTGACGTTTTTTTTCTTTTTTACAAGCAAGTACAATAGCTATTTGTTGTGCAGCAACAGAAAGTACAGGTAAATCAATACGATTAAATTCATCAAAACAACCAAATGAACCTGATTGAGCTAAACCTTTAAATATACGACCTAAACCACGAAAGTCCATTTGATCAGAACAATTAAATACCTATTTATGAATAGAAATCAATTGATTTATTAAAAGAAAAAGACACGATTTCATCATATACTTACAACAACGTATTTTCCAAGACATCGTCCCATATCTTTAACTGTTTCAGTTTTTCCTTAAATATAAAAAAATAAATAACATATTACAAAGCTAATTTAAAATTCGTTAGACTTAAAATATTTCGATTACATTTTCTATTGAATATAGAACTATTGAAACGTATCCAATGGCTTGTGAAATGTAGCAAGATACACATAACTTCAATCGTATTCCATAAGGATATGCGATTTAGTTTTCTCTTGCCCAATCGATGAATTACTGTTGGGTCGAAACTAGATCTATTATGTAAATTCTAATGAACTATAAATACCGTGAAAAAATTTGGATTTTAGTTTATTGCTACATAGTGCATGACGGTTGTATTAGATTAGTCAATGCTGTGTTTCCTCTCGTGAACATCGGTTAAATTTATTTTCAAATTTTGATTTGAAATTTTGCAAAGAAGCTGATTGTAACGAGAATAGTTTATTGTGAAAGTTTCAAGTCTTTTGAATTAATTATATCTTGAAATTAGAAAATCGATTGCCGAAGTATATGATCAATATATAAGACACGCTTTTATCATAGTCCTCTCTGAGGTAGTAATAACGAAAAGATTTAAAATTTTCACAATAAACTATTCTCATCAAGGACTGTCTCTATGTAAAGTTTCAAGACAAAATTTGAAAATCACTTTTCCTAATGTTTATCAGGGCAACGACAACATTGACTTAAAAAATACGATCATACTGCAATACATTTGCAACAATAAGCCAAGACTCTGAACTTTTTTCAAGATATTCATAGCTTATTAAAATCTACAAGACGTACATAGTCCTGACTAAAAAGTGATTGATCAGCTATCGGACTTCCTGGGTTAGCTTTTCGCTGAATTTCCTCTTTTATAGCCGTAAATCTTGATGAACGGCAATGTATTTCATGTCTTATTATTTTAAAACTTCATCACTCGATAGTTCTTCCAACATAATAGAATAATCTGTCACTGTTCATTTAGCCAATTTAGTTTTGAAGAATTTCGAATAAATTATTTTACCTGTTCCAGCTGGTCCAGCAGGTGCTCCACCCATACTCATATGTAATGCTTGTGCTAATGTAATATAACATCGATCAGTTAATGGTGTAATAACTAAACGTTCATTACATCCAAGAAATTCATTCATATAAGTAAAATCAACATCAGTAATCGATATTTGTACTTTATCTAATTCTTCAACAAAATAAAATCTTGTTTGTTTAAGCCAATCAAAATCACCTATAGTTCGAACATTAGTTTGAACAAGTTCATCAAATATATCTTTTTGATGTACATGTATTGTTATTAATGTTTCATATTTTGTACGTTCAACACGTGTTAAATCTTTTGTTGTTTGATCAATTAATAAATCCAGTAAATCACTAAAGACTTTAGCTGTTTGTCTCATAATATTTTTATCTACTTTAGCATGACGTAGTGCTTCTGTTGCATCACGTGTCCATATTAATTGTATACCTAATAGACCAACTTGTGCTGGATATGTATTAAGAAATTCAATAAGATTAAATGATGATGGATCCGATAAAGCATGATGAGCTTGACGAATAACACCATGTAATGATCGTTGAGCTTCTTTAAGAAGTGACATTAACCATATTTCAACATTACCTTCTGCTTTAACAGGTTTTTCAAGCTAAATAAATAAAATAATTACATAGAATTATATTCAATACAAAGAAAAAAAAATGATTCCATTGAACTTACTTCAACTGTTTCACCTTCGGACGATTCAATAGTTAAAATTTTATCATATTCTTTTTCATGAAATCGTACGGTTTTTATATTATCAAATACACTTAATAAATGTGCTTTAATTGTATGTGGATCACTAGCTTGACCTAAGATTTCTAATAAGGCTGGATCAGATACAAAAAAGAAACGTGGAAATGAAAGACGCTTTCGTTCTAAATAACCAGTTAAAGATTTTTGACATAATTCAAGTTGTTCAAGAAGATGTGGTAATAATTGTTTTAATGTTTCATCTGTTGTACAACATGGTACAACAGCTGGTTGTTCATGTGCTTTAGACATGATTTTAAGCCAAGATTTATCAATAGATGAAAAACGTTTAGCTTCTTGTGGTAATTGTTTAGCAATATCACCACCAACGAAAACAGCTTCTAAATAAACCCATAAATTTTGTACACGCATCCAATTTTCAATAATTTCATTTGTATCAGTTAAATCTTTAACCCATTTTTGAATTTGTTTTCGAAATGGAACATTATATCTAGAAAAAAAAAGACAAATTTTTAGAAGAAAAAAAGTTTTTTTATGTTAAATTACAAACCTATTTGACATCAATGAACCAAGTAACATAAGAGAATCTTCCAATAGACTGATAACTTCTTGCACTCGATCACCTTTAAGTAATAATTCTCCTCGTGTTTTAAATTGAGCAAAATTAAATTCTTGTGCTTTCCAATCAGATTCAACTTGTTTAAGTTTTCCTTCAATATCTCGTTCTTTAACAGCTGCAATGCAAATATCTTCAATATCTTCTTTGAATTGAAGTATTGGTAAATCCATAACATTTCTCAAACGAAAATCATCAGCTTCAACATCTAAATTATGTGCACCAGTTACTTCAGCTATTCGTTGCCAATGACGACTTTGCATAGCTCGATTTGACATCATTTCTAACAAAGGACAACCTAAATTGAATATAAATAAAATTTAAAAAAAAGAGAAATTTTATTTATTAAAACTTACATTCACTAAAATCATCAATTGTTTTTTTTAATGCATGAAAAGCTGGAAATTCTCTTAAACCTTTAGGTAATTTTCTACAAGCTGTTTGGAAATCAGATAATTCTTGATTGATTTTATCAATATTAACATCAACCCATGCTATATCAAAATAACCTGCAACAGTATCTAATACTTTATTATATAAACCATAAAGACGTTGTAATAATGTTAAGTCTTTTTTAATTTTTTCTAATTGTGGAAAATCAGTTATTGCTAAACCAAATAATAATTCTCCACCATGATATGTTTCATATTTTTTATATAAATTTTCTACACGACTCTGAAATAGTATTTGTCTATCACTTGATTCACGTGGTGTTAAATCTGATATTGTTGGTCCACCTTTTTCATAATCAATATAAAATTTTTCACATTCTTCAATAAATATTTTAACATTTTCTAATAATTCGGATCGTTTTGCTGGTTGAATTTTAAGTAAATATGATGTTACTTCACTCTATACACAAAGCAAAAAATATCATATTAATGACATAAAATACTTCTTTTTGTACTTACACAATGACGTTGAAGTTTTTCCCAATTGAATTTTATTGATTCAGCTCGATCACATTCTTCTCGTGCAACATTAAGACCATGAACTTGTAACATTGTATATGATTCTTCAATTGGTGCTATACTCATATCAATACGAATTTCATTATCTCGTAAATCTTTAATTGCAAGCATAATTAAACGAATGTCTTCTAAGTCATTGATAGGACGTGATAAACGTTTTTCAATATCTTCAACGAATGCGCTAACTTCATTCATTTCTTTTCGATATTTTAAATTACATGCTTGACCATAACGAACTATCCAATCACGAACTTCTTGATTAAGAGCAAATTTTAAATGTTCTAAAGAGAAAGAAAAAATGAAATCATTAATTTAACTATCGGAAAAATTACAACAATAACATACCAGTAAAAATAGCTAGTGGACCAACAGGCATAAATTCTGGTTGTGTATTAATATCTGATGCTAAATTTTCATAAAATTTAATTTTAGCTTCAAACTCAGATACACGTGGTTCTTGTGATAGAAAATCTTTTAATTCTTCATCACGATCTCGTTGCCATAGAGCATTAAATCGTGTGAATATTTCCAATGCTGTTGTTATTTCCTACGATAAAAAAAGAGAATCTTTATCAATAAAAATAGATAATAAGATATTCCATACTTTTTTTGTTGCATTAATACATGTGGCTAATAGTGAAACTAATTTAGCAACATCTTTATTTTCAGATACATTTTTAAAATAATTATTTGCCGGAGTAAATTGTACTCGAGCATGTGGTTGATCTGAATTGGTAGTTTGTTCATTGCCTCGTAATCGACTAGCTGTACCATCAGTAACAGATAATCCTTGATGAAATATATCTTTTGCAGATGTTTCAAGATTAATGCCAACTGATGTTGAACCTGGAGTGGCTGGATAATTTTCTTCTTCATGATCTGATGTAGGATTTACTCCAGGATGAGTTTCACTTTCACCAGCTTGTGCATCCAATGGTGTGTCAAGTTTATTAGTACGTTTGCTTTGCTAGAAAAAGAAGAAAAAATGTATGAAAAAAATAAGTTCTATTAAAGAGTAAATTTTGCTCAATAGAAATCAATTCATGCAATTGAAGACAAAAAAAAACTAACACCATTAAACTAACGGAAGTGACATGCATAAAAAGAAAAGTTTACTTGTCTATTTAAATTTCTTAATAAAGAAAAATCATTGCTTGTTGATTTTAATATTCCAAGAGAAACTAATACTTTCGTTATATTCAAAGATAACATCATTGTCTAAAAAAATTGACATATTTCGACATATATATATATATTTGGTTTACTCAACATGATTTTATTTATTTGAATATTAAATCATTTCTTGACTTACTCTTTTTCTATTTTTATCCCATTGTGAAATAGTTTTTGCAACAGACACAATCGTTTGTACAGCTTTATTTAAATAAATTTGTACTTCATCAGTTGGTGGTTGAATAGTTACATTTGGAATAGCTAATTCAGCAAAAACTTTAAATACTGGTGCTTCTTGATGATTTCGACCTATTGAAAAAAATTTAAAATAAAAAATAAGAAAAGAATATTTTTAATTTCTAATTACTATAACTAAGTGTTGATGTAATACGTTTTCTTAATTTTTCTAAAGTCATTTTAATAACACGTACAATAGCATCAAGATTTCGATGACTAAAATGATTAATTAATTCTATAATAGCAACTTGTAAATTTTCATTTTGTTGTTCACGTTTACGACGTGATTTTGTTGCTAATAGATTTGCGGATTTCGTTCGTACTCTTGATGATTTTCCTGATGATACTTGTCGTGTTCGATTTGTTACACTTGATTGTTGTCGACTACTTCGAGCTGATTTATGTGTACTCTGATCATGAATAGTTGTTGTTTCATCTACAATAATACAAAACAATTTATTTAAAAAATTTAATTTAAAAAAGAAAATTCAACCATCAGATTCTTCATCATCAAGGTCTAAAGCAATATTTGAATATTGTCCTTGTTCATCACCATCACCATTAGTACCAATTATATTTCCACATAAAAGATCAATAACTTCAAGTACAGCATCTTCAACATTATGAGATTTCATTTGAATTTGTTTTGATGCAAGATTACATAAATTCTATTGAACAGGAAAAAAAAACAATATAAATCTTTTTCTTTTGGTTTTTATTTTACTTGAGTATGTTGTAAAAATTGATCAGGTGTTATTGGTTCATCTTCAGGTAAATCACAAAGAGTCATTGTTGCTATTTCATCAAGTACTGCATCGATACGATATGCTATAAGATCATTTGCACGATCTAGCATTAAATCAAATTCATCTAATGCAGCGTTAACCTATTTAAAAATAGAAATAGAGTAACAAGAGAAGAAACATTACAAAAGAAAAAATTAAACGAACAGAATTTATAAAATCATCGATAGTTAATGATGCCCATGTTAACGATGTTAAACCAGGTTTAATAATATCATTTAAACGATGAATTTTCGGTGCTAATAATGCTTCAAATGGTTGTTTAATTTTTTCTCTTAAACGTTTATTTTTTTCGACTAATTGTGTTAAATCTTGATAATGTTTTTTAAGATAATCTTCACGTTGTGCTAATATAGCAGCTTCTTTTGGAATTTCTAAACCTAAACGTGCCAAACATTGAGTTTCTCGTATTAATTCAAGAATATTTGGATCAAGATTAACTAAATATTCTGGATTTGTTTGTGATGTTGATGTTACAACAGATGATATGCCTGTATGTGTTGAGGCAGCCGATAAAAGTTCATCATGATTAACACGTATTAATATACTAGAATGTATACCAGTTGCAACAACATCGACTTGACGAAGCCATCCACGATGATATAGAATTTCGTATGATAAAAGAACTTTAGAGAGTTGATTATAATTTTTAATAATTTTTTTTGCTTCAGGATATTGAAGAATGGTTTTATTTGCAATAAAAATATCCATCGGTTGTTGAATACGCATATACAATTGACGAGCCCACATGATTCGACCTTAAAAAACACACAACAACAGTAATAGTAAGTTTAATTTAATTGTGAAAATGAAAACAAAAAAAAAATCTTACCAGCTGTTGGTGGTAAATCTCTTGAAATAAGTGGTTCTTTAGAATTTTTTTGATAAATTTTGGCAACTGAATCCAAATCTTTAGAATATTGTTGTAAAATTTTTGCATATTTTTCATTTAAACCAATATTTGGTAATAGTAATTTTTCAAAACGTTTTAATGCAGTTAATGATCGTTCAGTATTACGTATAGCATTAAAATATTTATCAAGAAATTCATTTATATTACTATGAAGATCAGCTATTGAACGACGAAAATCATCTAAATCACTATCAACATCTTGTTTACGTTGATCCAAAAAATCATAATCTTTTTTCTTCATTGATGTTATAATCATATTAAATTTCGAATAAAATGGTGATATACCTTCAATTTTAGAATCAGCTAAATGTGAATACATATTTATTGTTCCAAACATATCAATAATTTTTTCACATCGTCGTACAAATGAATCAAATTTTCCAAAAATATACATTTCACTAAAATCAAATGGACGTTCAGATGGATTTGATGCTAATTTATTTTTTGTTGATTGAAAACATCGTTGATATTCATCATTTAATTTAATACAATCACGTAATTTTGATATAACATGTCCTTGATCTTGAGACCATATTGTTTGTGTATAATTATCAGTTATATACATTTTTGATGTTGTGATCATTTGATTTGTTATCTATTTAGAAAATTATTCAAAAATCCAAGAATATAGTAAATTAGAAAACAGAAGAAGATTGTATTTTGATTTAATTAAAATGATATTAATTTATTTTAACTTTTTTTTAGAAAGTCTATGTAAATAAATAAGATATTCGTTGTATGCGCAGAACTATTACACTATTTCTAATAATTATTGACATGCCCGATATTTAATAATTTATATTTTTCTTTTAAAAATTTTATACTTGAAAATCTTACATAATATTATCAGTGATCCTTACTGAAACCAAAAGTTCCGCAGTTATGTTTGACTATTAATCTTTTACTATAAATAACAGTAATCAGAAAATTGTACTTTATACTGTTTAAAAATTGCTTGTCACCGCAATCCCTTTGAAAGGATAATCAACTGTATTGTAGTTTGAACAGAATTTTTTTCTTGTTTTTTTTAATGGCACTCTCTTCTTTTTCTGAATTTAACATGATTAGAATTATTCGAGTCATTATTTTAACTGATCTAAAGAAGACAAGATCTCGACACACTATTATATATCTCGATAAGGTCACAAACACTGATATTGGTTTTTTCTCAAAATTATGATTTGATTAGTTTACTCTTTTTTTCTGTATGACGGCTGTGGCAAATCAATGAATCACTACCTATTATCGTTGACATCGTTACTATAAATTTTGATCTGCGTAGGAATCAGAAATTACACAATTTAGAATATTGATAAGCGTATTTTATTCATTCAAATTTTGAGAAAGGCTTTGAAATATTGTCGAACAGTCGAATCCTTATTTTTAATACCGTTTAGTACCTTGTTCCGTTACTAACCAACCCTAGAAAGAGTCTGTGCATGTTGTCCATGGTTGCTATGGAAACGTACCAAGTGATTGTTGGCCTATTGCTCTTTCGCTCGTTGCTGTGAAGGAGAGAAGCCACAAAATCTCAACTTAAAACTTACATTGTCTATATTTTTTCTTCAAAAAACATAACGTGAGTTCCACAATATAAATTTCGAAAAATTATTGATTCTAATGAACGAATATCGTATTACTTAAATAGACTAATTGGGTAGAGAACCTTGAGTAGATCAATCAAAGGATATTTAGTTTTTATATGACAACTATGATATTCTAAAAGAAATTGTAATGTTACTATTACATAACTTACTTTAACAAAGAGTGATGTCATTCTTTCTGATGTATTATAATATCGTGAAATAGAATGAATCATTCGTACAGCATTAATTAAACCTGGAATACATTCTAACATTCCAACTGGATCAGAATTATATAATGGTTCACAAAACTTTTCTAATGTATATAAATATCGTACATTATCCTTAGCTTCATTTGCTGCATCTGTAATTTTTAGATCAAGTAATTTCCATTGCTATTAATTAAAGAACAAAATATATATATTGAAAATAAATTATTATTATTATTATTTTACTTGAATAAGTTTTGATTTAGCAGTTTGTAAAATTGTTAAAACAGCTTTAACATCTTGTCCTTTTATTTGATCAAGTAAAAAATTAAACTTTGTCATACGTTTTTTCCAATAATCAAGTTCAGCTCGTGGACCTATATTATCTGCTTCACGACGAATTTGTTCACTTTCGGCTAAAACCTTTTTTTTTTATTAACAAAAATAGAACAACAGATTAAATCTAAATATAAATTTTATATATTTTTTTTTGTTACTTGTTCCATTTGTTTAATCCATATTTTCATTGTTTCTTCAATTGATGCAAGACTTTCATTATTTGATGCTATTGATACATAATCAGCTGCATTTTGTATTTGTGTTAAATCAACTTTATCACATGGTTTTAATAAAATTCTTTCACTAATACTTTCTTGTGCACTATTAAGTGTGGCAACAAAATTATTTAATCGACTAATAAAATCAACTTTTATCATTTGATTATTATCTGAACCAGTAAGTTTTCCCCAAGTTGTTTCTGATGTTTGAAGATATGGTAAATATATATCAGCTATTGATCGACTTAATGCTTGAAGTAAAGGTTCAGTGTTACATTCAAATGTATAGAAAAAAACTTCCTACGAAACAATAAATAAAATCAAATGATTTATTAATAAAACATACATTAACGATATTTTGTCCTGTAATAACGGTTTTTTTTGAGTTACGTAAAAAACAAAGACATATTCCTCGTAGACTTTGTTCTTGAAGATCGGCTATGATCACTTTAGGTTTTGTAGGTCGTTGATTACTTGAACTTGTTCGATTTGAATATGGAGACAAACCAGGACGATACGAGTCTGCTGGAAATATTTTATAATTAAATTAAAGAATATGAAAATCAAAATCTTCTATGACAAACCTCCATTTTGATAATTTTCTGGTTCAGGTTCTTGATAGAAGAAAACAAGATATTGACTTCCATCATTGATAAAAAATTGATCCATAAGATGAAACTAAAATCGATATTTTTTCGTTCTTTTTTTTTAGAAATCTTATTATGTAAAATAGATCAATTTACATTATGACTATCGATTACATTATCTTCGACTTCAGATCTTTCGATACCAAGTCGAGTAGCAATAATATCGAACAAATGTCGATGTCGTTCGTCGAGATTCGACCGTTTGCTTTCACGTTCATCGCGAAGTCGTTGCTAAGAAAAGTAGAAAAAAATAAAATGAATATCTTAAGTTAAAACTAAACTAATAAAAAGCTCACCGCATATTCTACAACCGAGACATTTGGTCTCGAGCGTAAGAACATCTCACTGTACGTATTCTGCTGCTTTTTTTCTTATATAAAAAAAGAAATGACTGTTGCTATTACAACTACTACTATTGCTGTTATTTCAGTCTCATATTTCACACCAACGCGTCTTATCAATAGAAAATTTAACATCAAGAATTCTGTATATAGATGCATATATATATATATATGCGTTGTTAGGTGCGTTGATGAATGTATGATGAAGAATAGAAGAAATACAAGATTTCTTACCCGACCAATTCAAATAACGAACAAAAAAAAACAAATGTATATGCTAATTAGAAGCGCAAGAGATTGGTGCATTTCTATTTTAATTTTAAATCGAAATATGAGCAATGAACTCCATCAAGTGCAAATTTTATTGCTGACGATGAAACAAGCGAAAGAAAAAAATAAGAAGCAAAAGCTACATGAATTACAACTGAATAGGTAAGAAACTATCAGTAGAAGAAGCAATATGTGATTGATTGAAGAATATTTGATTTTATTGATTGTGATTAAAAGCACTGGTTCGATCATATTTTTTAATAATTATATGCTCGTTTTATCTTAATACCTTTATATTCGATACTTATGATATTGATACAAGCAAGCAATTTTAAGCAACTTTATTATAAATTCAAATTTAATTCATGTATGATTGAAAGAAAAGAATAGATTCTATTTTAGCATTTTGATAATAATAACCAACCTGTTGTTTTATAGCAGCCATTATTTCTAATGCTTCAATAATTTAATTGCATTGATCATGTAAAATAAAATTGCTACGAAAAAGAAACTTAAAAGAATTGTTTGTATGCTTCACTTTTCAATAACTGTGATTTTTTTCCTTATTTATTCTCTCTCGTCCTTTTTTTTTCTCTAAGCCTAATGGCTAATACATAAAAGAGAAAAGAAAGAATAAGAGAGATTAAATGTTTAATGTTTTCTTTTTACAAATTGGTCTTATACACTTCTCAACACTTCAGCTAAATATTATTTTTTCTTTTAAATCGTTAACATTGTCTACCTGCATGTCATTTATATTCTCACGACTGATTGTATTGAAACGAAGACGACTTTGTTGTTGTTGTTGCCATGGATCACGTGTTTTTGACGATGCCATGAGTATGTCACTTTAGGTAATCTTACTAATAACTGCTGAATGGTTTCAACGATTACTATGATTGATCTAAAAAAAACAACATAAGTATTTGAAAAAAATAAAAATGTTAAATTTTATGCATGTTTGTTTTTTAAATTCTACAGAGTAGTTTTTTTTTTCTCTCAGTCACCAATAAGACTTCATGTTTATTAAATGATTTTTTTTATTGACCTTCGATATCGAACGAAAAAAGAAAACTATTTAAGTGTTTGTTAACTTTGATTGCAACTGTCATTGTTATTTTGAATACCATGACAACGACAGCTAATCATATATTATAATCATATTAAAGCAATAGCTAATTAAATTTAAAAATTTAATTACAAATCAAGCGATAGAATACGGTAGATTTCATATGCTTGTTTTTTTTAAAGTGTTTGATTCGTTGATAGATGCCGCCAATTTTTCTGAACTTTCAGTTTGTACACTTCTAGAAGAAAGAAATAAGGGAGGGAATAAAGTATAATTCTTGATATTTTGGATTCCATGGAGCCAATCATTGTGCAAAAGAGTTATATATAAATATCTTAAAAACGTCACAAGCATAGTCTGAATTTGAAATAGAATATATACATGTCATACCAAAGTTATTCTATGTTAACTAAAAAGTTAAAAATTAATTCATCGACAATGATATTATGAAAACATATCATCTAGATTAAAGTTGGAAGAAAAAAAGTTTTTTTTTAAATTTTCAACTAATATGAAAATATTAGAGATGCATTCGAATAAAATTGTTTGCATGTGTTTTCAGTTTCACTGATCACCAATTCGACAATAAACTAATTAATTTGTAACATTGCTGTATTAGATATGGACACGAATGAGTTACTGTTGTTTTCAAGTTTGATGTCTTGGTGATGTTTATGATTGCAGAATTTCACAATTGAAACAGTTTTTTATTCAAATGTTGACACATATAATATTCCAATGTCAAGAGAAAATAATTTGATAAATCATTTTTAAATTTAAAGATTTCAATGTTCGAGTTGTCTTTAATTCTTTTTAAAAATACGACAAACTGTTGATGAAGTCGTCTATAGCTATTTTAAAGTATCTATTCGCGAATAATTCAGGAGGTATATTTGTTTAAGAGACTTTTGTTTTTAAAGAAAGTTAGGATTTTCTCAATATGGAAAATGCTACAGGCAAAACTATGATTTTCCTGATACTAATGAAGATGTCGAAAGACGGAGATACGTTATAGGTCACAAGCTTCGAAACAGATAGAGTTTATTTTGTCTGAATTTAATTCTTGGTTTTTTGTACGATTGTCAAAATGAAGCACTTGATTATTATCTAATAATCTCGTTAATTTTATAGTTAATATATCATAACTTCGGCACGATGTATTTATAAGTAATATAACCTAAGAATAATGCAAGTGCCACTAATTGGATTTCTTTTCAAACTTTGACGTATAGATCGATAAACCAATCTCCAATTAATCTAATCAAAACTACATATATATCAAACATGAAACTAATAGTATGCTGGAATATTTTATAAAATACGACATAAAATCAAGTATTAACTTGATTTGAGAAAGAAAAGAAGCAAGTGTCTAACTTAGAATTTGTTTTCAGTTCTTAAAACTTCACTTACAATAACACAATGTTTCGTTGATTACATGAAAATATATTCCTATTAGGAATTTTCTTATATAGAGATTTAATTTCTGTGAATTTTTTGAACGAAAAGAAATGAATAAATGAGTAGCAAGAATGGTTATGGGATGGAGGTGGAAGTAACAGTAGGTTGAGAATGGATTAAGATGAGTATTTTTTTTTATACCCTAATCTCTCACATTCACCTTCACGTTCACAATAACTACTAGTTCACTCATTTCTTTTTGTCAAAATAGTCAATGGAAAGTAAATCCACGGACAATAAATATTGTACTCGAATATTTTATGCTCTTTCTGAATGTATAATAAAACTCTATGTACGATTCAAGATTGATAAAATATATACTAGTTGAATCTGTTGGAAATAATATTTGCACAAATTGAAATAAACTTTTCAGAATTCTTCATTTATCTATGTTTTACATTGAAAAAAGGAAACAAAAAGGTAAGTATATGATAGTTTGTTCTACTAACTAGCTATGTAATTTAGAAAAAGATATGTTATATTTCAATGAGAAACAAAATATCTATTCAGTGAAACAGAAGAAATGGTCAGTAAGTTAAAGTATTATAAAATCAGTAAATTACTTAACTGATCAATGAGTAATGAATCAACTTTGTTAATAGATTTAAAAATCAGTAAATTAAATTTACTAACAGCCAATTAAATCAAAGGGTAAATATAGACATTGAAATGCATATAGTGTGATTCACGTTTTGTTTCTTTGTCCTCTTGTACCATTTAGTACAGATGTTATATACGACATAGATATAAGAGCTTTTTGTTTTTATCCTTTCTTCCGATTTCAGCTTAAAATTTACACGTAACAAAGATTGTCGTGATAAAAATTGCTCAATGTGAAAGTGACGCTTCTAATGAAGAGGTTGTGGAAGAAAATAATCAAAGAAATACAAACGAAAGGTCTTGTCAAAAACAGAAATAAAAACATAAGGTTGACAAGTCTACATTTGACAATGTTAGTGAAGTAAAAGCATCAATTGAAAATGAATGCACAAAACATTATACGATTAAACAGAATATGAGAGAATAGTTTATTTTAGATGCAACAAAGTCATGTGTCGTGGATCTTAATGTAGAGCAAGTAATTATCTGTTATGTCATGCAGACCGAGGCAAAAAGTTATTATTTATAAAGCTAAAGCTGATCATGATGATTATTAGGGGGCATGAGTGAAGGTGTGTATCGAATGAAAATCTATTGGAGCTCAGATTCATGTCCTATTGATACGAATAAAAAGATCCTACTAATAAAATTTGAACTTTTTACTGCTAATTACATATAATAAACTACCCATTTTGCAATTAAATAATAGTAATTCGAGTACTGACTATTTAATCTTTATACTGATCATTTAAATCTCAGCCTTTTATTTATTGATTTAGTTTTTTCTCAATCTATAGAATTAAAACGAAATGAAAATTTTTAGTTTTAGCTTTTTTCAAGTATTTATCGAAAGTTTTTCATTTTAACCATATGAGTGTTAATAAAGTATGTTGTTAGAATGAATATAATATTTTACAAGTAATGAAAAATCAGACACCTATGCCAAGCTCAAGTTATTTAATATCGAAGATAGATGTCTACAATTGCATGGAGTCATATACAGATAATGCGAGATAATAGAAAAATTGTTTTTATAGTGTGATTGTCAAGAAGTTCACTAGACAATCTGTATGTGTAATGTGAAGAAACGAAAAATATGTACTGAAACATTAGTATTGCTTTGATTAAAATGTATATCGTTGTTTGAGTATTATATATTTATTTTACATAATAAATTTGTCAAGATTAAACTTTGTCTTGTTTTTCTCAAAGAACAGTATACTTATGACGTCGATGGTGACATATGAATACTTAATTATAATATTCAAGCCGAAGATTTTCTTTTTGTTTTCTTTCAAATGCTCTATGAGCTAATGTAAAAATGAATGGACACAAATATTTTGTGTTTTTTTTTGTAAACTCTACCAAAGTGAAAAATAATGCAAGTCTGAGGGGTGAATTCTTGTTTCGTCGAATAGTAAAACTGAAAGAAAATATGAAGAATATAAGTAGCTTATTCTAATTACTTTCGTTCTCTTGAATAGACCAAGTTTCATCAAAGAAACAAACTAAACTATACAGTTACTTCATTCAACCAACGATTCAGTACCATCACGAAAAATTTATTTGTAAATCGAAATTCTTGATTAAAATATTTAGTAAGTAGTTATAAACAACAAACCCTTAATTGTAGAAAAATAGATGTTAGGGTGAGAGTGAGTGATTGCTTTAGTTTATATGAGGACGTGAGTGACCGCTTCCTCGTTGCCTATTCATACACTCAACACTACTAGCATCTCAACATTTTCACAGCTCGGTGTTTGTAAATTTTAGTATCTTTGCCTTTCCACATTATTGAGATGAATCCATTAGCTCTATGTAATTTGTATAATGCTTTCAACAAATTTTTTCAACAGATCCACCAAGAATCCGTTTTTGTGAATTAGTCTGTTCAAGAAAATGAAATGGTCGTGAATAAGCTAATGACATTCTGCATATTTTTATTCAATTTTTAATTTTCGACGAAACAAGAAAATCAATTAAGCTTTCGACGAAACGGGAACTAGCCGTCTGAGGTCCGAAAACATCACATAAGCAATAGTTGTAAACATCTGTTTAATTACAGTTTCTAAAAATATGAATTTCATCTATTGATCAGTTATTATAGTATCTTTCAATTACTGAAAGCGATAAAAAAAACCTATCTTTTGATAAGAAAATAACACACATATAAATCAGAAAACTAAATGAAGCTTTTTATCGTCAACAAGGGAATTTTTTATCTTATTTTTCCGATAAAAGGTCAGTGTACTTAGAATATAAAACAGCACTTGATTGAGCTTATTATTCCAGTTTTCATTTCTAAAGAAAACTAATCGATCAGTGCAAAAAGAACATAAACGATCATCAGGAATCATATGAGTAAAGTATCCAGCCTACTCATTGACATAACTCATAATTAATTTTTCCAATAAAAAAAAATCTTCTATATGTTAATTAACAAATGCTCTATTTAATTAAATCTATATCTCATTTTCAATGGATATTTTTCTTAGGTTTAAGTAATGAAATAGATATATTCGTATTTAGGTCTTGTTTCACAAGGTTAATATAGCAACATCAAAACAACATAAATATATATTTATATATATACAATAAAGTGCATTGTCATATTGTTTTCCAAAGACTTCAAATATAACATTCGGAATAACTGGATTTTGTAACATCCAATGGAGGCGTTCCTATTATTGGCATTGGTATAATATTTGCAAGAAGACATTTTTTCTCTTGAAATTGACTTGTATTAGGTTGATGATATGAGATTTTTCCTGTTGTCAAGATGATACCGCCACCAAGCCCATTTCCACCCGTAATTGGTCTTCCAGTATATTCTTTAGAAAAAAATACAGTACCCAAACGTTGACTTTTTGTTGGTCGACGACAATCATCGCACAGGAGAAAAAAACTTTGACGAAATTTTGTTGACATTATTGAATACAACAACGGATTGATCTATACAACAAAAATATTTTAAAAAAATCATTTATTCATAGCAAAAGTTTTGCGATTTTCTTATTAAAACAGTATTATATAGGATTAGTCGAATTAGGCTATACGATTAAGAACAAATCGGAAACATCTTTATGAACTAATAATTTTCTTTTCTACATTCACCTTATAAGTATGATGTTTAGATGAGTTATGGGTACATTAGTAGGAGAAAAAATAGGAGATTTGCAGTAAAGCACCAAAATAATAAGGTGAATGGGGTTTATGTATTCTTGGAAACTGTAATATTTGATCTATTATCATCCAGGTAGTATTTACATAGAAAATGGTAATCTTCTTATAATTTTCTATAATTATATAAATAATATGCTTAACAATCAAGAATAAAACATGATTATTCCAAAACAAGAAAATACTCTTACAGCTGAGTTGAGATATAATAACAAGCGTGTAGAAATAATAATAAATGAATGCTGATGAAAACTCATAGTTTGAAAAAATTCCTCGACACTTAATCGTTGTTGTATAAAAGCCCAAATTTTATATGGTAAAATAAGTATAAAAAAGGTTATTATTAAAACAATAAGTAGTTGTGCTACTTGACGACGATATCGTGTAACAGTGGTATTGTCACGTAAAAGTGCTTCACGATTAAATAATATACAGCATATTGAAAAATGCCAATAACAAAGCATTAAGAATATGAATAAATAAAGACATAATGTGCATGATATTAAATATTCATTACCCCATGACGATGGAAAATGTGTAAAACCTATAAAAATTTGAAGATTTTCAAAAAAAAACAAACAGACTTCTTGTTTTTACATGTAACAATTTTTTCATTATATGTTGCTTGTGCAAGTTCTGTATTAGAGTAAACATAAAAAGGAATTGACATGAAACAAGAGATAAACCAAAAGAAAATAGCTGTTGGTAATGTTCGAAACAAAGTTAAATGCAGGGGAGACGTCTTTGAAAAACAAAACAAAAAAAAACAAGCAACTTTTCTACTATTGATTTTCGTGATCAATAACATACTTTAAGTGGTTGACAAATAGCAACATATCTTTCATAACTAATTGCCATGATTGTTAATACAGAACATGTTGATGTTACATTTTGAACAAATGGACTAAAACTACCTGCAAAAAGAAAAATACAATTTTCAAAAGAGGATTTAAAACATTTGAAATGATTACATACACATGAACTTTCCCAGCCGATGTTTATCCTTTCCATATAAATGTTGATAACCGTCTGATGTACAAAATACTAAATGAAATAGATCGGCTATGGATAAGTTTGCTAAAAGAAGATTAGTGGCATTGCGCATATCTCGATATTTTGTCACAATAATAATCACCAATATATTTCCAATAATACCAACAATAAGGATAATAGTATAGCAAATACAGGCAGCTGTTTGTAATCCAGGAAACCATTCAACTTGTCCTTCTGTTGAATTACTCTCGTTAGCAATCATTATTCTTATTAATTCTATTTCTATCAATACCAGATTTTGTTTTGCGTTCTATAATACGTTGTCAAAACCAAATGTTCTATTTTTATATATTTATATGTTTCATCTAAAAGAAGAAGCAAAAGGAAACAAAAGTTCTCCTTTTTTCTCAATGTTAAAAAAGTGAATAGAATAGAATAATGACGATGCATGATCTGATGTTTAACATAATCGGACAGAAAAAAAAAAGTGTGGTATCCTTTGTTTATATGTAACCCACGATGTGTATTGAAGTTATTCTCATTAAAAGTGTCGGAATCATTAATGTCATTGTATTGAAACGAGTAAATCTGTTCGCCTGATTTTTATATCTAACAATTTATTCTCTACTGAATCACTCTCAAATTATCTCGCATATATGCTCAGTCGTTTTCTTTTTTGTCAAACAACGCACGCAACTCAATTGAATTCTAATCACAAAAGCTACAAAGCAAAAGATATAAAAGAACGAAGAAGACAGATACATTAAAAAAGATGGATCTTTTTATGCTTTGACACAAATACAAAAAAAAATTAGAACATACATTCTAAAAAGAAAATTTTACACGAAGTTGTTAACTTTTTTCATCTCATTTAACGCAAACATTATTATAATTCTTTTTGTTTTTTTCTTGGTATCTATTTCAATATCAGGATGTTTGCCATATACACACATACATATATATATATAAATAAGTAATCTAATAATTAATTATTTACAAGAATATTTTACCTGAAGAAAGATTTTTTAGTTTTTTTTCTTCAACTCATTATCTATCAATCAAAAATAAGTTGTTCTACATTTTTTCACTTGTATGAATACGTAAAGACTAAATATTGTAAGATTCATTTTTTTCTTCTTTTTTGTCACTCGAGTTTTTTTCTTTTTTCTCGATGTTTGTCTTTTGTTGTCTATGAAACTTATAAGAAAAATCCATCTTTTTTTGATAGTTGATGACAAGTAAATGAAAGAACTGTAAAAAGTTGAAGAGTTATCTTGAAAATGGATGCTTGTCTTCCGTTTTCTGCTATTTAGAAACTCTGGAAATCGTACGTTTACATTAAAAAACTATGATTATACAAGAGATTGACAATTTTAATAATAAACTAGGAATGAATTCACACTAGTAAAAAAATATTGAATATCAGAAACAGAACAATAGGAAATTACTTACAAATGTTACACTTGCACTTAGTCTTCATGCATGAATACTGCTTGGGATAAGTGCACTTGAAAATTGACAGTTTGCGTTTTGTCAGAATAAAGATTTAAAAAAAAAAACAAAGAAGAACAATATTCTCTGTCTAGAAAAAGACTTCGGACTATTTATTGAATGAAAACTATGCAGCTAAATATTAAAAACTAATTTATTTTTCAATTAACGCTACTTTTCTATTATTCTTTGTTTTTAATTAGTAGGAAATAGAAGTGTCAAGGTTGTTTCTTCAAGTGACAGATTGTTTAATTTCGAAGAATACTACAAAACTTCTAATTAAAGCATTACTTAGCTCTGAGTTATTATTTAATTAACAAACTAAGTATTTTTCTGCGAGCTTCTTTCACAATTGGTCTATGAACTCTACTACGTTCTACTAGCAAGACCCTTTTTTCTCGATTCTGAACCAGTCAAGCGATTTCACTTAGTATTTTGTTTCCATTAGACATGAACTCTTTAATATATAGCGTAAAATCATATATAATAAAACTAATCTTTTGAGGGGTTTTTGTGTCGTAAAAGATACAAATCAAAGTTTTTGCAATTCAAACAGAAAATAAGGAAAAGCTTTGTAGGTTGAATAAAATGACGTGAATTACTATTCTTGGATTTGCGACTAAAAAATTCCAGTGTCATGAAGACTTCATTACAGATGGATAATCTGCTCAATTTTTTCCTGAAACTAAATATAAAAGATAACAGATCAGGCATAGTTAAAAGTTTAATAACTACTCTTTGCTCAAAAAATCCATTTTGAACCAGCTACATTTAGATTGCATAAAATTTTCATGATACACTGGGACTACAGTGGTGAGACTGATAAAATTCTCACCAGAGTATCATGACGTTTTCGAGAAATATTCCTTAACATGGAATCAAAAGTTCCTCAATGTAGCCACATGGAATTATTTCTATGCGTCTCATAAAAAACACTTGGTATCTTTGTTTAGTAGAAGACACTTGGGTGCAACATCAAAAATAAAATTCGTTCAAAACTCTTAAGTTTCATGTGAAAAAACTGACTGACAGGCTCAAAATCTCCAAAAAATGCTCTAAAAAAGGAAGTTCGCTTTCAGAAACACTTTTTTTATGTCATAAAATATAGGTTAAATCAAAAACTCTAACATTACACCTCAAACGATCATTTTACTTGTTGAAAACAGCCTAATTCCTACTGTTGACAGAGAAACAAGATAGCTACACTTGGACCGGCATCCGCCATCCCGAATAACGAAGTATTTATTACCGGAATATCAACGGCAACATTTAGAATCATTTCCATCAAAAAACGATGTGTAGTGTTATAGTTATATTTTCGCCATATATTGTCTTATTTACACCTTTGTCGTCGCAAATGCTTTAATATATATACACCCATTAGGCTCTATACAACACACTACGCATGGTTTAGAATTACTATGAAAAGTTGCGTTACATAAAAAGGATTCGTAAATGAGATTAACACTTACAAACAATATCAATAGTGTACGTGTTAAAAAAACGGAGAACATACAAAGACAATAATTATATGTGGGGGAGAACAATTAAAAGTTCTTCAAAAACAAATTAATTGCTTAATAAAAAAAACTATAAAAGTTTCAAAGAGATATCTAGTTGAATGAGAGAACTATGGCATGCGTTTGCGAATGTTTTTAGACGTTTACGAGTTACTATGTAGATATTGGGTGATCAAGAATAGGATTGAAATTTGAATAAATATTATATTGAGTATCTGTAATTCAAAAAGAATGAATCCTCTTATCGATGGTACTTAATTATGAAGAAAAGAGAAAAATTGTGAGGATGAAGAAGTGCATAATAATTCTTTATCACTTGATGATCATACTTTAGTATGATACAAAGACTTCTCTGATGAATATGCGTTGTCATATCGTTGAATAGTTCTCAGTCAAATCTATTGATCGATGTATGAAATAGCTTTAAAAACGTCCATCGAGCTTCACATTAACAAAAATAAAATACAAAATTAAAGAAAAGAAAAGGTGAATTAAATTTTATACCAACAAAACATTTCAGAGAAGCATTTGAGTGTGTTCACTCTAGCAATTATAAATAATATGATGAGAATGTATCGATTAAGAATCATCAAGGTTTATTTAATTATGGTTTTAATATACTTCTCTAATTTGTGTATTAACGATGTGAATACTTCGAAAAAATGGTGAACAGAAGAATAGTCAACTCTTCTAGAACATAAACGATGAATGTAACGAATATCTGTTCGTCACTGTATTTCCTCGTTTTTATGATGTATCGTAGACATTCATGTTAACGACAGCGATTTTTCACCATATTTCGACTCGTTTATCGGTCACTCGATTATTACATGCACGAGGCTCTGCTGCTAAACATAATCTTTCAAACAGAAAATTATTTACTCATAACAATTAAGCGTCAAATACACGTTGATGAGTTGTTGGATTCATCATTTCTTCTGCAATGGTTTTTGTTATTTTATTATTATATTTGAATACATTTACTAGAGAACGCTGTAGACTACCTAATGGTATAATAATATTAACAGATCATCAAATTGACTTTATGGATAAAATAAACCAAAATATTTTTTTATTCAAAAAACGTGTGACAAAAACATTATCAAGTTTAAAAACTTATTTATGCCACATACATAACAATTGGTTTACAATGAAAAGGAACAACTATTGAGTATCAACTGTTGTGGTTATTAATTTCAGAAGTATTGTTAAAAACGTTTCTATTAATTAAAAGTATATTTAGTGTTATCATAAGCGCATCTATATTGATATTATGCTCTTTTTCTGTTTCATTTACTTCTTAATACTCCTTTGTATTTTTAATATCGTTTATAGATCTTTCTAATAAAACATCATTGTTCGTAAACACATAATAGTATTTATAAACATAGGTAATCATTTTTCTAAAGACTTAAGCAAGCAGCTTTAGTCAATATTCATGTGTAAAATCATCGGCATACTCCCTGAAAACATGCAAAATTCTCGAACATTTTTGATTGACAATCTCTAAAATCTGTAGAAGGTTTTCAATTTTCATGGATTAAGATGAAAGACAAAAAACTGTGGAGAATTAAGGAGCGAATGTATAACTTGCATATTTCAAATTCAACAGTAAATTCAAATAAATATTAATTTAAAAAACTAAATTATATTCATTTTATTCTGATTAATTTCAACAAGTAACTTTAACGGCAAGGATCAACTTAAGAAAAGCAATTCTATTTTTTCTTTGTAGATTGATTACTAGAACAAATTTGATGATAAGTATTATTTTAAGAAATAAACCATATTCTTTCTGACTTAGATTAATCGAATAACAATATCATCTGTAATTGAGAGTTGCACGAGTAAGAGTTAAAACTGTAGTTTAAAATGCGTATTACCCTATAAACATAGAATTTGACGACTTACTTCATGAAAGTCTTCCGTCAAATCACACTCATAAACCATTTCAATCAGGTTTATACACTACAGAGCTGTCTATACGTGATACAAGTGAAAGAAAAATCGTCAAGTGTTATGTAACAAATTAACGAGATAGTTCATCTCGTTATCTTCCTCACTGTTACCGTCAGATTCGAAATAATACTCGACCAAACCCTTAACCTTCACTGCCATGTACAATGATACATGTGCTCTCATTACGTGATAGTAATTACATTGTATAAATTCTTGTATTCTGGATTTTCGGATTTAAAACACACAATGATGAGAGTATATATATGACTGATGGCAGTGTATGAGTAAATGATACTATAAATTGTAATAGTACTCGCATATCTGTGTGATTTTACAAAATAAATAATATTCTTCTTTATTTAGATTAATAGTAACAAAAATTATATCGCTAGATATAATTGAACAAAATAAATTATATTGTGTTTACGAATGAGATGAAAGAAAAACTCATTTGTTTCCTCACTTACAGAAGATTTATAATTCTTGCAGTCGATTTCTAAGGAAATACATTAAGTTGTCAGGAAATATCTGTCATCATTTTTCGACAAAATTTTTAAAAGACTTTTTAAGGATAGTTACCTATTGTAGAAATTCAAATGAATTATCAAAGACATGAAAGTGTAAGTGTGCTGGAATTTTAGAATAATTTTACATACTACTTTTATTATATTATATTGATTAGTCAGATATGAATTGATAATGATATAGGATAGACAATTTCCATGTATACTGTAATAAATGGATATTGTCGAATTATGATTAAAGTAAGGAAATTATCTGCGTCTTATTCTTTCTCAGGGCTGGCCCGAGTCAGCAAACATTGGGGGGTTGTCGCGATTTTTTGGGGGGTTGTTTCGGATATTTTTAATGCGAATAAAACTTTTTTCTCACACTACTCACGAAAAAAAATTCATTTTTGCTGGGCAAAAACGAAAATTTTCGATTATTGGGGGGTTGTCACAACCCCCAAAACCCCCTATCGGGCCAGCCCTGTTCTTTCTTTTACAAATCTAGTTAAAAGAAAGTTGAACCTTTCGTCATACCTTAAACTTGAACCTTGTTAATAAAGAAAACAAGCTAAACAAAAAATATTCATTTGATAATAACTTCTTTTTATAATAATTATAACTGACGTTTGTGTTGAATAATGGCTCGTCAGTTGCTTATTTATCGTTTTCTTTCTCTTTCACTTTCTCTTCTTCTTCCTCTTCTTCTCTTTTGTGTGTTCATATAAATAGCATTGTTCGGTTGTTGTTCATTAGCCATTAGTTGGTGAATGACTTTTGATTCCTCCTCCCTTTCCTTTGCTCTTTTTACTGCTTGCTTTCCATAACTATATGAAAAATAAATGATAGATTCCTTCAAGTCCATTATACGCGATGATCATACCATTGGACCTCTGTAAATCCTTAGCTTCCTGTCGTCTAAGACACGCAGTTGATTCCAACTTCTCTTTTTTTTTGTTTGCAATCACTGATCCTTTGTTGTGCGTATTTACAACGAAATGTTATGAAGTAATCCATCATATATTAACCGTAATTTCTCTCGTATTTCTAGTAAATTTGACCCATTTCTATTTATAAAATATAATGGTCATATGAATTATCAGTAATCTTGATATGACGTACTAATGACAATATACTATTAACATTTATTTTGAGAAAGAGTTTTCTATCACAAATTTCATCGTACACACATTGTTTCTAAATGGAACAGCTTTGCCGAAGACGAGAATATTTTTCTTTTTGTTTTCTGAAACAATTTTTAAACAAAATTTATAAACTGTTAGTATTATTGAGTAGAGAAATGCTTGTGGAATGGAATGATGCAAAAATTATTTAATTATCTTGAAAATTAACTGCATAATTAGCTTTAGTTTGTCAGTAATTGAATTTGTTCTTATTAGAAGCACTATTCCTAATAATAACAGACTATCCAAAATACATAGAAAACAAAATATTTCCAGTAAACGATCCTTTTTAGTATCTAGACTTGAAAATTGCTATATATTTTTGTCACAAAAAAGGTTTCATATCTAACAAAAAATGTCTATCTTTAGGTTCAGATTTTTACAACTTATTATGACTAAACTATTAGATTTCTAGAAATATCTTGCGAGCCCTTATTAAGAACACTATTCCTAGTTTCAACATCCAGCGAA
Organism: Rotaria sp. Silwood2; assembly: GCA_905329745.1. Lineage (NCBI taxonomy): Eukaryota > Metazoa > Rotifera > Eurotatoria > Philodinida > Philodinidae > Rotaria > Rotaria sp. Silwood2. The sequence goes on along the minus strand of CAJNSZ010000001.1, from coordinate 2,658,161 downwards.
AAATGTTCCCAATAAGAACAATCTATGTAGAATACATTAAAAAAATCAAATCAATTTAGTAAATGAATTGTTTTCCTATCTGCGCTTGAAAATTTCTTTGTACTTCCGTCACAAAAAATACTCCGTGTTGGATGACCTCATTAACTCCTAGTGCTTTAAGGCAAGCGGACTTTTTTTTTTATTCGTGACATCAATTTAAAATTATGACATTACTATAAAATGACAAACTATGATAACTCAATTATAGCTTCGTATCATTCAAAAATATTAAAACTTGTACTATACTTATATTCTTTTTACAATTGCGTTCTTTTTATTATAAAAAGAAAATTCATGGAAAATTTTAATAATATATCGGAAGCAATCGTTGTTTCGATACAATATTGATGAAAGACAATAATAACAAGTAAGAAACAAACAAAATTGGATTCGATTAAGTAAAGGACTATAAAACTGGCCAAGTCGTTGCTACTGTTCGATTCATCTTGATTTATTCATTTAAGTGTAGACATATGTAATAGGATAAATTGAATTTCAGATAAAAATAAGATTATAGAGATTCTTTTTTAATCAGACAGAGAACGATGCAACAATTTTTTTATTTAAAAATAAATTCTAACTTTCAGTTTTCACTAAGAGAACATGACACGCACTTGTTACTTTTAAGTCGGCGGAGTATTCATTATCACTCACTCATATTCTAATCTATGCACGCATGACTTCTGCATTGACATCAGAAAAATAATGTTCAAAAGTATTATTATAAACAAACAAATCAAAATTATAATAATTTTTAGAGCATCAAAGTCCACGAGACGACATTTATTATTCTCCCATAGAGAATACATAGCGTAAAAAAATCTTTCAATGTTTCTGGTTGGAACATAACGCAATAAAACTTAACAACATAATATATTCATATTTTTAGTATTATTAATTTGAACTAGATCAAACTGGAAAACAAATAAATCTCGATAAAAAAATACCAATCAAATAAATATTAGCTTAAAAAATTCTTTCTATTTTTTTTTTGGTTGAAGCTTGCTAAGACAAACTATGTTTCAATTAAATATATTAGGGAATTTAACAAATTCGTAGATTCAACTAGATTTCAATTACAGTGAGAGATAATAAAAATATATAAAATCAGTTTTTTATCTTCATCTTTTCCGATTTTTTAAAAATATTTTAAAAACTGTTTAATCTTGACTAAATCTCAATTTTTTTTTCCTGAATTTCGAGTAACAAAAAGAAACAGTTTATACAAAGCTTCCAATATGGTTATATTCGTAAGGAATGTAAATAGATAATAACAAGGAAAACAAAAGAGTTAATATACAACAGCGGTGAATTCAGAAGAAGATGCTGGGGACAATCGTATCCCATTCAAAATATTTTTATCGGTTTTTCCTAACAGAAAAGGCTTAAAGATGAGCTGATACTGCTTCTTATGAGCTTCAAAACATGTTTCACGATCACGATCGCTCCACATTCCTGCAAAATTACCTCTCACCATAAAATACCTAGATCCATCACTGATATTCAGCAAGAGATAATTATTCAATTTTCCATTCATGTATAAGAACCTAGATAGTTTCACAAAGATTATTTCAAAAAAAAAAAGGAATGAAATGAAGAAAAAACACCTCTTATTCATAATATAAAAAAGAAAAAACTGGAGAAAAAGATCACCCGATGGTTTCGTAGAGATTATAAAACTGAATAGTTTTATAATGTTTCGAAAAGACATTATGAAAATAATATCATAAATATTGTATTGCATTGTAGTAACAAATTAGAAAGATATCACTTTACTTAATCGAATCCGATCCTGTTTCTTACTTGCTAGTGTCATCCTTCATCAACATTGTATCAAAACGATAATTGTTCACGATACTTTATAAAAATTTTCCATGAATTACTTTTATAATAAAAGGAGCATAACTATTTAAAAAAAAGCTATATATACACATCACAAGTTTTAATATATTACATCAATACGAAGCTACAATTGAATTATCACAATCTATCATTTACGAGTAATGCAATAGTTTTCAATTGATAAATACTGATAAAAGAAAGAAAAACTCTCTCTGCCTTAAAACTCGGGAAGTTAATGGAGTATTCATCAAGGAGCAATTTTTGTTATGGTTACTCAAAGCAATATTCAAGTTCAGATAGAAAAACAATTCCTTTACCAGAGCTTTTTGATTTTCTATACTTTTTTTAAATAGTCTGTTCCTAATAAGAACAAAGTTAATTATTCGTAAACTGCCGCTAACTAGATAGATAATTTTCAAGACAATTAAATGATTTTTGCATTATTCGATTCAAAAAATATTTCTTCAGTTAATAGTATAAAAAGTTTATTAATTTTGTTTAAAAATTGTTTGAAAAAGAAAAATATTCAGGTGTTCAAAAAATTTGTTCGAATGAGAAATATTTCTTGCACTTGCGCACATCAGTTGAGCACCCTTTTTTTTATTATTATTCTGTCTTGGCACGATGAACTGTCACGTAGTATGTGAATTTAGGAAATTTACTCACGAATCATGATTTCTCGTTGTAAGTCTTTTTTGAAATTTGAATATTGATAGTATTTCCTTTTCATCTCCTCCTGTTTGTCTAGATTTTGGGACTTTGATAAAAAAAAAGACTCTGAATATCAGCAAGACTTAGTGTATAAGCACTCGATTCACCTTTTTCATATCCTCTTCTCACTATCATATGCTTATGAAGTATTCCATATTGTGTCTCACTATTACTCTTATCTCGCGTATGGTTTATTTTTCCCGTCAAATATGTGTCGGCTTTGTTTATAATTTCAAGTTCACATTAGGAACTGACAATTCACCTTAATTATCTTCTTTTTCTTTTTGGTTCCTTCCCTTCTGCCCAGCTGTTACCATATGATAATTCCATTAGTTGATGAATCGCTTAAAATATTTTTCCAATTATTCTTCTAGATATTTTTCAATATTGCAATATCTTCTTTATAGTTGACACAACCGATCAATGATTGGAGTCGAGGGATCGAATTGAACAAGAGAATATGGGTATAGTGAGATTGTTGGGGAGTACAGTAGTGTGACATAAGATCATTGACCGTACCAAAAAGGGCGGCTAATTCGAAGTCGACTTTGCCTAGTTCCAAAGCACTGTCTTTGTGACATCTGTATGTTTCATGTCGGTTCTTCTCAAATCATTTTATTATTCAGCGCTTTAATCGTATTCGTTTTCCCGTCAGCTATAAAAAATGATCATGTGAACAATAATGCAAATATACATATCAACAACAGTAGATTTTTATTTTATGTAAAAATATTTCTATAACTTATAATTATGCTGTTTTTTTAATCAAAAATCTATAGTTTTGTAGTGCTCTTTTTTCGTTTCTCATTGTTTTAGCGACTTGTTTTCTCGTAATTTCTATGTTGGTATGCTTTTGCTGGAGTACTTACAATTCAACGGTGTGGTATTTTGACGGATAATGACCTGTCAGTTGTTCTTTTATTGTTTTCTTTCCCTTTCTCTCCTTCTTGTTGTTGTGTTCATATAAATAGCACTGATTGCGTATTGTTCATTAATTATTAGTTGGTCAATGACTTTTGACTCATCCTTCTCTCTCTCTCTCTCTCTCTCTCGTTTGCTCTTTTCACTGCTTCCCTACCGTGAATACATGAATAATAAACGGAAGATTCCTTCAAATGAATTATAACCTTCTCTTTATACATCAACTATAATAACAATGAATGATAAACAAGAACATAATATTTGTCTTATTTTCGTCAATGGATGACAGCTGCAAGCCACTAGATTCTTCCTGCTTCTATTGCTGATTATTTTATTTGTCTTTCTTAATATCGAGTACAAGTCTTGATTACATTATCTATCAAATTTAAGAACAAAATATAATTGCTATTACAATTAAATTTTGACAATAGAACACTAAACTTATAAACTAAGTCGACTTTATATATCATAATGTCAACTTACATTATGTGTAATTTATTATTTTATATTTAAATTAACTTGATCTCTATCTAATCAATTCAATTTATGTTCTATTTAACCAAACACATAATTAACTAAATTGAATTCAAGTCCGATTCAATCTATTTTATGTCCTAATCAGAAAAGTTTTGTGACTGGCAAAAAGATCTACGAATGTATGATAATCCTTATTAGTATATGATACGAGCATTCTGTTATCAAAATCTAACTATAATTGATGTATTCTATCGTGTTTTTAGTGCATTTATATGTTGTTGTGAAACTATATAGATAATGTAAAGTTCATTGTGCTTTTCTTTAGTTATTTCTCGATGATTACAAACGTAATTGATGGATTGATCGAAATAAAAGATTGATTTTCATTCAAAATCAAAAATGTTCTTCTTTAGTGGAATCGACCTCTTTATTTCAAGCTTAATTTGAACGATTTTATCACCTGATTAGAAATTTTTCAGTTTCAAGAAGCATGATGTAAAAAAGATTGTTAGAAAATCTTTTTCATGTTAAAGTAGTTGCAATAAATTTTTTTTGTTATAATACGTGCTTAAAAAAATTTCTTTTGAAGAATAAGTGTCCCGTAGGTCAATATGTAGTTATGTAGTTCTCGTATTACATTCAATTAATAGCTTAATGAAGTGTTTTTCTCTTAATCATCATTCACTTTGTTCTTTCATTGTCACTGAAACTTGGTACATTCATTCTTTCAATTGTTCTAAAAACTATAAGATATTGATCAGTTGATTTCTTTCTAGGCCATATAATATAGAAAAAAAAATTTAAAAACTAATATTTCACTCGAATCTGAACAATGTAGGAGACTAGTTTTGTATATTTCTTTTGAGAACTATTGAGTTTTCTAACGTAAAAAATGGACTATACTGACCTGATATATCCATAAGTATGACTGTCAATGTTGATATCTATGTCACTATTAACCATCTATTGTTAATAATTCTGAACAAGATCTTGTTAAAACTATTGATCATATTTAACTGATAGTGCATTATATTCACGTCTTTTAATCCTTCTGGTTCTTAAAAAAGATCATTTCTATCACAGTGATTCTAATTTGTTATTGCATACTTCCATTGTATTTTTCACTAATATGTTAAAATTGAAGTTAACACAATAATGAATGATAAAAAGTAGTCCATGAGAAGAATAAGTGATGCTTGGCTTTATAAAGGCAGCTATTTGTTTTAGCACATTTGTTATTCTTTGTCTTTGCATCCATATCAAGAAAGATTATGGATGGTAATATAACTCAAAACATTTACCACGACGTGTGATAAATTACTAAGTAGAAAGAATTGATAAAATAGACAAGAGTACTTATGACTTCCATACAAGCCTCAGACACTAACTCGCATTATGAAAACATTAGCATAGAATATAATTAGACTTACGAAATCTACTGATTTGACCAGGAGACTCCTAATAGAAAGTGTTCTATTTTAGGAGATGATTTCTAAGATTTCCACTTGATTTTTTAAGTTTTTACTTTAACTTTTAGAGAAATTGTGAATCAATAATAAAAACAGAAAAGAGAGAACTGATTTATTACAATGTACAATGAAGTTTTTTTCGGATGCGTTTTCAGTCCCATGGCATCTATTGAGATAAAAACTGAAGTCGAATGATACACCAATTATAGCCCGTCCAAAAAGTTCGTGCGTGTGACTGTTTTTTGAATAACTCGAGAACGCAAACAGCTAGAGACCTGTAGCTTTCACCAATCGAAAGAGGAGGGGGTAGGGCGTCTTTTTCTCTGATAATGTATCAGGCGAAATTCTTTTAAAACTGATCATTTTTGAAAAATATAGAAAAGAATGCATGAAAATGACATACAATACACGTGAAGTTTCGATTATGACCTTTGATTTAGATAGAGGAACTTCAGATATATAGTTCAAAACATAATAGACTTTCTTACGTTTCATTACATTTTCATCGAAGTTTTCAGCTGTCATGACAACAAATGCAAAAGCGTAGTAAAACGTCAGCGAAATTCCCTATTATTTGTGCATGTAAATACATGATTTCATTTGGTCAACGTTAGAATGCAATTAGAGAGCCATTTGGGTTACATCTTGAACTATAGATCTGAAGTTTCTCTATCTAAATCAAAGGTCATAATCGAAACTTCACGTGTATTGTATGTCATTTTCATGCATTCTTTTCTATATTTTTCAAAAATGATCAGTTTTAAAAGAATTTCGCCGGATACATTATCAGAGAAAAAGACGCCCTAACTCCTCCTCTTTCGATTGGTGAAAGCTACAGGTCTCTAGCTGTTTGCGTTCTCGAGTTATTCAAAAAACAGTCACACGCACGGACTTTTTGGACGGGCTATAGTTGGAGCAGAATTTAAAATAAAATTGAAAACTCACTACTAGTCTACGAAGTTTTATAATTGCACATGAAATAATTCATTTTGTATATATACTTATTGTTTTTTCGTATATATTGACGTATGAATTGATTTTTTTCCATTGTTTTTTTTGTATATTTCAATAAACAACCCCGAAATGGCTGACCATATAAATTTCAATGGTTATCTTTCTTTTTCATTTGACATGATTTCTAAAAACAAGACTTTCTCTACCAAGATGAGATGATAAAAGAGAAAAGCGCTTAGCAGATTGAATGTTTCATTGTTCTTCGAGAAAAAATTGCTAAGTGTTCCTATAAATTCAAATAAAAATCTTCTGCTTTTCTTCCTCATTTAAACAAAGAACTTCCTAATAAACTTCTGACTGTTGAAAATCTAAATTTGATAAGCCACATATGGTTCATTTATCTTTGAAGTTCGTGTTTACTTTCAAAAGAATGAGAAGATCGATAGTCAAGATCAATGGTTTATAAAAAAAACAAACAAGAGTAGATGTTCTCTATTGAATTTGGAATAACAAATTTCTATTTCATGAATTCTTGTTTAAGTCATTCTTGTACAGAAAAAGAAAAATTTATCAAATATGTAAACGTTTTCTTCTTTTTTTTTTTTTTTATAAAAATGCATGTAAACAAACAGTCGATCTATCTATTTTAAGCACTCTTTATTCCGACTGCGTAAGTCAAAAGATAAAAAATCTCAAAGTACACATAGATAAATATGTTAAACAAATTTCGTGTATTTTGAGTAATAATCAATTGTTTTGATTACTTGAGAGGACTTCTAATGAGCGCCTGTCGAAAATTCATGTAAAAACAGATTGAAAAAAATTAGATTTCCATCAGTTTTTCTTCTAATCAAAAATCGATTGAGATAACACTGTTTTTATCTCATTTTAAAGCAGATTACTTGATTGTTCATTCATTTAAATATATTATTCATTTTTTTATTAGTTTTAATCGAAATGATCACAAATCATGTTTTTCTCTTATTTTAATTTCGAAATTCAAATTTTTACTTTTTCTTTTCACACACCTTGACTCAATAAACAATAAGTATAATACTTAACTGATCTATAAGACACAAGTTACACTTCCAGATGGCCATTTCAATTTAGACTTACTATCCAGATAACACAAAATACCGATAAATTAAATTCGAATCAATTATGTTATGTTTTAGTCGATTGAGATATATTGCTCTGTATAGTTTAAATTTTTCATTAAATTATCTTATTGAATTTTATTAGTAAACCTGTTTCAGAATAGTGTTCAAATTATTATCATCAATTGATAAATAAAAATGAGCACAAATCCATCGAAAAATCTATGAACAAGATGAAGCTTCACTTAGAAATATCATTTTCTGACGTAGTTAAAAGTAAGATTTTATTAATTATGATCGACATTTCTACTCGATAATCATAGAATGTGGGAAAGGATGTGATTCTTAAGATCACATGAATTGACACAGAAAGAGATCTACACCCATATCGCTACAAAACCATCAAGAAGCCTCACCTCTCATGAATTCATATGATCATTGAGATGCACAAAATTTAATAAGAAAATATATTTGAGTGCCAGATTATCACGTGCTTCACTCTGGAATTATTCAAGTCATTCTTTTTTTAAATGTTTAATAACTTGAACTATATTTTTTGTTTTATAATCTCTCAATATACTTATTTCGTATAGCAATCTGATACTCTTCTTTATCCATCTCAGTTCCATACTCAAACATATATTAACAAAACATTTATATCAATTAAAAGTTGTTAATGATAGAGGACTACAACATGGTTTATTGACGAATGATTTTTTATATTATATTAAACAAGTTGAAAGTTTACGTGGGCTTAAAATATTAGAATTATGTGTTGATGAGACCTGGATGAAGAAAGTTAATATTATACTTTGTTTTTACTATCAATATATATAATTGAATTATATCAACCGGTCAATGAACTAGAGATAGTAATTTTTCAATAATTTGAAAAATGATTGAAATTGACAATAAATATTAAAAGATACATCAATCGATTGACAAATCTCGAATTTATTTTACTTTGTCATGATTTTGTGTTAGTTTTCTAAATATTGATTCATTGATTAAAGCAATGAAATATAACTGTTACTTTTTACTATACAATTTTACCTATTCAATAGGAAAATTCATTCATTTCTACAGTTTTCTCAGTATAGTATGAAAGAAAAATTGCATGATAAATAGAAACAAATATGTTTTATGTGATCTGGAAATGTTTAGACTAGGACTCTTATATTCATCCGTAGTCACATTGCAAAGAAAACAAAAAAGAAAGATAAGGTAACATTATTTTCATAAGACAATGTATCCAACAACAACAATTTTAAATGTAATATCGAGCAGTACCACCAGTGAGTTAGGTTGCTTTTTCATTCACTTCGTTGCGTTATTGGCCGCTTATGAAAATTCGAGCGAGTAAAGGAATGCGAAGACTACATTCAACATGAGAATTAGGACCGAATCATATTCATTGTTGAAGTCAATATGGCATTCGAATCTTTTCGTCACATTCACCATTTATTTCTTATCACATCTCTCTATGTTGTTGGATCTATAGAAAAGAAGAGTGATAAATGAACCTTCAAATTCGACAAGCAAAAAAAGATTTTTCTGAGAAAAAAAAAGGGTGTTCTTCCGTTACATTTTACTTAGAACTTCGATGAAATATGCTTAAAAGAAAAGAAAGTCTCAATGACTATTAATTCAAAAACAAAAAAATGACGAGCGTTTATAAATAAACTATTCTAGTATTTTATTTCAAAAGAAAATTAAGAGTTGCTTCATTTCTTTTTCTCTTCTTTCAATTTAAATTAGTCTCAGAGATAATCGACGAATAAATAGAATGCAAAATATTTTCGTAATATCCACGCATTTCACAGTGGACACAATACTTTTCTTATTCAATTGTTTTTATTTTATGATTAGTTTTCTTCTATTGTTTGTATGATTTAAATGAAATAATTCAAATATTCTTTTATTTATTAATAAATAAATCGAAAATTTTAATCATATAAAAAAGACAGAAAAATTTAACGCCAAGTTCGAACATCAGATGAATGTAGACGTTTACTATTTGTTTTCATTTTACTTTGACTACCACTATATTTTTTTTTCAAATAATTGTGAATGTTTTCAAGCTAAAAGAAAATAAGAAAAGCATGTTTTGAAAATAAACATGTGTTTATTTAGTATTTCTTTCTCTATAGATTAATTTTTAAAAAGTTCTCTTTATGAATACCTCATCAACAATTTCTCCATAATCCGGTCGTTCAACTCGTTTCGCTTTTAAACATCGATACATTCTAGAATAATACATTATATATATATATATATAAGAATTTCATATTAAAATCATACAATTCTTGAAGAAGTAGTGGAGCATCCGGATCCATTTCTCCAAGATCTATACGTAAATCTCTTATATCTCCTTCGACATAATTTTCAAGTTTAGCAATTAATTGTGCAGTACTCGCTGCAGCAAATGGTATTTTTCGAGGATGAGTTAAAAATTCAATAAGAATACAACCATAAGACCATACATCAGAATAATTATCAGGTTTAGAAAAACGTAATCGTTGTGGTGCCATCCAACGAAATGCACCTACAGCTTCATCAATTTGACCAGCTAATGATGCATTAATATATCTATAAAAATTTTCATTTTCATTTTCATTTTATGTGATTTAATTTTTAATCAATATTTACTTCTCAATCATTTGTACCGTACCAAAATCAGATATTTTTGCTACTGTATGATCACGTATGAGTAATACATTATTTGATGATAAATCTCCATGTAGTAATGATGCATCATGTAATAGTTTTACACCACGAGATATATCAGTTAATAATCTAACACCTTGAAACCAATTCATTGGTATATACTTATTATTACTATCATGTAACCAACTATTTAATGTTCCACCAGCCATATATTCCATAACTAAATAATATTCATGAAAAATAAAGAAAACAAAGAATTTTTATTCATTATTTACTAAACATTGCTGGATCTTTACAATAAGCAATAGCTTCAACAACATTTCGATGATGAAAATTTCGTAATTTTTTAAATTCAATTAATGCTTCTTCGAAATCTTCTTGACGTAAAGGAATTTTAACTGCTACTATTCGACCTCGAAAAGTACCTAATAATAATAATAATAAGTAAAAGAAATATTTCTAATTTTAAATTTTTATAATTTAACCTTCAACAACTTTTCCAAAACCACCTTCTCCAAGTTTTCGACCTTGAATAACTTCCTATTACATGGTATTCATTAATGTTTAAGTTATAAATCAATATTATACATACTGATCCTTTGATAACGGGAATTTCTTCTGCTTCAAAAGGTTTTTTTATTTTATGCTTATTTAAATTTTTAATATTTGTTTTTGATGGTTTTTTTGATCGTTTTAGATTAACTTTCGATAGCTTTTTAACAACTTTTTTATGAAGTTTTTTTGGTTTATTTTTATTTCCAGTTGATTTTAAAGTTGTTTTGGATTTTTTTTTATTTGGTTTTGATTTTTTTAAATTTATTTTACTTTTCGAATTTTTTGAAACTAATTTTTTCTTAATACTACGTTTTTTTATCTTATATTTTGCTTTTTTGATACCAACTTTTCTTATACCGCGACCAACTGATTTTTTTTTAATATTCTTCTTCTTGTTTTCACCCGTAGATGATGCGCGTATTTTAGGTGATTTGCTAGTTGGTTTATGTTTTCTTTGAGCCATATTAAATGATGAATTTATTTGTTATTTAGAAGTAAATAATGAATTGGATTGAAGAAAATTCGGGCGCTCAAAAACAAAAATAAAAAGGACAAATATAATTTATTAAAATGATATTCTACTTGACGACAATATAAAATTGAGAAGGTTTTAATTATTTTGAAATTATTTAGTAGATGTATAAATTTGACATATGATGACTTCAAAGAATGGTTGAATTTCTTATTCATTTTGAATTTAAACTGTTATATGTATATATAATCTTCGTTATTTTGAATCTTTCATGCTAAGAGATTATTAAAATTGATTTGATTAATTTCATCGATTAGGATCTTGAATTATTACTAATCATAGTAATCAATGATTGATATAAGTTATCTAATGATATTTCTTCATATTTCTACGTACAAGATAGATTAAATTTAAAAAAATCACATATTAACGAATGAAGATTATTCTGCAGCAACTTTATTAATTTATTCTTTTCATTTAATTATTATTTAAATGATAAATAGAACGGCTATAATCACAATAACTTCATACAAGTCAATGTTTCATAGAACTTACTGGGATTATAAAGAGTATATTTTCTTGTTATCAATGAGGAAAACAATATATTTGTTATTATACCTTTTCTTTTTACAACACCAATAAAATATTTATATCGTTCTTTAATTTCTCAATAATGTATTGAATCAATATACCAAACTTCTCTCATAAATCTAATTAAATTAATGACAACATCCAATTCTAAATACTTATTGACAAAAGTATTGCTTCATTATTTTAAAATAATGATCTTTCTACTTTTCATTCCCATCATTAGATACAAATTCTGTTTACTTCAATTCGAGAATGTTTGTATTATCATTGATACTATAATAAATGTGCCAACAGTGGCAAATTAGCATAATTTATATTTCTATGAGCTTTATTCAACATATGAATTTTGATTCTTTAAAAAGAACAAAATAATTCTAAAACAATGATTCTATTCTCTATGTGTATTAATTATAAATGAAATATCAAGTTATCAATCTTTATTTCATTGTTAAAGAATAGATTATACATCAATGATTTCCTATTATTTTTATTTTTCGACTTTAACATCACCAAAGACACACTCGCGAACAGAAAAAAAAAAACTCCATAAGAACGTATTATTATTATTTTTTTCTTCTAATTCACACACAAACATCTTTATTATTATGTCTGCATTTCGAACAGTGTATGACAAGAAAAAAAAAATCCCACACAATTAAACATATCACTAGTAAACGTTAACTAGAGAGTATTAATAATAAAGTAAGAAAAGGAAAAAAAAAGAAAAAGAACGTCAAAAGAAAACGAGAAATATGAATTTAACTTCTGTACATCAATCCCCCCTCATCTCTTATTTTCATTTTGTTAATAAACATGTTGCTAATGCTACAGCTTGTATAAAAACAAAAGGAAAGAAACAAACAGCAACAGCACAAAAAAAAAATAATAATGTATAACAAAAAGAAAAAAAAAAGAGATGATTGGACCATCTCTCATGAATATTAGGAAAATACAGAATTAAGAAAGAAAGAAAAAAAAAAAAAAAAGGAACGATACGTCACAACAATATGAATGCGAGCGCATACTGTAAGGAATCGTAGAAAAAATTGACTAGAGATGAGCAAGGAAGACTGATCGATTTTTTTTCATGGATACATTATATCTTCAATTTTCTTTAATAATTCTTTTGTATATTCAATCGCTTGTTCAGCTTGAGCTAAAATAAAAAAGAAAAACAATTATATTAATGACTTATTTTCTAGCAAAAACGTAGTTTTTCATAGAAATATTAATTTCTAATACTAAACCAAAAAACTTCATCGACAAAAAAACTAAAATTCTTGACAGAACATTTGTCATGCAAAATGCATAGGGATTTCTCATCGTAAAATTTTGTTGCAAAATTTTTATTTGAAAAATTAATAAAATGTTCTTATTTTTCTCTTACAATGGAGCTGTTTGTGTCGTAAGTTGAAAAGACCAGATATTTTTGCATCAAAAGAAAGCTCTCACCGCCAAACTAACAAGGCTAAAATATTAGCTGCTGTTGGCTTGCCTAGAGGGGGATATTGAGATTTTAAATTTAGGTACAAAAATGAATCAGGAAATGTTTTCTCCACTATTATCAGGACAAAACATAGTGTTGTTCGAGGCGATTATGGGGTTTGTAGGGTCCCTCTTTCATATGGCCCGAACAACACTATGTTCTGTCCTTATAATAGCGGATTTAATTTTCCTAGTGGTTGATAAGAAAAGCTGTTTCCATGAGCTACAGGAAAAATTTACCCTACTATTATAAGGACAGAACATAGTGTTGTTCGGGCCATATGAAAGAGGGACCCTACAAACCCCATAATCGCCTCGAACAATACTATGTTTTGTCCTGATAATAGTGGAGAAAACCTTTCCTAATTCATTTTTGTACCTAAATTTAAAATCTCAATATTCTCCTCTAGGCAAGCCAACAGCAGCTAATATTTTGAACCTTGTTAGTTTGGCGGTGAGAGCTTTCTTTTGATGCAAAAATATCTGNTCGTCCATTATTTCTTCATTTTGGTTTACAAGATATTCCTCGTTCTTTTAGTTGATCTTCACTTGTATGAAATGCTTTATCTTGAGTTGTATTAAATAATATATCATTTAAAGAACGAGGAATATCTTGTAAACCAAAATGAAGAAATAATGGACGAAGTTGAACTTGAATTTGTTGAATTTGTTGTTCAGGATCTTAATAAAATAATAGTTTGATGTATATTTTTTTAAATATTACTTTCTATTTCTATATACTTAATCCTGTTAAATTAATCGTGGCACTTGCTGTTGTGGATGCTTTTCGTTCTGAAACAAAAATTTTATTATGAATGTTTGCATAAACTAACCGATGTTTCATAATGATTGAACGATATTAACAATAATTATTATATATTTTACTCCCTTTTAATTAACAAATTTGAAATATTTATGAACGCTCTACAACGATGATATATTATTTATGATCCATATTGATGAATAACTTCACAGAAATGACGATAATTTTCGTTCGGAAATAACTAATATTTTAGTGTCAGACACGCATACATGAAAAAAGACACTGCATTACATCGATAACTATAGACTTACGTTCTTCAAGTAATTTACTTCTTATTGCTAGAATTTACCTAAATGATTCAGATTTAATTGAATGTCAAATAGATTTAACAATAAAACAAAATTGTCTAGAGTTAGCATAATAGAAATATAATGGATATCGGCCGTTAAAAATCGAGACCAGTTCTAGATCTGTAGTGCAGGTCTTAAATGGTATTTTGAGAGTATATACTAATGATACTAAATTTCTTCTTTGACATACACTCAATTTAATTATCATAGAATTCAAAAGTAACTTTAATTATTTCATAGATAATAATCGACAGCTATGAAATAGTTTGAATCTTAAAATATACACTAGTGGACTAAAGTCTAGACCCCTTCTCCAATCGATCTCGGTCATTGTATGTGCTGAAGGTCTGAAAATTTGTGTGCACGTATTTCAACAGAAATGTAGGTCATTGGTATTGCGGTGTCGTTATGCATAATTACGAATATAATTTATGTTTCATTTCTCTTTAATGCAAGATTCGTTTCTGAAACTTACAGGTAATAGTGTCTAACTCTAGAGGAAGCTTCTAAAAACGTTTGAACTCATTTCATTGAACTATCATTGAATATTAGTAATCTAGATAGCTGAGACATAAAATTGCATATCGAGTAGTCGGATGACGCAAAAATATTCTTTCTTTTCATAGTTATGAGGCTGACAACGAAAATACTTACCATCCATCATAACTCCTTTTGTCATTAGTCAATAACGGCACTGCAATGTAAATGACCTACATTCCTGGTGAAGTGCATGTATTTAAGTTTTCAGATCTTCAGGACATATCATGAGTGAGATTGGTTGGGACAAAAACTTTTGTCCACTAATGTAGATTATTATACTAATCACAATCTCATATTTATAAAATAATATTTACTATTCAAATTATAAATTCATTATATATACTACAATGATCGTACATTCATTAGGAAATATTTGTTAGATTAAATTTATTTTGAAACTTACCGTTAATTATAACGTTAAAATTCATAAATTGTGTTTGTACTTTATGTTTAACATTTGCAACATATTTACCGGCATGTTCAAATTGAGTATTTTTTATAATTAAACGATGATTACCATTTGGAGATGATTCAATTAGAAAATATTCATTTGATTTTATTTCTTGACCATTTCTTGTCCATATAACTTGGGGTAATGGTGTACCTGATGCTTGACATTCAAGTGTACATGTACCACCTTGACTTACACGAACATCAACTGGTACTGATGATTCATCAGCTACATCTAATCAATTCATATTATAAAAATTCAATTGTTTAATTTAAATATTTCATCTTACCTCTAACAGTGACTTGACTGATTAATTCAGTTGTACTTATTGCACTTTGAACAACTGCCTTAAAAAGAAAAAAAAAAAAAGAAAAAGAAATTTGAAGAAAAAAAAGTTCTAGTATTTTATTACTTTATAGAATCCTGCGTCAGCTAATTCAACACCGAGTAATTTCAAAATATGTGTTGGTCCATCATCAATCATTACAACACGATTAGGTTTTTGATAAAGCTGTTTGTCATTATGAAACCATGTACAAGATGGTAATGGAGTACCATTAGCTGTAACCGTTATTGTAACCTCTTGTCCACGTGCTATATCGAAATCTTTTAATTTTTGTTGAGTAACTGGTGGCGCTAAGAAGAAAAAAGATCGCAGCAAAATAAAATTTTTAAAAAAATCATTGATAACTATTTTCTTTTTTTTAACTTACGAAGAACTTCAATATTAATTTCAGCTGTATGTGTACCATATTGATTTTCAACTTTACATTCATATTTGCCTGAATAGTTAACTGTTCCATGTGGAATTATAAATATTGCATGACCAGTTGTTTGATCAGTTTTAATTTCATAACCATCTTTATTTGATAAAACTTTTCCATCACGTAACCAAGTTACTTTTGGTGTTGGATGTCCTTTAGCCATACATTCAATGGTTAATTTTTCACCTGTTTTTATTTGAATAAATTTCGGTGGTGCTTGAGTAAATATAGGTGCTTGTTGTCCAACAACTCGAATTTTTTTTGTTCGTATGGAACTTGTACTAGTTGTTATTACAGCTTGATATTCACCAAGATAACGTTCATGAAAATGATAAAATCTAATACGATAAAAACCATCTTCAGTTACAATTAACTCATAATCAGATGAAGTAGATGATAATTCTTGTCCATTTAATAACCATGTTACTTTTGGTTGTGGTTTACCTAGTGCACGAATTTCTAAGAAAAATTCTTCACCTATTTTAGCTGTATTTGCAGCTGGAGAATCATTTAAATCAGCTAATAATTGTGGTTTTTGTTCTTTGACAGTTAATACAGTTTTTACTTCCAATGTTCCACCTTTATTTTTGATTAGTATAGTATAAACACCT
Source organism: Rotaria sp. Silwood2 (assembly GCA_905329745.1). Lineage (NCBI taxonomy): Eukaryota > Metazoa > Rotifera > Eurotatoria > Philodinida > Philodinidae > Rotaria > Rotaria sp. Silwood2. The sequence continues at coordinate 2,641,402 of CAJNSZ010000001.1, read as the reverse complement.
TTATCTTCTGGACGTAAATCATCAATAACTAATTTATAGGAATTATATTCTTCAGTTACAATACGAATACGACGATCAAAATGAATTTCTTGAGAATCTTTATACCAAGTTACTGTATTATTTTCACCACTGAGACGTATTGGTATTTCTGCTTGTTCACCAACATTAAATGATGTTGTTGGTTCAAGTTTAGATTCTAATTTAGGTTTAGTATGAACATTTAATGTAGTAGTTGTTTCGACTTTTTCAAGACCATTATCAATAATAGCAGTATATTTGCCTATATCAGTTGTATCTAATTTAGTAATAGTTAATGTTGTTTGATTTGGATTCTCTTTTGGTGTTTCAATTTTATGTTTTGGTGATGTTTTGACTGGTTGACCATTGAAGAGCCATGTTACTTTTGGTTGAGGAAGACCTTAATGAAAAAACAAAATAAGAGAAAGTAAAATTTAGTTGTTTTTCTTTTCTTCGTTTACCGTCAGCTTCGACAGTTAATGTTGTTTGTTCACCAAGTACACCATCAGTTGTTTCAGGTAATTTTGTTTTAACAACAATAGGTGCTGTAACATTAACTTTAACAGGTTCAGTTTCTTGTTTACCTAATTTATTCTTTGCAACTAATGTATAAGTACCTTGATCTTCTTGTCCAACATCTGTTGTAACTAATCGACAAACTTTTGTTTTTTCATCGTAAGTTATTTGTGTTTTAGGTGATGGTTTTATTTCTTTACCATCTTTCATAAAAACTATATCAGGTTTTGGTCTTCCATCAACAATATATTCAAGTACTAATGTTTCATGTTGTTTTAAATCTGTTTTATTTGGTTTTGATGGCTTAATTGATACATTATCAACAGTTGTTACTTGAACATTTGAATCAATACTTCCTAAAGGATTTTCAATATGTATACGATAATTTCCTTCATCATCAGGTTGAACTTTTCTTATTTGAATTTCATAACTTGTTGAATCATTTGGATTTGGTACAATATCATAATGATCACCAGTTAATGGTATATGAATTTCATTTTTATATAATTTAATATTTGGTTTTGGTGTTGATAAACATTTAAATGGAATTATTGCTGTTTGATTTAAATGTGCTTCACATGTTGGCTGTGGTTTTTGTAATAATTGTGGTGCTGTTTCAACTTGTAATTGAACAACTTCTTCAATAGGTGTTCCAACTGAATTTTCTAAATGTAATGTTATTGGACCAGAATGTTTTGGTGCTGCTTGATTTACAGTTAATGTACTTTTACCAGTTGTTGTATCTGTTTTAATATCAAAACCATCTTTAGGTGTTAATGGTTTTCCATCACGTAACCATGTAACTTTTGGTTGTGGATTTCCATCAAATTCACATTCAAAACATGCTTGTTCACCTTCTTTAACAGTAATAAATGGTTGTGGTTTCTTTTTCAATTCTGGTGCTTTTTGTACTTGTACTTTAATTTTTTTTGTTTTAATTTGTCCAACATCATTTGTAATAACAGCTTGATATTCACCACTGTCTTTTGGTTTTGCTTTTTTTATTAAAAATGTATATGTTTCTTCTTCTTCAACAATTTCAATATTTTCTTCAACTGTTTCATGGATTTCTTCACCATTTTTATACCATTTTACTTTAGGTTTGGTGCCTGATACTTGTATTGTTAATGGAATTGTTTCACCTACTTGAGCAGTTATATCTTTGTCAAGATCAGATTTAAGAGTTGGTTTGATTTGTTGAACATTAAGATTTAATTTAACTTCTGCTGTACCACCAATATTTGTTGCTCGACATGTATATGTTGCTTTATCGGTCATTTGAGCAGATTTAAAAGTAAGAGTTTGTGTACCATCGGGTTCAGTATGTGGAGTAACATTATCCGATGGTTTTAATGGTTGATCATCTTTAAGCCAAGTAATGGTTGGTGCTGGTGAAGCAGAGATTTTACATTGTAATTTAGCTGGTTCACCAATATGGACATTAACATCCGTAGGTTTACCTGTGAAAAATTATTGAAAGGAAATTTCTTTGGTTGGTAGAATTCACGAATATTTTCAAAGAAAATAGAGAGTGTAAATTTTAAGCTGAAGTTTTTGTGACCTTTCCTCTACCTTCACGTTAGATCTTATCACCTGAAGACAACAAGTACTAGACTACATTTCCATAGTTCTTTATCAATGTAAAAAGACACTGAACGATATTAACAATTAGTTATACTACTAATTTCAATGTTCGAAATATCGTAGCGTCTGATTTGTCTGTAAATAGACAAATATATGATAGTTAGCGATGAATTGATTTGCCACAGTCGTCATATGATTAACATAACGAACATGAACTAATCAAGTTCTAACTGTTGTGAAATACACAATATCAGTATTTTTGAGTTTATCAAGATACATAATAGCATGTTGATATAAGCTATAAATGCAATGGATTTCTACGAAAGGCTTATATATTCGTTAAATTAATAAAACAATAGAAGAAAAAACTATCTGCTGAAAATGTAGAAATCAATAAGATAGATAATTTCCTTGACATATTTTCTATTCGTAAAATGAAGTAAAAACAGATTATATAAATTCCAAATTTTAGTTTTAAAAGGTTTGTACTGACAAGCTTGGTTTTTTCGTATATGTTGATTTTTACCTTCAACTTTAGGTTTGACACAAACATCAAGTTTTGATTGTGCCTTGATAGTTTCAAGACCATTTGAAACAACAACTTCATAGACACCCGTATCAACGAGATCAACTTTAGGTAATGTTAATTTATTAGTATTTCCTTTTGATTCTATTTTATATTTAGCTGATGGTGTTATTTCTTGTCCATTCAAAAGCCTAAAATAACGAAATATATAATTTCTTTGTTTTTATTTTTCATTATGATAAATTTACCATTTAACTGTTGGTTTTGGTAATCCTTCACAATCAACTTCAAGTGTAACACTTTGTCCAACTTGTGCTACGGTATCTTTAAGTGTTGTATTAAATTTCAATGGTGATGAGACTTGAATTTGTGTTTGAGCTTCACGTGTTTGTAATTTATTTTTACATACTACTTTATAAACACCCTGGAAAGTAAAAGAAAAAAAGAACAAAATAGATTTTCAATTAAAACTACTTTATTCGAAAAAAAAAAACATTTTATTACTTTATCATCTGGCGTAGCTTCTTTAATTGTCATTGAACAAGTACCATCAGGTTTTTTCGTTATTTCAACATGATCAGATGGTTTTATTTCTTTACCATCTTTTGTCCATATTACTTCCGGTTGTGGACGTCCGCTAACTTTACATTCAAGTTTAATTGGTTGACCAACTTGAATTGTTTGTTGTTCCGGAAATTGACATTTAAGCTCTGTTGGTTCAATAACATTTATTTTACATTGAGATTCTTTATCTCCAAGAGGATTTGAAATAACAACTTTATAATTGCCTTCATCTTCTGGTTTAACATTAGGTATAACTAATTCATAAGTATCATCATTAACTTTAGTACCAACATTTTTTAATTCAACATTATCTTTAAACCATTTAACTGTTGGTTGTGGACTAGCCGATGAAACAACAGTTAAACGTAGTTCTTTACCTAAAAGACATTCTTGATCGGTTAAACCTTTGGATATAGTTGGTGCAGCTGTAACATTTAATTTAAATGAAGTTTCAGTTGTTCCAACTGGATTTTCTAGTTTACAAGTTATTGTACCACTTTGATCAATACGAGCATTTTTAGCGGTTATGACAAGACGATTATTGGGAGCATCAAATGTTTGTTCAATACCATCTTTAGGTGTTAATGGTTTTCCATCACGTAATAGAGTTATCTTAGGTACAGGTAAACCATCGACTTTACATTCAATTGTTGCTGTTTCACCTTGTTTAACTGTTGTATCAGTTGGTTTGGAAACAAATTCAGGCAATTCTTAATGAGAAAAAAAAGTAAGATTAATGAAAGGAAGTTAGAACAAAGATTTACATACTTGTAACAGTAACAGCTGTCTTTTTCGTTTTAACTTGTCCACCAGGATTTTGAACAACTGCACTATATTCTCCTTGATCTTTATCTGTTGCTTTTTCAATAATTAATTTATATGTATTATCACCTTCTTCAACAATTTTAACACCTGGTTGATTTACTGGTATTTCTTCAGTTCCTTTAAACCATTTAACTTTTGGTTTAGGTTTACCATCAGCTTGTATTGTTAAAACAATAGGTTCACCTTTTGTAACATTTAATGTTGGTTGTAAATCAGATGTAAGTTTTGGTTGTACAGCTGTAACATTCAATGATATTTTTGGTGATTCAACTTCACCAGCTTTATTTGTTGCTTTTAATGTATAGGAACCTTTATCATCTAATTGTGCATGATCAATAATTAATGAGCAACCATCAGGTTTGTCAATAGTTTTTATACGTTTATTATCAATAGTCAATGGTTCACCATTCTTAAACCATTGAATATTTGGTTTTGGTACACCAGATAATTTAACATTTAATTCAGCTGGTTCATCAATAACAACTTGTGTATCTTGTACTTTACCGTCAATTTTAGGTTTCATAAGAACATCAACGTTACATGGTGATGTTATTGTACCTTGTGGATTAGTTGCAACAATTTTAAATTGTCCACCATCTGTTAAATCAACACGATTTATTGTTAATGTTTGTGTACCATCAGGTTTTGATTCAATTTTCTGTTTTGTTGTTGATTTTATTTCAGTATCATTTTGATACCATTTTATTGTTGGTTTAGGTATACCTTGACAACGACATGTTAATGTTAAATTTTGTCCACTAATTACATCTGTATCTTGTAATTTATCAATAAATGATAATGGTGCAGTAACAACTAAATTTGTATGTTCTTCAATTGTATCAGCTGGATTTTTCGCTCGTATTGTATATTTACCTTGATCTTCTTCTTTAACATTAGAAATAATAAGACGAACTTCATTTGTTTTATCATCATGTTCAATATGAAAACGTGCTTTATCATCTAGTGTTGTAACATCTTTTTTATCTTTTAAAAATGTTATTTCAGGTTTTGGATGTCCAGAAACTTTACATCGAATTACAACTTTTTCATCTTGTACAGCTTCAATTTTAGCTGGTAAAGGTTCAATAACAGGTAATGTATGAACATTTAATTTAGCTTGACTTGTTATTTCACCTTCACTATTTTTCATAACAACTTTATAAGTACCTTCATCAGTTGGTTTTGCTTGTTTTATTTTAAGTTCATATAAATTTCCTTCTTTTGGTGTTGTTATTTGATAATGTTGATCAGTTGGTGAAATAGGTTTATCATTAAAATACCATTCTGGTTTAGGTGCTGGATTTCCACTTGATTCAACAGATAATGTTACATCATGTCCTTGAACAATACTTTCATCTTTCAATGGTTTAGTTAATTTTGGTTGTGTACGAACATCAAGTTTAGCATCGTGTGTTACTTTTCCAGCTGGATTTTCAACTTGACATGTTATTGTTCCTGTCTGTTTATCAGAATCAACTTTACGTAATGTTAAGGAAGCTTTTTGAGTTGTTGTATCGAATGTAATTGCACAATCAGCATTTGGTGTTAAAGGTTTCTCATTTAATAACCAAGTTACTTTTGGTGTAGGAAATGCAGAAAGTTGAGCTTCATATGTAACATCTTTACCTTGACTAACAGAAGCATTTTCAGGAGCTTTTAGAAAAACGGGAACTTGTTGAACAGTAACTTTAACTTTTTTAGTTTTAACAACACCAGCAGGATTTTCAACTGAAGCTTGATATTCACCTTGATCATTAATTGTAGCTTTTGGAATACGAAGAACGGCAGTTGCAGTTGTATCACCAGGTTTAGTTGGTTGTTCAATAGTAACTGGACCAACTTCATTTCCATCTTTATAGAATTTAACTGTTGGTGTTGGTCGACCATCAACAGCAAGACGATAAACAAGTTCATCACCAACATTAATTGTTTGTGGTTCAAGATCATTTTTTAATGTTGGTTTTACTTCTACATAAAAAATTTAAAAAAAGAACTATAGTAATTAAATATTGATAATGATCAATTTACCTTTAACAGTTAAATTAATTTTAGCATCAACAGATCCAACTTTATTTGTTGCACGTGCTGTATAAGGTTGAGAATCTTGTGTTGTTGTATCATTAACAATTAATGTTGATTGTCCATTATCATCAGTAACAATTTGAATACGATTATCAGGTTTTATTTCAGTACCATCAGCTTTATGCCATGTTATGGTTGGTTTTGGTACAGCCGAAAATTTAACATTTAATTTACCAGTTTCATTTAATAAACATGTTACATCAGCAGGTTTACCTTCAACTTTTGGCTTAACTAAAATTATTATTTATGTTGAATAAATAAAATAAAATAAAATAAAATAACGTACCACAAACATCAACATGAGCTGTTGTTTCAATTTTTTCTTTACCATTATCAGCTACAACTTTATAAACACCAATATCAGGCATATCAGCTTTATTTATTGTTAATATACTGGCTGGACCTTTCGTATCAACACGAGTCTTTTGAGTAGATTTTATTTCATTATCGTTGAAATACCTTTTATACAAAAAAAACAAACGATTAAATTAAACTAAGTTTCTTTTATAAACATACCAAGTTAATTTCGGTTTCGGTACACCTTCACATTCAACAGATAAAACACCATTTGCACCTTGTACAATATCTAAATCATTTAATTGACTATTAAATTTTAATGGAGCTGTTACATTAACATGTGATGTTGAATCAACTTTTCCAACTTTATTTTTAACTGATAATGTATATGTACCCATATCTTCTTCTTTAATATTTGAAATAGTTAATATACAATCATCACCATTTTGTTCAATTTTAACATGATCTGATGGTGTTATTGGTTTTTGATCCTTTAACCATTGAACATCAACTTTTGGACGACCATGAACCTTTGTTTTAAGAACAAGTGGTTGATTTAATGTTACTTCTTTATCAACTAATGCAGGTTCAATACGTGGTGTTTCTATTTAAAATAGAAAACAAAATAAACAATTGTTTTTTATAAATATTTTTTTATACATACCAAGTGCTTTAAGTTGAACTGTTGAATCAGTTTCACCAAGAGGATTTTTAACTTTAATTTGAACGGGTAATTCATCTTCTGGTTTGACATCATGAATAATTAATTTTGATGTTGTTGGTGTTTCTTCAATAATATCATATTTCTTGGATGGTTGTATTACTTTACCACCATGAATCCTTTTAAACAAAATAAAATCAATTAGAAATAATAATAATAATAATAATAATCTAAAGAAAAAACAAATAATTACCATTCAACTTTTGGTTTCGGTGAACCAGAAACATCAACAGTAAAAACTGCATCTGTATGTAATAATGCTTCTGTATCTGTTGGTTTTTTTGTAATTTTTGGTGCCGCTTAAATATGAATGAATCAATGGAATAAATATTTAAAAAAAAAATGTTCTATTACTTTTAACTGAACATGGTACAGTTTCTTCAATTGAACCTGTTGGATTTTCAGCTTTAACAGTTATTTTTCCATCATGTTTAGGTGTAACTTGTTTAATTGTTAATACTGATGTACCATTTGCTTGATCTGTTTGTACATCAAAACCATCTTTTGGTGTAATTGGTTTTCCATCAAATAACCATGTAATTTTTGGTGCTGGATAAGCATCAACTTTTGTATGAAATTCAGCTAATTGATTTTCATTGATATCAATTGGTGTTGGTTTTTCAAGAAATTCAGGTGCTTTTGTAACAGTTAATTTACCTTTTTTAGATTTAATTGTACCACCAGAATTCGTTATAACAGCTGAATAATCACCTTGATGTTCAGGTTTACATTTATTTATTTTAAGAGTATACGTATCAGATTGACTATCATGAATTATTTGAAAATCTTTATTTGTTGGAAGGATTTCTTCAGTATCATTTTTAAACCAATGAATTGTTGGTTGAGGATTTCCTGTTGCTTTTATAGTAAATTGTGCTGGTTCATCACGAATTGCATTTACATTTGTAAGATCAGATAAAATTTGTGGTTTTATTTCTTTAACAGTTAAATTTATTTTTGAATCAATTTCACCAAATTTATTTGTTGCACGAGCAATATATGGTGAAGTATCTGTTAAATCAGTCTTTTTTATTTTCAAGACATTTGTACCATCAGGTAATTCACTAATTTCAATATGATCATTTGGTTTTAATGGTGTATTTAAATCACTTTCTTTATACCTAAAAGAGAAAAAAACATAATATAAAATTGAGAAATAAATGAGAGAGAGAGAGAGAGAGAGAAAGAAAAGAATAACACACCAGTGGACAGTTGGTTTAGGTATTGCACTGAATTTAGTACGTAATTCAGCTGGTTCATTAATTTGTACGGTAACATCATTGACTTTACCTTCAACTTTTGGTTTAGCTAAAGCAAAATAAATATTTAGTAGACAAGAATATTCATTTTGAAAATAAACATACTGCCAACAGAAATATTTGCTTTTGTTTCAATAGTACCATCAGGATTTGTTGCAACACATTTATATGTTCCTTGATCAGTTAATTCAGCTTTTGGTATTGTTAATGTATGAGTATTTTGTTTAGATTCAAGTTTAGTTTTAGGAGTATTTTTAATTTCTTGATCATTAAAAAGCCTATTAGAATAATTAAAAGAAAAAAAAAACACAATGTAAATGCTATTGCTAATCATAGGAAGACTGTTTTATTCAATCTATTTTCAAACATATTTCTTCAGTATCCGTTTACTGAATCATCTAGAAATGTAGCAACAAACTAGTTCATATATTAAAACGAGATACTATTAATATACGATCCTTAGTTGTATATCAACAATATCTGTTACGATCTGTGGGGGTACAAATTTCTACCCTATATACTTCAACATTCGTTTTAGATCGTATTTTCACAGGAAAAAGTCTAGACAAAGAAAAAATTATTTAATATACCATTTAACTGTTGGTTTTGGTATTCCATTTGTTTCAACAGTTAATACACATGGTGATTGTGAAAGAACATCTTCATCTTTTAATGGTTGAACAAATTCTAATGGTGCTTTAACTGTTATTGTTGAATTAATTTCGTTTTGTCCAACTTTATTTTTAACTAATAATGTATATTTATCTTGATGATCTGTTTCATCAAGTGATTTAATAAATAATTCACATGTACCATCAGGTAATAATTTTATTTTATGTCGATCATCAGGTTTTAATTCTTTACCATTTTTAAGCCATGTTGTTGTTGCTTTTGGTCGACCACCGATAACTTTACATTTAAGTGTAACATCAGAACCAATTGGTTGTGTTACATTACCAAATGGTTGATCAACTATTGGATGTTCAAGAATTGTTAATTGTGCAGTTGATTCAACATGACCAAGGGGATTTTCAGCTAATACACGATATTTACCTTCATCAGGTATTTTAGCATTTTTAATAATTAATGTTTGAGTTGTACCATCCGATTCGATAATATGATTGGCATCAGGTTTTATTGGAACATCATCTTTTATCCAAGATATTTTCGGTGAAGGTGAACCTGTAATATCAGTAACAAAACGAATTTCATTATTGACCATAACTTCTTGATCAGTTAATTTCTTGGTAATAACTGGTACAGCTAAAAATGAAATTAAAATTGTTCTATTTTGTTTTATTTTGTTTTGTGATAAATAAATTTACTTTGAACATCAAGTGTTACTGGTGCATCTGTTGTGCCAGCTGAATTTTCTACTCGACAGATAAGTGGGCCAGCTAGTTTTGGAGTTGCACCTTTATGTTTAAGTGTTATTTGACCAGTTTTAGTATCAAATTGACTTTCAAAACCAAGATCAGGTGTTAATGGTTTGTCATTTTTAAGCCTAAACAAAAGAAAAACCAATCATTAAATATTCAATTTTTTCTTTGAACTTTTTTACCATGTCACTTTTGGTTGTGGATAAGCATCAATTTGTGCTTCAAATATAACTGGTTGTCCATCTTTAACTGTTTGTGATTGTGGTAATTTAATAAATTCAGGTTTTTTCTGTACAACAACTTTTGTTTTCTTTGATTTAACTGTTCCACCTGGATTTGTTGCTTGTACTGAATATTCAGCTTGATGATCAGGTGAACAATTTTTTACAGTTAATGTATATGTTTGTTTATTATCAAATGTTATTTGATAATCTTTATTTGTTGTTGGATTAATTTCATCATTACCTTTAAACCATTTAACTTGTGGTTGTGGTAAACCAGTTACTTCAACTTGAAGTTCTAATGGTTTATTTTTTTCAATAATTTGTTGTTCGGGTAAATCACGAACAATATTTGGTTTAATTGAATTAACAGTTAAATTCATTTTCGCTTCAACTTCACCAAATCGATTTTTAGCTTTACATGTATATGTTGCTTTATCATCAAGTTGTGATGGAGCAATTTTTAATGAATGAACATTTGGTTTATCTTCATGAATTGTTATGCGCTTATCGGGAACTATTGGATTATTATCTTTAAACCAAGTTACTTCAGGTTTTGGAAAACCAGAAAATGTACATTCAAGTACAGCTGGTTGTTCAACATTGACTGTAACATCATTAGGTTTACCTTCGACTTTTGGTTTACCTAGGAAAAAACAAACAAAATAATTAATAAAAGAAAAACGAAAAGAAAATACATACTGCCAACAGTAAGAGTACATGTTGTTTCAACAGTTTTACCAGTACCATTATCAGCAACTGCTTTGTAAACACCTGTGAGAAAAAAATAAATAAATATTTAAATCAATAAAAAACAGAAAACAAATAATGTACCAGCATCAGTCTGATCAGCACGATTAACTGTTAATGAATGAACATTTTGTTTACTTGATATTGTTTGTTTTTGTGTTGATTTAAGTTCAATATCATTAAAGAACCTATTTAAAATAAATTTCTTTCTTTTTGTTTTTTTTTTCTTCTATATGAAACTTACCATTTAACATTTGCTTTCGGAATACCTTGTACTTCACAAGTTAATGTTGCATTCTGTGTATTAAGTACATCAGTATCTTGTAATGGTTGAATAAATTTTAATGGTGCTGTTACAGTTAAATGACCATCAGTTTGATTTGTACCAACTTTATTTTTAGCTATACAAGAATATAAACCATGATCATCTTCATTAATATCTTTTATTATTAATTTTGCATTGCCATCTTTATCTATAGGTACAATAGAATATTTTTTATCATCAGGTTTGATTTCTTTTCCAGCTTTTAACCATGTTAATGTTGGTTGTGGTGTACCATTAACTTTAACATTTAATTCAATTGTTTCTTTTGCAATAACTGTTTTATCTTTTAAACCAGATACGAAATCTGGTGCATTAATAACATAAAGTTTAGCATCTGTTTGAATATGTCCAAGTTCATTTGTTGCTTTTGCACTATAAGTTCCATGATCATTTAATGTTGTATTTTTAATAATAAGTTTATGTTGATTAGTTTTTGTGTCATATGTTATATCATATTTATTCGGTGTTGCATTTATTGGTTTACCATCATGAAACCATTGAATATTTGCTGTTGGTGATGATTGAAATTCACAAGTAAATGATGCATCACTATTAGTAATAACTTCTGTATCAGTTAATGGTTTAAGAAGAATTGGTGCAGAACGAACATTAATATTAACTGTTTCTTCAGCTGTACCAGCTGCATTTTCTGCACGAATAGTTATTGGACCCGCATGTTTTGTTGTAATATTTTTAACACTTAATGTTGCAATACCAGTTTTCATATCATATGTTGTTTCATATCCTTCTTTAACTGTAACTGGTTTACCATTAGCTAACCACGTTAGTTTTGCTTGTGGTAATGCATCAATTTGACATTCTATTTTACCTGTATCAGTTTGATTAACAGTAATTGATTGTGGTTTTTTAATAAATGTTGGTTGTTTTTGTATAGTAACTTTACTTTTTTTTGATTTAATTAAACCAGCAACATTTGTTAATTGTGCTTGATATTCTCCCATATCATCTTGATTAGCATTTTTAATAATGAGAAAATATTCATTTGTTGTTTTATCTTCTTTAAATTGTATACGTTTATCTGTTGTTGATGTTAATTCAGTATTATTTTTAAACCATTGACATGTTGGAGTTGGATTACCAGTACCAGCTATTGATATTATAAGATCTTCATCTTTTGTACCTGTATATGCTCCATTGAGATCACGAGTTATATTTGGTTTGATTGCTATAAATTAAATGAAAAAAACCGAACATGATAAAATAATGGTTTAGAAAACGTTTTATTTAAACTTACGTTTAATAACTAAATTAGCTTTTCCTTCAACTTCACCAGCTTTATTTGTTAATTTAACTGAATAAACACCTTTATCATCCATATTTGTATTATGAATTGTTAATACAGATAATGTTGATGTTTCTTGTGTAATTGTAAATCGTTGATCATTCTTTGGTATAGGTTTTTCATCTTTATACCACGTAATAGTTGGTGTTGGATTACCTGAATATTGACATTGTATACGAGCATTTTCACCAATATTAACTGCAACATCAGCTAATTTATCAACTTTTGGTTTTGTACATACATTTACTTTAGCATGTGCTTGAACTTTATCAACAGGATTTTCAGCTATGATTGTATATTCACCTTCATCAGCTGATTCACCTTTAAGAATAGTTAAAGTGTAAATACCATCTTTTTTTGCATCAATTTGATGTTTTGTTGCTGTTGATTTAAGTGGTTGACCTTTAAATAACCATGTAACTTGTGGTTTTGGACTACCAGTTACTTCAGCAGTAAGAACAACTGATTGACCAACAAGAAGAATAGAATCAGTTGGAGGTTTAACAATTTGTGGTGGACCTTGTTAGACACAAACAAAACAAAACGAATTAATCAAAAGAAGAAGAAGAGAAAAAAAAAAACTATAAAACATACCTAATATTTCTACATGTCCTTCTGTTTGTATATCTTGATATTTTGCTGTATAAATACCTTTATCTGCATCAGTAGTTGTTGGTATAATTAATCGATGAACTAAACCATTAACTTCTTCTTTAATATCTGTTATTGGTTTACCATCTTTAAACCATTGTAATGCAATATTTGGTTTATTAACCGTACATTGTAATTCACATTTATCACCACGTTTTACTTTTAAATTTTTTAACTTTTCTGTGAAATCAAATGGTTCTTCTTTAACAAATAATTGTGCACTAGTTTTTGTTGCTTCATCAAGTGTACATGTTATTGTTGAATTATTTTCATTTAATAAACAGTCTTTTAATACAAGACGTCGTGTTTTACCAATGGATAATGTTTGTGCACGTTGATTAGGTACAGGTTGATCATTAATAAACCATGTTACAGGTGCTTCAGCTTCAGATACATTACATTCAAATGCAGCATTTTTACCTTCATGTACAGTTATATTTGAAAGTGGTTTTGTAAATGTTACAAGACCGAGACGCGATGGTCGATGATCTTTACCAGTTCCTGATCTTGGTCCACCTAATCCATATCCGCCATCATCTGGTAAATTTTCATTACTACCCATACCTCCTGTTGATCGACGTTTAGCAAAACCACTAGGTGATAAACCTAATAAATCTCCACTTTGACCTTTATCATGTGTTTTTAAATGTGCATCACCAGTTAATTCGAAATGTTTTAATTGATATTGCCATCCAGGATCACCTGGACCTTTTGGTATAGCTTTACCTTTCTTTAATTTACCCCAATCAGGACCAGCTTCACGATCACGTACTAAAGCTACCCTATACAATGAAACAAAGAAAAAAAACAAGAAAATATAATTATCAGTCTAATATTATCTAATGAATCTTACATTTTACGTAAAATACTTTTATAATCAATAACTTCATCTGGTTTTGTTACAGTAAAACATGAAACAGGCTTTGTTAATGTTCCATGTACATTTTGAAGTGTAACTGTATATATACCTGTATCAGCTTGTGAACATTGATTAATTTCAAAAAAATGTGCATCAAGTTCATCATCATAATAAAGTGAATATTTTGGTGTATTTTCTACAAATGTTTTTGTTTTGCCTTTTGACCATATAACCATTGGATATGGATCACCAGATACTCGACATCCAAATACAGCTATTTGTCCTTCCAAACAACTAACTTTTTCCGGTGTATCAATAAATGCTGGTGCTTCACCAGAAACTGTTATTGTACATTTAGTTGATTTTTCTCCACCAGGATTTTTAGCACGACATTCATAAACACCTGTATCATGTTCTTGACAATCACGTATTGTTAATGTCCATGTTGCTGAACGTGTATCAAATACAATTGATATACGATCATTTTCATCAAAAACTTGTCCATCTTTAAGCCATGTTAAACGTGGTAATGGTAAACCACTTACTTTAAGATCAGCTTTTAATATTCCACCAACAGGAAATATTGCATCAGTTAAAGTTTTTGTAAAATTTGGTGGTGCTAATGCTAAAAATAAAAACAAAGAAATTAATATCTAATTAAAAATTTTAGCAAAATGACATACGAAATAATGTTAATTTAGCAACACATGATGCTTGTCCAAGTGAATTCGTTGCTGTACATGAATATGAACCAGCATCGGATGATTGTGCATTTGCAATTGTAAATATATACCAACCATCTTTAAGTTCTTTTAATATATATCTAGAAATAAAAACATACAAAACAAATATTGTCATAAAGAAAAATGTAAGAATTAAGATCATACCGTTGTCTTAAATCAATAGGTTTTTGATTAAATGAAAAAACTAATGAAGGCTTTGGATAACCAGCAACTTGTACACGAATATCAATATCACAATTTTCTACACCTTCTAATTTTTCTAATTTTTGTAAAAATACTGGTGCTACTTCAATTGTTAATGTAGCTGATGTTTTAGTTGTACCAAGTGGATTTTGTGCTGAACATACATAAAATCCACCATCTTCTAATTGTACATTTTTAATAACTAATGAATAAGTTCCTCGACGTTCTTCAGCAATTATTCGTGCAGGAGATAAATTAAAATCAATTGGTATGGCATCTTTTGACCAGTTTATTTTCGGGTCTGGGTATGCATAAACTTGTGTTTCTAATCGAGCTATACGTTTTATTGGTACAAGTAAATCTTTTAATGGTTGAACTATAATAGGTGGTGATGATATTCGAACTTCGATTTTTCCTGTTATACGACCAAGATTATTTGAACACATAACTTGATATTCACCGGCATCTTGTGCTGTTGCATGTTGAATACGTAATTGATGACTAGTACCATTCGCTGTTATTTTATATTTAGCATTTGTTACTAAATCTTCAGCTAAATGTGACCATTTTATTTGAGGAGGTGGTAAACCAAATACTTCCATATTTATTTCACAATCTTGTCCATCAACAACAGTGACTATTTCAGGTAGTTTAACAAATGTTGGAGCGACTTCAACAACAACTTGAGCATCAGATATACTTTGTTCATTACCTAAAGTAGCTTTTACACTATAATAACCAGCATCCGATGGTACAGCTTGTTTTATTGTTAAGACATGAACTTTGTTTCCTTTCACAGATGCAATTATTCGATCTGATTTTTCTATTGGTTGATTATTTTTCATCCTAGAAATCATTTAAAGAAAAAAACTAAAAAATATCTCAAAATTCAAAGAAAATTGTCAACCAAAATAAGAAATATTATTTCGCACTATGATCTAAAGTGTGTCCTCTGCTCTCCAAAATCGATTTTTGATACAGTACATAGAGCTTCCATGAAACTTTCTGAAGATGTTCGGCTAATTAAAATGCACTTTTCAAAACAAAAAATTTTCATATCTCAAAAACTAACTGTCCAGAAGGTGGCCAGGATTCATAGTACACAATAGGACTTTCAAGCTATAGTGCTCGAGTTGTTCTCATTTGAAAGAAAACTTCTTATTGCTTTCGATGAAAGAAAGAGTATTTTTAATTTTCGTATGATTTCATTTTTGGAGCCTTCAAAATATTAAAATTTCCAAAAAATCCCAGGCAATATTGTCTAGAAAGTTCATTTCGATTAATTAGCTGCAAGGGTAGTTGTAATTCTCCTATGGATATGACATTGACATTTTCATTATGGAGCTCGAAAAACTCATCATTATTTTTAAAGAAATTTCTTAAAATTGGAAATTATGCTTATGTCACCGCAACAGCTTCTTTTTTGGAGAAACTGTAGAATTCCATGAATTTACATTCGATCTGAGGGTCTACAAGTCCACAAATCTGAATCGTAGTGATCGGACGGATTTAATCTAACTGTGATAATTTAGTAGAGTGGTGGAAGAGATTTTCGAAGAACTTCTCGAAAACAATCGTAGCAGTGGCACATCTTCAGTTACAATAGATATCTTTGATATGTATATCAGATGTTAGGGGACAGAGGGAATATACTATTAGATAACATAATATAGCTAGCAAAATATGTGAACTATTGCATCAAAGGAAAAAAAGATAGGAAAGGAAGAAGATCATAGAACACTATAGAAAATACTTGATAGCACGAAAGAATAAAAATAGCCATCGATCACCGTCGCATGTGAAGAGATCGAAGTCACAAAAATAACGAAAAGTGTCTCTACAATCAAAAGTGCACTATCGACAGATTATCAAATACGGTGCAAGCTTTGAGATATTCAGCAGAACAGTGATATAAACATCATTTTTCGTCCGGCAGGTGTCTAAGACAAGACTTATTTACTAATTTCATCAAAAAAAGTATAGTTTTGCACATTGTTACACGATGTTTTTTCTCTGAAAAATACACAGGTTCTAATGTGGTTTCATTGTGAGAGTAAAACTGTCTTTTTACTACTTATAGATCAACAAGAAGATGAATTTTTATCATTACAGTTTGAAATGTTACGTTCTTAAACCTTCATTAAAACATTTAAAAAATAATGAAATTCCATGATGGACAATATTTTTACTTTTTTATTCGATGCAGTTATGCTTCTTAAGAAATGATCGATATTCTGAAAGCTTATAGAAAACTAAACAAGTTTCATATAGAATATTTATTTTTATACCACTTCATTTTGTAGTATAACGCTAAAGTCTCGCTTCACCCTAAAAAAACAATTCCGTTTTTTTTTGATGAAATTTCGTGAAAGACGATGTCTTTTGAATAACTCAAGTCTCGCTAAAGAAACATCAATGAAATTTTTATTCATGGCAGATTTAAATAGTTTGCCTTTATGATAAAAATTTCAGAGGATTAGCATTGATCATTGATGAGATATAAATGTTACGATGTAAAATAATGAAATTCTATGACGCTAGGTCATGTCACTATGGTTAGTTAACAACGTGTATGTATACAGAAAGAAAGAGGACAAACACATATGGATAATACCTTTAACAGATTTTCCTTATGGCACGTCTGGTGTACGTGCCATAACAACACCTTCCGGGTTATATCTATATGTTTATCTAAAAAAATATCCTTCCTTTGAGAAATATCTATTTTCTTGAGGTAGGATATCTTAATAGTCGTTGTCTTTTTTTTCTAGAAAATATCATTGTTTTTTTATTTTTCTATGACTTTAGATTCTTAGAAGAATATAAGTTGAAATGTAGAACAGAATCCATTATGATCAATTACTAGTTTCTTATAAACAATACTCGAAAAGAAACAACATTTCTATAATTATTTATCGATTAATTCTGAATTCCTTCCTATTGCCCTTTTTCTCTGGTCACAAATCGTTCCCTTTATGGTTCTTTTTACTCTATCTCCTCTATATCTCTCCGACAGTTTGATAAAAAAAGAATTTTTGTCTTACCAAACAATTGTTGGTACACCTTTTTTAATATCAAGTTCACAATCAAGTGTTAATGGACGTCCTTGTGTAACTGATGTATCACGTAATGGTCTTTCAAATAATGTACTTAAACCTAAAATTACAATCATTCATATATCTAAATGAGCATGTTTATTTTTTTAAACTAACCTGTAATACTAAGATCAATTTCAGTTGAAGCTCGTCCAACAATATTAATGGCTGTTATAAGATAAGTTCCCATAACATCAGCCACAGCTTTTTTAATTAATAAATAATGCATATCATTTTCTGTTCTTAATTGATAGAATTCATTTGAAGATATTGGCATTCCTTTTCGAGTCCATGTAGCTGTTGGTGTTGGTGCACCAGATATTTTAACAAAAAATTCAACACTGTCATTAGGATTAACTTCAATGGATTTTGATTTGTCAATTATACTTGGTGCACGTTGTTCACCAGTAATTTGTAATTGAACTTCACGTGAAATTTCTGATAGAATATTTTTTACAAGACATTTTATTGTACCAGCATCATTATCTGTAACACTATTTATACGAAGAACAAATAAACCACGCTCTTCAACAATAGAAATTTTACCACCAGAACGTAAAAGTTGTCCATTAAGAAACCATTGTACCTAAATGAAAGATGATTTAATAGATATATATGTATTGAACTTTAAAAAAAAAAGAAGATTTACTTCTGGTTTAGGACTTCCAGCAACACGACAATTAAATTCTACCATTTTTCCTTTAACACCTGCTGCTGATTTTGGTTCAATAGTAAATGTTGGTGGTATACCCCTCATTTCTAATTGTCCTTTTGAATTAATTTCTCCCAAACTATTTTTTAATATTAATTCATAATGACCTACATTTTCTTGTCTAAATTGTTTTATATTAAGTACATGTATATTTCCATCATGTGAACGATCAACTTTTGTAAACATATTTCCATCCTTTAAGTTTGTAGGATCAAAAAATTTACCATCTTTAAACCATTGATGTTCCGTATCATATTTTGATTTACATTTTAATGCACATGGTGAACCTAAATCAATTTGAAATTTTGAAAGACCTTGAACAATAATTGGTTTTTGTGTTATTGGTTGAGTTTGATCAACATTAGGTTGTGTTATACTTGAACGACGTCTTTGAATAGGTGCACTAGGAGTTTGTAATTCTGATTCTTCAAATGCAGCTCTTCGTTGATTAATTGATTGTGCAAATTTTTTAACCTGACATGTACTTATTGTATGACCATAGGTATTTTGTGCTTGAGCTTTAAAAACACCTAACTTTTTATGTTTAGAACTTATTTGTAATTGATGACGAACAGTATGAGCATTTAATGTTTCAGTCTTTTTATCATAACCATCTCCAAAGATTATTTTACGATCATTATATAACCAAATTAATTCAGGTAATGGATTACCAGCAATTATACATTCGAGACTAAATATTTTCGGAATAGATAATATAAAAAGATTTTAAAAAAATCAAATAAATCTATTGTTCTTACGTAAGTGGATCATCTTCATTAATAAATAATTCATTTTCAAGTGCTTGAGGGAAACTAGGCTTTCCTTCAGGTATAGCAAATGTACTGGAATGACGTCTTACAGTAGCATTTGAAGCTTCATTAAGCATTTTTTCACTTTCACCGTTACTTATATTCGAAGACAATAAGCAATTATTACTAGAAAAAAAAATAATAGTAACAATAATAATAACAATAAATATAATTTTATAGCGAAAATAGATCGAAATTGAGTTATTTTAAAATGATCATGATTGTCAATCTCAGGGACAAAGATTAGGGCTTAAATAACAACGATTAATCATAAAAAGATATAGAAGATTACTGCCTACGAGCAGTTGATCTTATACAGCACTAATACAAGTATGTTTACAAATAATGTTACTGTTGCCAAAAATAAGGTCATATGCATCTATTGTCAACTCGACTTGATGATTTACCTCTCTTGTTAAATAAATTGTATAATTGTTGTTCTTATAATTATGTTACTTTTCGCCACAAAGCAAGGATAAGCATAAGAAATGTCTAGAAAAACTTCAATAAGTTTAGGGCCTACTGTTTATACTATTTTTTTTTTCTGCATTGACTCATCAGTTCGTATATCTATAAATATCAGCACTCTGTAATCGTGTGAGTGCAGAACTTTTGTACAGTAGAACAAACAGATAACAACAACAACAAAAAAAGAAATGCTCTATTTTCTGTTGTTTGTCTCCACCCACTTTTTCGTCGTTTCTTTAACTTGTTGTTTTCTTTATCAAACAGAAGTCTTTTTTTTCTCTTCACTGTCATACTGACAACCATCATTAACCAATTCGTCTGTCTGTTTTTCCTCTTTGAGAAAATATCCAAAAGGATACATAGGATATATTCTTGGTTAGATTACGTTTGTTTTTTTTTCTCTTTCTATTCCACTGTTGACAAGAAATAACATGCCGTTATTTTTTTGTATATTGCCGCAGAATACCAACCACATCCTATCTTTTTTCAATAATACAAGTTACTGTCTACATGTTGTTCTTGTATAATTATGCGATAAATAGATGGTCAAAACACACAAAAAATAATAATAAAGCAAAAATACAATATATGCAATGGATTAGTTAATTATATATCGCTGCATGCATAAGTTTTTTTATAAGCTGTAAACGAACAGAAAAAATAATAAACACAGATATTTTTATATAGTTCTTCATTGGGAATTTTTATTATCCGTTTGACATACATGCCTATGTAGACGTTTGCATCGTTAGTCTTTATCGTATTCACCAGAATTCAATCAAACACTTTTAACAAAACAAAAAAAAAGTACAATATCTGGTCTTTCATGTTGTTTCGTATATATATATATCGATATCTTTATTTGTTTATTATCATTTTAATATCTTCAAAATGATATTCAATATGTGCAATTTTTAATAAATATCTAGTAGCTTTTATGTGACAAAGTTATCAACGAACGCAATTAGTATAATAATTGTTTGTCTTGTTTTATACAGAGATAAAACCCAAGCCATTTAACTGAGATAAATTAGTACTTAACGACCTTGGGAATAGAAAAATATGCATTTAACTAGCTTCTAGAAAGAAACAGAAAAGGAAAACTATACTTAACCAATAAGTAATTAAAAGGCTTCATTCATAAAGATATATTTAGCTCATTTGTTTCTCTTCTATGAATATTGGCATTGACAACAGTTTATGTTCTAGCCTTGTTGTTACAAGTAAAAGAGAGCCAAAGGAACTATTATGATCATCATCTGAGTATAATTTTAAAATAGACAATGAATAAGAGAGTGTTTGCCTGAAAAGATAGGATAAATGAGGAAGATTCTAAAGTTGTGTTGTTTTAAATACAAATACAGCGTTTGAACATTCTTTTTTTCCTCATTGAACTGAGTAAGAAAACACTAAATAAAGCTGAAACTAGAGATTTGCAGGACACAGGAACAAGCGTCCTTTCGATCATAACTAATGATTTCCCATTTGGGTCTCTTTTCAGTTTGATCATAATTCATCAAATTAAAAGGAAATAATAAGCCTTTACTTATCCTCATGATAAGTTATTAAAACAGTTTAATTTCGAACGATTATTATTGAAATATACGAGTGGAATGGGAAAAGCGAACAACAAGTAACTTGCTGTTCATAACTACACATAGTAATGCATTTGTGCTTAATTATCAAAGTTTATCTTTAGCAATGCAATGCAGCAAAAATGAAAAAAAAAAAAAATTTGTAAAGAGCTAACAGCAAGGAGATTAGGTGGCTTTCATCATCTATATACTATATAACATGTCTGTACATTATCAATGTTGATAATTTTTGGGTTTTTCCTGTTATTCTTTATCATACAAGTTATTCTATTCTATAAAAAATATAATTATGAATCATTGTAGTTGATAATATAAGGACCGAACTGAGAAGTTATCGAATGAGACCGCAGCAGAAATAAACCGCGATCAAAACAACAGAAAAAAGAGATTGATGAAGCCAGGACCGCAGCTATGAAGAAAAAAATTATCTCAACCCGAACGAAAGATTATAGTCAACTATTGTATGATTTTAAGTGCATTATCGTGGAAATCATATCAATCAGAACATAATTCAAGAGAGATAACCTTAAAAAGTGCTAGTCGTCGACTAAATCAATCAAAAAACAAGTATTGAAGAATTGCTTTTTGAAGTAGTACAAATAAAACCTGGAATAGTTGTTCTCTAGGCTATGATCGACGGAGAAATGAATTACTGGAACTAAAAGAACAATTGCATTGCGTACATCTCTAGTTGAAATACTTACTCATTCTTTGGAGGCATTTCAGTCTTGTTCATGATTATTTTTTTCACAGGTGTATGAAGTTGTATTGTTATAGATTCTAAAATATAATTATAATTTAGTTTTAATATTTTTCTTTCAAATGTACACACCTCGTTTAACATTTACTTGTGCAGCACTAACAGCTTCACCTAATTCATTCTTTATTATTACTTTAAATTTACCATCATAATTAAAATTTATTTTATCGATAGTTAATATTGAACTAAACGTATGAACATCATGTGATTGATCAATATGTACATTAGATGAAGGTACGAGTACATTTGATTTAAAATACCATGTTACCTATATAAATAATACAAAACAGATAATCATATAATACATGATAATATGAAAACTCTTTCCTCAACTAAATGAAAGGTCATTCGAAATAATATGAATGGGTGTGTTTGTTTGCTTTCACGTGTTAAGTGACATGTAAACATATCTTTATGAGGGTTTAGAAAAGCTACTTGAAGAGGAGTTTGTTCATGTTGACAGCCCAGCCAATCATATATGTGGTGGTAGCATGGCTGGAAATGAGGGTGCCCGGGTATTCTGTAAATTTGGATGAAGCAAATATATATGCAATATGGGCGCTGGTGTAGCTGTTTATATATGTGTGAGTGTTTGTGTACGTGGGTGTTATTGTATGGGTGTGTGGTTATGAGTGCGATTAGTTGAAAAGAACAACCAAGTGGTCACTTACAATTAAACCCACCTTAATACATACATTTGATCTTAGTATTGATTGAATTTTCATATTAATATATTATATAGAAAGAATTGAAAATTCAGTCAAGGCGCAAGCGATTCGCAACGACAAACGTTACTTATTTTTTTTACCTTTGGTTTTGGTTGACCAATGAAATGAACTTCGAGTTTAAGTTTATCATTATTATTTACTATGGTTGTTGGTTTTAGACGAAGAGAAAATTTTGGTCGAACTAATTCTGTTTCTGTATGAGTAATCGACGTGTTAGGTGATGATCCTTGTTGAGAAATAGACAATCCATCTGACGATGGACATTGATCAGTTTGTTTTTGATTGGATGATTCAATCGATACTGGTTTTTCAATAATAATTTGTTCTTTTTTCTTTTCATCAGGAATTTTTTGTAAATCTGATATGTTTTCTTCTGAAGAATTTTGTTTTTCTGATTCAGAAGGAATACTTTGTGAAATATTTTGATCAACTGATGTTATCTCTTCAGTTGTTGTTGTTGTTGTAGATTTTTTCGAAATGATTTCTGTCGTTTTTTTCTTGTCGATAATTAATGGTTTTTGATTGTTATCAACAGGACTATGTGATATAATTTTTTTCTTCTTTTTCATTAATTTAGATTTTTTATCAGAATCAATTTGTTGTCGATGTGAAATTGTTTGTTCTTCTTTTTTATTTTCAAATTTTTCTATTATTACATCTTCAACATCATCTTTTTTAATTGTTTGTAATGGTAAAGATATTAATGTATTCACTTCATTTTCTATTAAACTAAAATTTTCTACAGTAGTTGGTATTTTTGTTAATGTTAGATCGAGTTTAATTTCACTAAAATCATCAATAGCAGCATCATGTTGTAATTTTTCGGCTACAGCAAGAGTAATTGAAGGTTTCTCCAATGATGTAATTAATGTAACATCTGTTTTTGTCATTTCATTTAGAAATTCTGATTCAACATCAAAGAATTCATCAAAATCATTTACAATAGTAACTTTGTTTGAATTCTCTGTTGATGAAGATAAAATGATTGGTATTATTTCTGTAGTACCTTCAATATGAGTAACTTTTCTTGGTTCGAGTGAAGCCGAAAGAACATCTTGAACAATTCTATCTGGTATACGTTGCTCATCTGTATTTGTTGTTTGATCTGGCATTGTTGCAAGTGGTAATAAATCTAATTGAGCTGGAACAGATAAAGATTCTATTGATTCACTCGGTAATTTTTCATGAATAATAGTACGAAATATAATAGAAGACTGTTCACTACTCCAAGTATCTAAATACATAAATAGAAAAATAAAATTTACTATAAACATTTTTTTTTTTAAATTCTTTATGATCTTATTATACCTTGTATTGTTTGAATAGATGAATTTACGGATGAAATTTCTTCGGTTGTAATAATAATAGCTTCAGGTTTTTGATCATCTGAATATGTTTTACATGTTGGTATATCAATATAATCAACAATTTTGTTTGATAAAATTTCATATGATTCTTCAGTTTTATGTATATTTAATGTTAAAACTTCTTCTTCTTCTACAATATCAATGAATAAAGTTGGTTCTGTTGAAAGTAAATTACGTGAAGTTGATTGTATTGAAGAATTGTTATCTGATTGATTCAATGACAAATGAATTTCAATGTTGTTTTCTGATAATAATTGTTCATTTGGTGCTTGAGTATCGATAACAAAAGTTTTTTTAGCTTCGAATAATTCATCTTCTACATGAAATTTTTCAATTACTTGATCGATAATATTTGATAAATATGTTGAAATTAGAGTTTTGTTTTCTTCTTGCTCTTTCATAATCGATATTATTTGATTAACTTCTATTGATTGTGTTTCTATTTGATTATCAGTGTTAACAAGTTTCAATTGATCATGTGATTCATTTAATAAATCAGTAAGTTCAATTTGATTTGTTAATAATTCATATTCAAACGATTCTAAAGATTCAATACAATCACTATTATCAAGATTAACTGAACTTTCTTCAATGATGATTTCATTAGTCATAGTATTCGACTGTATAATTAATGTAGATTGATCATCAATTTCATTTGGTTCTTGGTAAACTATAAGATTTACATCAAGAAATATTTCTTGATTTAAGTCATCAATTAAAGAAATATTTCGAATACTAGTTGAATTAATATCTAATCGATGGCTTATATATGGTTCATCGACATATTCATTTGTTGATGGAAGTAAATGTGAAATTTTTGAAATTTGACGTGGTGATGATGATGAACATGTATCATTATCAGCAATAATATCAGACCATTGCTCAACATTATGTAGAACTTCATCGAGTGAATTCGATGAAGAGGAAATAAGTTGTGATTGTTCAGTTGTACTGAAATCATTATCTATGATTGGAGACAATTGTTGTTGGATAAGGTTCATGGTAGAAACTTCTAGATTAGGAATAATATTTGGAATGTCCTCATAAATATGTTCTTCAAGAATATCATCAATGGGTGGTGGAGGTGGAAGTTCAAATTTAATTCGAACTGTTGAATCACGTCCCTACAAAAAAAAAATTTCATATCGAATATCTAATATATATTAATAAAGTTTTCAAAAACAACGAAAAATTTATTTAATATCTATTAAAATATATTATAGTCTTACACTTACATTCTTTATTTGATAATTATTCATTGGAATTCGTGGAACAACATCTTCATTTTCAAATTGTTCAATTGATTCAACATTTTCGAATTTAATAGATGGATCAAAATATGCAATATGTCGTTGACCATATAAATCTTTGCCATTCAATATATCAATTTTCATGGTTTCTTTTTCTTCATTTAATCGTTCTTTATTGATCTATCCAAAAAAAAAAAAAAACGAAAAGTACAAATAAATTATGTATTAAAAATAAATCAACAAAATTTACTAATGGTAACGTCAGTTTTTCATCAGTAAATGACATAGATCTTGATGATTTTCCATTATAAATCTGAACTTTAAGATCGTCATATTCTAATGATTCACTTGATGATGTATCATTTATTGTTGAAGTACTACTTTTATGATATGACCCATTCGAATAAAAATGACGATAATCATTACGATATTCTTCTGTTTTTTTCGATTTTTCACTTAGTATTTCTTGATATTCTATAAGAAAAAAACATATATATATATATTCGGCATATTCAGTTATCGGTCAACTATACATGAGGAGGATTCAAACTTAAAAGTAAAGTAAGCTGAGTTTACCATTGACAAGAGAACCCATGCTTTTATATTGAGCAGTATTTAGTCTTCTGGACATGTGAAATCTTTCTTAGAATTGACAATTCAACAATTAGTGTAAAAGATAGTAGTGAAATACATCGTCTAACAAGAATCGATCAGATAAAAAAAAAAAGCTTTTTCAACATATGACCTTTATACAAATGCTAAATGTCTATGAACCAGGATAATGCATTCAAAAATCATCTCTTTTGTTGATGAAATTCCGTAATGAATATTATCTTTAGTTTGTTATTCGATGCTGTAATGCTTGTTACGAAATGACCTAATATTCTGAAAGCTTGTTAAAAACTCTACAAATTTCATATAGAAAGTTTATTTTGAATGGCTCAACTCTAACTAAAGAAAAAAATCAATAAAATTTTTATTGATAGTAAATGTAAATGTTCTTTATCTATAATAAAAGTTTTAAAGAGTTTACTTTTGTCATTGATGAAAGATAGTTGTAATAATGTAAGATAAAAAGAAAACAATACAATTTCATAATATTTGGCCACACCATATGTCAAATCAATCAACGAAAAAAATAATACTAATCTTTACTTACCTCGTATAGCATCATCAGTATTGTTTGTCTTAACAATAACAATTGTTTGTGTCATAGCACGTCCATAAACATTTTCAACATAGAATGTATATAAACCTTGTAATTTTGAAGTAATCGATTCAATAATTAAGATAGATGAACAATCTGCATTAACTACAAATCCATGTTCTATTGGTCGTGGTGTCTTATCATTTAAATATTGTACTTGCCAAGTACAATGACATTCATCTGATGGAGATATATATTCAATTAAAAAATGTAATTGTTCACCAGAATAGTATTGATATGAAGGTTGAAGTAATCGAGTTATTGTCGGTGGTACAAAACGCTTAAGAGATGTTGCTAATGACCATGTATTATTAGTAGTTAATTCTCTTTGAGTTGTCTGAATAGATTGTTCTTCAATTTCGGTTGTTATGTCTAAAATGTAAATATATTTCCAAAAATGACAACAAGTTCGTTAATCAACATTTTTTTAATATTTCAATCAAAATTTTACTTTTAGAAAAGCAAAATAGTACATATTGTTCATGTAGTTTTTTTTTTTTTTTTTGTTTTTCTTGTTATGATAAAAACAAAATATGTATATTATGTTGAATACTGATATTAATCTCAATCTTCAAATAACTTATAATTAAGTGTGAGAATTTTGATAGATAAGTGTTAATGATCGATCACATCAACAATAGATAAGTAAAAATAAATGATTTATTTTGAAAATTCAATTTCTTTAACTTACTATTAACAAAAAGATAAGCACTTGATTCATCATGTAATGTTCCATTATCATAACTAATATATATTGTATAAACTTTTTCATCTTGTTGTTGACATTTTTGTATAACCATCCAATAACGATTTTCTTCTGGTGTAGAACCAAATTGATATTTAAAATTATTATCATTTTTAATACATATATCATTTAAACGCCATTCAATATTTAATAATGATCGATCAATTATTTTACATGATGATACAGATATTAAACGTATTTTAGCTTCAAATCGAGCTGAATCACCACTATGTACTGTTATAGATTTAAGTTCTTGTTCAAAACCAATTTGTATTGAATCATTTCGTTTATATTCATCTTGTTCATCAATATGAGTAAATTTTAATAGAAAATCTTTATCAATTGTCATGTTTCCATTGAAAAAGGCATTCAATGACAACGAAGTCTATTGATAAAAATAGAGAATAGTAACGAATATCTTTCACTATTACATATATAAGATGAATGACAAGAGAATGTTGTATTTAGTTGATCATTGGTCAGCAGCTGTAGAAATGATGTAATCATAGAGAAGAGAAAAGAATAACGGATATCAACAATATTCTGAAACATCATCGGTTAGTAAAGCACAAAAGATACTATCCTTTTTTCTCATTATTGTCCATTTAGACTCGTCCTTTCTGTACTCTTACAGTTATTACAGATAGAGGAATAGAAGAAGAAAAAAAGAAGAATGACCGATATGCCCCTATTTTATATATAGTAACAAAACAAAAGGATAACTATTCTTATGAACTCATCTTGTTGATAGACATTGATGGACAATGTGTGACAGAAGAATATTGATAAGGAATTTTTAATCAGTGAGTATATTCAGTAGGAACAATAATGTAGTGAAAGAAATAATACTGATAGATATTTTATTCAATTGAGAATAGAAATCAAAATCTTCTAATAAATATTTCAGTTTATGTAAACAATTATCATTATTCTTAAAATAATAAATAAATTGATATCGACATTATTAGATTCCTAGACAAAAGGATATTATTATGTAATGCTTTTTTTTTTTAGACAAAACAAGATTAACATTATTCTTTTATGGTATTTTGTGAAAATTCCATTGTGCAACTTGTATTTCTGGTTTTTTTTTTTTATTTACCATAATACTCTTTCTTTTATGATGATGATTATCAATGACAGATGCACATTTACATGAACATTATGAAGATATCATTCTTAAAAAAGAAAAATTGAAGTTCATTTTACAAATGATTAACTTATTTATTTCATTGGCACTAGTTGATATATTTTTCTGATTGTGTTCATTGCTTTTCTTTTTTCATATCTGCAGACACCTCTTATCAACTAAATGGACATGATGTATAATTAATTTACATTGGACGGTTAATGAATCGTAATAGCACTGTTTATTCATTGATTGGTAATTGCTGTTCATTTTTTTTTCTACTTAGGAACACTATGTACTTGATGTCTATAAACGACATATATTAATTGAACTGTATTACAATTGTAATAGACTATTGGAATTGATAAGAATGTTCGAAAAAATAAATAAAAATGTTCAGTTATATATACTTGTTGTATTTATCATGATGTAACAAAATATTAGTAAATTGTTAATATGAGAAAAGACAAGATTGAATAATCGATGGAAGAAGTAAAAATAAATGAAAACTTGATACTAATTCATCAATGATAGAGAATGACAAGTTATATAATAAAACGTTGTGAAAATTCATTGCCGAATTCATCTATTATTTACATTGATAATTTGAAAACTTTTTCTATTGATTTGAATTAGAACGAATGTATTTATCTTGTTTCAATATCGACCAGAAGATGTATGTTGGTTGTTTCGATTTATTAATTAGCTGTTAGACATAAAATAAGCTCGTTTATATATCCTCATGGAATTATCTCATCGTGGTAGAATCATTTTGTTGTTATTGTTATTCTTTCTATGTATGTTATAACATTTTATATTCTCCAATATAATATAGATCATGTCCTGATATATATCAGAATGTCGTAGCATATTTTCAGCACGATCGTGAGTGTTAATAAGAAACGAAAGAAAAGAAAAACAGTCTAAAGTACCAGGTGACCGTTTATGTTATAACGTATCGTTAGTCAAACATTAGATCGTTGATAGATATCAGAATAAGAGCAATACAAAACTAAATATACCAGAACTCAATGTCTGTTATCGTTTTGCCAACTATTTCTGTGTCATTAACAGTCTCGAATATATATTTATAATAACATTTAGAGAATAAATATATTCTTCTAGAAACTTTTATTTTGGATTTTTGTTAAAAAGAATTTTCAAAAAAAAAGATGTATGAAAATAAGTGAAAAAATAAAAAATAAAAAAACATTATTGTTATTCATTTAAATATTTTATGTTTTACAACTAGCAGCCATTAATTGTTTAACACCTAAATATATAGAAACATATCAAAGAACTTCTTTCAAAGTATATAGAAAATTGTTTTTACCACCAGGTATGACATGTCCAGTCATATAAAGTACTGGAATTTTAGTCCAATATTTATCATCTAAATAAAACAAATTTAAATACGAAGGACAAAAAAAAATCTTTTGTAATTAAGTTTACAATTATCAATTTTTAATTTAATTTCTAATGTTTCAACAACATTATCTATACTTGTTGCTTCACAATAGTATGAACCTTCATCACATTTAAATACAGAACGTAAATAAAGTATACATCGACCTGTTGTTGGTTCATATTGATGCCATATACGGACACCTCTTGTATCAACAGGTTCACCTTTAGCATACCATGCAATAGATTTAATTCGTTGATGACGAACATAACATTCAAGAAATAAATTATCACCTGAACGACATTTATAAATTTCCGACGTACGATTTAAAAAAAGTCGTTCACTATTAGAATTCGATTTTATCATAATGCAAGAAAAGATTTACGTAAAAATGGACGATCAAATCTGGTTGATTTAATACTGCTCGTATGTGTGCGTATGGTAAG
Organism: Rotaria sp. Silwood2; assembly: GCA_905329745.1. Lineage (NCBI taxonomy): Eukaryota > Metazoa > Rotifera > Eurotatoria > Philodinida > Philodinidae > Rotaria > Rotaria sp. Silwood2. The sequence continues at coordinate 2,610,880 of CAJNSZ010000001.1, read as the reverse complement.
ATTAGGAAGCAAAAACAAGTGTGAATGGAATCATTCTCACAATAATAATAATACTAGCAACAACAACAACAAATAGTAGGAAGGATTGCTGTGTAGGAAGAAGGTCACACAACGATAAAGGTTTTCTTCTCTGCAGCCATAATCACTTCTTTCCTATCGTAATCACGTCTATTCATAAAATAATTAGTAGACTAAGAACTAGCTAACAGAAAATGAATGAACCATGCCTGCCTACATATTATCTATATCATTCAAGCATTCAATGATTAATTAAGTCGAAATGTAAGTATGTCCTTGGAATCGATGTTAATCCGGATTTTATTTTTCTATTTTTTTTTTTTTATCTCTGGTCTATTCTAGGAAAAAATAGAGTATCAATTTTCTATATTCGTTTGTATGACATCTCGACTGTTATCGCCAAATGTTAAACGGCAGGTGGATTTATTGCTCGTGGGAATATATTAGATAGATCGATTGATTGTACCCAATATCTATATGCGCAAAAACTTTGCTGATAATATGACGAATGACGCATTCCTTCATCATTTTTTATCCATAATACAACATTAATCTCTTTGTTTTTCTTGCAAAATACACAAATATATTGCTAGAAATATCAATAAACATAAGCAACGTTTCCTTAAAAACAACATTCATGATTAAACTAGTATATGGAAAACAATGACTAGATAGAATAATACCGGTATATATATATATATATATATATAGCAATTGTAAATTATCTTTATTATTAACGATAGAATTTTGTTCAGTTTCTCGTTTAATCTTTCATAATGTTATTATTATAAAAGATAACATCAAATATAATTATTGTGAAAAAAAAAAAACAAAGTTTAAGAAATATTTGCAAAACTAATTTGACTAACACAAAAAGAGAACTAACTAACTTATAGCAAAATGCACATCAAATGAAACGTGAGCTTTGGTTAAATAAATATGTCAACTGTAAAGAAGGTTATATTTGTTCTAAATATAAGTTTTATTAAGAATCGAATATCTTTTTTATTTCACTAATAAATCACAAAAGAGAATCGTACAAATCAAACATCTTATCACTCTTTTAAAACTATCACATAAATCAACATTTACATATGAATATTCCCCTATCATCACGTCATCTATTGAATAAGATCATTAGATAAAACATCATTTTAATAATATCAAGTGTTGATAATAGTTATCAACAAGCTCGTTATTTTTAGACTATTTTTTATTCTTTTAAATTCATTGATTTTTAGTAATTTACTCATTCACTTGTATAAATCTAAAATGAGATCTTCTTGTTTCTTTGTTCTTTCTTGTCGTTCTATAAGAAAGAAACATTAACAAATACCAAAATAGATCGAAAGATTACAAATATTTATCTGAATCAACATACATAGAAAAAAAGACATGTTCTGTAACATGTTTTCCTGTAATTATAAATCTGCCCTTTTTGCAAATCAGAACAAACAATAAATAAGTAAACATGTATACATTTCCTCTTGTCATTGTGAAGTGTAAAAATAACTGTTGAATGTAACATATTTTTTAATTCTTTTTGATTACTTGTAAAATCTTTAATAGTAGAAAAATAAAGAAGGAACAAGTTAACATCGTTCCACGCGGAATTTCCGGAATTTCTCGAATTGTCGGATCTGTTTCCGTTTTTCTTTTCTAATGAGGATTCATATACAATTTAAAAGCTTACATTTGACCTTGAATAGTATGATATTCTATTCTAAAAATATCTTTCTATTTAAAAAGAAAAATTCTTTTGGAATAAAATGGTATTTCTTTTTTTGTCACCAATCTTCACACACACACACACACACACATATATAGGCACGCACAAACAAGTGCACAGAGAAGAAAAAAAGAAAACGACATAGATACAATAAGAGAAAAAAATGAGTACAATTGCAATTGTATGGAAAGAAATAAAAGTTGAGTGACAAATAACAATAATAATTAAAAAAAAAGAAAAGAAAAAAAGCGTTTAAGACTGTAAGTTATGATAAAATATCAACTTCAATGTCTTCGTCACATTTTGTCAATTCAAGTACTTGATGATGTTGGGCATTAAATAAACCCGAACGATGTTCTTTAGCTGCCTGTCGTTGTTCTTTACGTTGTCGTAATTTTAATGCTTTTTCAATACGCTGATTTAATGGATCACTTTTATTTGATGATAATGATGAATAACCATCACTTTCATCATTCATTGAGCCACTATTACCAATTAAATTAAATTTAATTATATTTTTAATCCTTCTATGTTTATCATCATTCATACCAGAAAAATCTAATATAAATTCTGTTTGATATGGTAATAATTGTGGCCCATCAGGTTGTAATATTCGTATGATTTCTAATTGTTCACGACGACCAAGTTGTTCATTTATAATTCGTGTTAGATCTTCAGTTGTCGATGTTTGTTCATCAGCTGTCATTTTAGACCATAATTTGGTTGGTAATTGTCGGCCAGGATTATTTGTACGATTTTTAGCTCGACCTTTAGGGGATGATGGTGCACTACGTTGTGGTGCTGGTAATAGACTAGGTGGATTAGGAAACTGTTGAAATAATGAACGTGTATCATCTAATTCGGAAAAATAGTCATTCTCAAAAAAATCTGATAAATCCGATGTGCCAATAAAATCAGCTTCTATACCAAGAAATAAATCATCAACTACACCTGTACTATTACAACCATTGATTTCCATATATAAATCATCCGAACAAACTGACATAGATTTTGATGATGTTAATTGATTAACAGATGATTGCACGGTATTTAGAGCAGCTGTAAAATCTGGTTGAGAATTACTTCGTGACATAGATGCAAGCATATCAGAATTAAGAAATTGTTGAATTGATGTTTGACCATTATTAAATGTTAATGTTGGAGGAGGTGGAGTTTGTAATAATGTAGGATTTATTAATGTTGTTGTGGAATATGAATTATTACGCATACGAAAAGATGGATAAATTCCATCTTCAATATTACTTAACGAGGATTGCATGATCTTAAACGAAAAAAAAAAACTACACTGATGAAAATTCTTTATTAATAACAATAACAAAAAGAAAAGAAAAAGAAAAATTGATTTATTTTTTGTTGTTTATTTTAATCAGTAAACAATGTTCTTTTACACCAAAATCTAGCACGATGATCATCTGAACATGTAACAAAAGCTGCTGCTGTTGGACTATGTACAATACATTTAACAGGAGCATTATGTCCTAAACCAAGTAAACGTTGTCGTTCAGCATTTCGTGAATTCCAACAACATAATGATGTTGCTTTTTCATCAGGATAAAGAATATAATCTTCAGTATGATTAAATACACATGTTGCACGATGTTCTTGTTTAGCTAATGTACCAGCACCAGTATAATGAATTAAACAACGCTACATAAAAAAGAAAATAATAAAAACAATTAAAATTAACAAAGAATTTAACTTACAGCTGTTGATAATTCCCATAGACGAACTTGTGAATCTTTTCCACTTGTTAATAGATATTTTGAATTTTTTGTAAACATTACTGAACAAACTTCTTCTCCACCATGTGCACCATCAAATGTATTTATACAACGATTAGTAACACCATCCCAAATTTTAAATGAACCATCTTTAGATGATGTTGCATATTGTCGTCCATTAGATGCCCATTTAACACAAGTTATGGCTTTTGTATGTTGATCTTGTGGTTGTGTTGAAACAAAACATCGACCTGTTTCAACATCATATAAACGTGTAACAGGATTTTGTGTACCAACAACAAGCCAATCACCACTTGGATGAAAATTTAAACAACGTATTTGATCAACTTCATTTATTGAACGAAAGGATTTTTTTGTTGTTGGTTTAGCATATTCAAAAAATTTTATTGTATAATCACGTGAACCAGATACAAGTATTGGATCATATGGATGAAAATCTAAACAAGTTACTTCATCAGCATGATCATATAATGTACGCATTACAGGATGATTATCCAATGTTGATTCAACGGATGATGGAGCATAATCAAGACCAAAATTATTTTTTATTAACATTCTAAAAATTATAAGAAATTTAAAATTAATAAAATTTTTGTGTTTTGTATTCTTTCTTATTTCATTTACCGATCAACATCAAGAATTTTAATAGATGCATCTGCTGAACCAGTTGCAATAACGGAACCAGTTGCATCAAAAGCAGCTGCACGACAAGGTGCTTTATGAGCAGTAACATAAAATGTTTCATATGAACCAGCATCAGGACTAGTTATAGGTGAATCTGATTGATAATCAAAATCGAGACCTAAGATTAAATTTTCAAAAAAAGTTTTGTAGACAAAAACTATTTTGTAAACGACATATTTACCAATATCTTGAACATTATCAGCAACAACAATTGATGCTTTACGTGTTTGTTCTAATTCTTCTTCAGCTTTTAAACCAAGTCTTACAATATGTGTTAATCGATCAGATGGTGGACATGGTGGTGATGTCTTATAGAATCGAGAAAAAAAAAAACAAAGTTCAAAGATAAAGAAAAATTATTTATTTTCAATTTACTTGAAGAAGATTAGAAAGTGATACAGCTAATTGTTGATGACCATCATAAAATAATTGAGAAATTATCAGACGATATGTTGTTTCACGTAAACGTGTTTCACTACGAATCTATTTTAGTCTAGTATTGACTTAATATTAAAATAAGAATATTTTTTTTTTTACATACAATTTGTGGAATGTTTAATGTACCAGGTGTTGTTACTGAATCCATAACGGATTATTGTTGTTTATGGGAGAAATATGAATAATATAATGACGCAAACTGAGAAAAGAAAAAATGATTCCAAGGAGAAGAACGACAGAAAAAAAAACGACTGCAAGAGATGAAAAACTCTTATTTTCTTTTTTCCTTCCCTCTTTTGTTGTTATTTTTGTTTTTGATTTTTTCATTGGTTGTTATAAATAACTTATCTATGCTCGATCCGAGAATAGTTCTATCAACATACAGATGTCGTATATGTTCGTAGTATTGTATATCAAAGTTAATGTGAGAATAGAAAAGTAAAGAAACAATATTACAGAAACAAGAATAGTTATTCTACGATTTGTCTAGTTTATTCAATATAAGAAATAATGACTTCATTACAACGAATGAGAATAGTACTCAAAAGAAAAGATAGATAATCAAGAAATAATAAACAACTATTTGTCAGAATCTTGTTTTTCAGCTATATATTATCTGACATAATAGAGTCTTTTGTGTTTCAATATTTCATATGAAAATCTACAATATTAATCATTGTGATTTTGAAAAAAATGTTTTTCAGTTATGTTCAATTTTGTCTATTTAATTTACATAATTTTCAAAGTTTTCTTGCTTTTTATTATGTTCGTATTAGAGAAATAAGTTTCTCTGTCAAGTTAGTATTTATTATCGAGAACAAAGGATATTTTTGTCAGTTCAGAAAAATCTTTCCATGTTTTCGTTCCATGTATTATCATAACTATTGCTTGATAATAGTTTCGAATTCGTATAAATCAAATTTATAAACAAAATTCTAGTTTTTTGCTTATCATTGTTTCAGAGATACAAATGATATTAGAATTATGAAAAAAAATTTTTTTTAATTATTTTTGAGTCCATCATGATGAGAAATATTCTAGTTATTCGATTATTCACTTGTTACAAGTAACATTTATTTTTCTGCATATAAGTCTTCCGTTCTGTAATTTGCCCGCGCCATTATGAATTGGAAAAAAATTATACAATCTCTTTATCTCTGGTGGTCGTGACGTGCAGAAACAGCAAAACATAAGTAGAATTTACATGAAAAGACATTGACTGATGTATAGGATACAATTAAGGAAAAACTGAGAGGTGAACCATTTGACAACGGATTGAAACATCAAGTGTTTGCTTAAAAGCAATTCGATTTTGACATTACTTGTAACTCCGTAGCAATAATAAATTGAAATTCTAGCATAGAATAGATCTAAACGTTTGCTTGTCTTAGCGTATTATGTATATCTAGTTCGATATAATAAAAAGAAAACAACATTGAAAATAGAATTTTTCTACGACATTTTTCATATGATAATTGAAACAATAGTAGGCCAAAATTGATTGCATCCTATATCATTGAATTCATTGCATTTTAGAAAATCATTCTTCAATTGTAAGAAAAAAAAATTCGATTGCACTCATATGTATATTTAATTAGTTCACATTTTTATTATCAAATTATACCATTTTATATTATAAACATATGTATATACCCATGTGATTCTACACATTGAAATCCGAATAAAAAATACAAGGTTTTATTTAGTACAAGTACTGTTACATTTCATGATTCTACTAAACTAACCATTTTATGCATGGTCTCCAATACTTTCTTTTTTTCTTTACTTTTTTTTCTCATTCTCTTTGATGTTCATTCATTCATACTATTCCTTATGTTCATATAAGGTGCATCTTACCTATCTGCCGGCCTCCTTGTCCGTATTCACACGTGTAGTTATAACGAATAAATGAGGGACTCTGCTTTGAACAGAGACTCATACGTACACACATACAAATTATTCTCAAATCATTATATATCTCCTCTTGATTAGATCTCATTATGGCCTGCGCTTAGGATAGTTGTAGTCGACGGCCCATTCGACCGCGACACTGATTTGTACTCAATAGAACGATGACACACACTCGACTGACCATTGAATACCGTAAGATATATACACAAATATAAGGTCAAATATTGATCTATAAAAATAGATCTAAAAAAGATCAATGAATGGTACATGTTTTTTTTTCTTTTTTGTCTTCATTAAGACAAACTATTTTAACATTTATTTGAAACAAAATACTCATATTCGAATATCAAATTCAATGATACACCTTTTCTTTCGTTTTTTTTCTCTTGCGATCGTCAATGTTCATAGTCAACATTTGAAATTCTGTTGTCATTTTCTTTCGCCTTTGCGCTTCTCCACCTACTTTACACACACACTCGAAACAACTCATCGTTTTTTTGCTTCACTTTGAAAAAAAAAGAAGAAGGCCATATGTATGTATGATATATGTACAAGTATTGATGCACGCGCTCGAAACAAAAAACACACTTTATTGAGACATTGATCTCATTGAAGTAATGAGACAGTCTCACTTTCATATTTTTTTTCTATTTTTAATTGTATATTTACAAATTGAAATTGATCAACTATAAAATAGACATAGAACAGATATTGCTGCAAGAAAAATTTCGTGTCATTGACGCCTATCATTGTCTGCCAGTGAGAACGATAGAGTATCATCATTTAACAAAAATCATTGAGAAAAAAGGAAAGAGAGAGAGAGAGAGAAAGCAAGGTCTTTGCTACCTTGATTGTCACTCTATGCATGCATACTCTAACATAGTTGTAATGATATAAATTACAGTGATATCAGTGTCTTTTTTTCTTTCATGAACTACTGTCTGTTGTCTTCGTGAACTTTATTGTATTTTTTAACATAGATAATTTGTCACAAGTGTAAGTTAGTAATAAGAATAATCTTGTTAAAATGACATCGAAGAAAAAATTCTTCGATAAAGTAATAAGAAAAAAAAGAAGAAAGAATAACTATGCTCTACTATTTTTATTTCATTCACATGAATATCCAATTTTTTTTTTTGATTGCATCATTTCTGCACGTCATACATGCATATACACGAATTAGTGGTCAATCGTTGGGGTTGAACAAACGATGAGCTCCATATAGAACTAACCCTTACACACATGCTCTCTCTCTCTCTCTCTCTCTCTCTCTCAATGTATGCGAATTCTCACCTGAGGGTAATCTTATTCAAACAGCTCCCATACCGTCTTTTGTCTGTGTGTGTCATTCTTTTCTTTTTCTTCTCTCAGTCTCTCTTACTTGATCATATATGTACATATACATCTTGCTTACTTTTCCTGTTAGTGACATGTTGATACACAACTGTTAAACCAGGGCCAAATACAATTTTTAACATTCTTATATGTAAAATATATCATATTTAGATAGTGAATCATATTAATATCTTTAAAGCAAAAAAAGAGAAATCAAATTGAACACGCGGACGAGAATGACGACTGTGGTAACGACAACTAATTCTGAAGTAACGACACCAACAAGTTATATATCACGTTGGATTGCTCAAAGTCATGGAACTTATCAAAAGAAACCTGATGAATATTATTCTTCATCATATGATTATAAAACACCCCCATCACTACCAACAACAGCAATACCCATTATTAAAATACCTACAAAAACAACTTTAAATTCTCGTACGACAACATGGCAAGCACAAGCTAAGTCACGCTTGGATAACACAACTACTACAATGACGTCAGATTCATTATTAAATACATCAAATAATATTAATAATAATGAATTACAAGAAAAATTAAATCGTGTCAGGTAAAAATACAAATAGAGAAAAACATATTGTTTTTTTATGTATCTTCAATTTCATATATAAGTATATATTTATTTGATTATTTTAATATGGCTTCGTTGAATTGAATCATAGTAATAATATAATGCATTGCAATGTCCCCACATTATGAAGAATGTGATAATAACCAAAGCTTTTTACAATAGGCATCAATATTGAATATTTTCTAGAGCTTTTTCTTCTTCTTGAATTCATCAAAAAGATTATATAATATTGCGTGTGATTTAGTCGTGTGCATGTACATTCATCTCTCTCTCACTCAATCACTCAATTGAATTTACAATAGTTGTAGCCATTGACTGACTGATTCTTTACAAAAAGTCTATGTTAACAATAATAGTAATATGGTTAAAGACAAAAGAAAATGAACAGACAACAATAGGAGGATTAATGAAGAATCCTTTAACAGGCAGACATCGCATGACAGTTGATATACATATGAATAAATTGAACATTAAAAATGAAATCATATGTAATAAAATAGCTAAATAGACCAGATATTCAACTTGATTAAGTATATGATTTTGAGCACATACATATCCGTCAGACATGACATATATGTGTATAAAAGATCAAAATCTCAATTCATATATTGTTATATAGACAACTTTTGTTTTTTTTTTCTTAGAGCTTTACTTGATGCTAAAAAACAACGTTTATGTCGTCATATATCGTCCGCGTCAACTTCATCTTCAACAACAACAACTATTCCTCTTGTCACAGTTTCTTTACAGGATCAAGTGCATAATTCTACAACAGTAGGAGATCAATCATCATCTCCTCCTCTTCCTACGTCTTCACCTTCAGCACTTGAGGTAAATACTAAAACAAATATTACTTTTATGAACTTATTGATTTGCTTTTTTTTCTAACCTTCAGAATATTTATCATCATTCGCACGACGAATCTTTATCGTCGTCAAATTCAGCTTATATTTATAATTCTTGTCATCACCATCATCATCATCATCTTCATCATTCATTACCATCAATATTACCATGTCTTGTAGAAGAATCACCAAGTGATTCTGGTTTAAGTGATGGAACAAAAACAACGAATCATGATGACATCAATGAATCAACAAGCAAAAATGCAGCTATTATTGATTTAAGTAAACCATTAAGTAAAGAAGAAATGCTTGCTATTATGCAAATTATACGAGAACTTTGGAAAAAACAATTTGATTGTGAAATGCCTGATATACAAATAAAACCAACATCACCAGTAACATCATTTAAACGAATAGGAGAAATGTCAAATTTATCGAATAATAATAAAACTCAATATCATTCAACACCAGCATTAAATAAATTAACTGCAGAATTAAATGATATTAAAGATAAATTAAAAAGATTTTCAACAGAACGTCAACAACAGCCTTTAACAGATATGAAATCAACTGGTACCAAAAAAAAAAAGAATACTTTATTTTTTTTCCTTATTATTAAATAAAACATCTTTTTTTTTTTCTAATTAGAATTTGAAAATAATCAATTAGATATTGATGATCATCTATGTTATGAAGATCCAATTATTCCTTCGTTTGATACATCATTAACTGTACGAATATAATTATTCAACAAAAAAAAAAAAGTAGATATTTTTTTTTTCCTTATTTCATAAATTAGACACACGATCTTGAACGAATGCAAACAAAAAAAGATGCTCTAGTTCGTCGACAAAGTCAACGTCGTGAAGAACAATTAATAAAAAAGCAAGAACGACAAGTGGAAGCAGCTGAACGTCATGATGAGTTTCGTTTATTTGAAGAATATTTATCTCAACGACGACAAGAAGATGATCAACGTCGTACAAATATTTTACAAGCACATATTGAACAAAAACGTTTTGAAAATGATCCAATGTCATCAAATGATTATTATTTTGCTGCAGCTCGTAATCGTAATCGTTTAAAACGAAAATCTTCAATGTCATCATTTCTTTCATTTGATGATGAGCTTAGTTATAATGATTCATTAAATATCATGCATACACCTAAACGTAGTATGACACGTTTTGATTTAATGTCACCTAGTTTAACAGCACCAACAGCTGCATCAAAATTAAAAATGAATCGAGCTGCAAGTATTTGTAATATTAATGGACATTATGATTCATTTACATCGTTAAATTCAAAAACAACAATACCAACAAATTTATTTGGTGGAAGTTTAATGAATCTTTCAAAAACACAAACATCTAAAAGACAATCATTAAATTTAATGGAGGATACATTTGATGATTCACAATTTACTGCATCAATGACATCATTAGCTACATCAGTAACAGGTAAGAAGGTTTTACGAGTAATATTAATGATATCTGATTTTCTTTTGTTTTCTCAAGGAGCACGTCTAGCTCGAAATCAAACATTATTATCAACAAAATCAAATAAGCAAGCAATACTTAATTCCCTTAAGCAAGTTGCACTTGCTGGTTCAGCTAATGAAAGACAACGTGAAATTATTATTCGAGTAAGTTTTTTCTTGTTTTGATATTTAAAAAAAAAAACAAATTCAAATGATTTTTAAATAAAGGAAATTGAATTAAGTGAAGCTCGTCATTTTGTTCTTCTCTTTCGTGATCATCGACTTCAATTTCGTGCTGTTTATATGTATATACCAGAAACTGATGTTATTGAAAAATTATACGGTATTGGTCCGAATATAATTACAGAAATAATGGTTGATAAATGGTTTAAATACAATTCAGGAAGTAAACGTTTTACTAATATACCAATAAAACATTTTTCTATTCAATGTGATGCTATTATTATTCATAATGACTTTTGGCATAAAAAATTGATTACGAATATGAATAAAATACATTAATTAATGGAAAAAAAGCTTTTTCTTTTTTTTCTTCTTCTATTTTATTGTTACATATAAAGTTTCGTTTTTTTTTTGTTCTATGTGAATAGTTTTTATTAAAAAGATTTTTTCTCTTTTCGTTCAGTATATATATATATATGGCAATCAGTTTGCAAAAATAATTTTAGTAGAAATGAAAAGTCAATTAATTTTATTTCTGAAATGATTATTATAAGAATCAAAGAAGTGAAAAATCTAACTTCTATCGGCACCAATTGGATTTGACTATAGCGTAAAAAAAGCATGGCGCAAATTAGTTATTTCAAATTCTTAAATTTTGACTTTTTCAAAGTTGATGCTTCTCGAGATTAGGATGAGTGCTTAAGTGATGAAAACGTGCCATGAAACGATTCTTATGATATAGTTCTTCGTGTCAATGAATCCTCATCTGATAGAAAGGCATTTTTTGAATCATCTCATTGCAAGGTCAAAGATTGTCTATCACGCCTTGAAAAACTATATCTTTTGTTACGGTTTAGTCAGCATTTTCTACAATACAGAACAAGTAACAAGCCATATTAAAAGTTCTAATGAATATATATAAATACCAGGAACGAGAGAAGACGCAAACATCACTTTGCATAAATTCATTGGCAGTGCAAAAGTCTATGTATAACAAAAGGAAAGAAAATTATTGATTGTCAAAATAATTTCATGAAACTTAAACTAAAGTACGTCTTGTGATATTTCAGCAACTTGTTTCACTTTAATGCGATATAAGTTCATTTTTGATCAAAGTGTTCCTCTTATGAGTGTTTTCTTTGAGTTTATATTCAATATATTTAAAATGAACATCTTTGCCAATAAACCACATTCGTACATGTAAAAATAAAAATAAGCAGAATCGAATATACAAATCTACTTGAAAATTAAAAAAAAATATATATATTGCGTAATATCTAATATTCCAATTGCACTCCTCTTAATCTTTAGCATAATATTGATAAGTATACTTCATGTAAGCAACTGACAAAGCCTTTTTGCTTTCTTATCGATACTTGATATGAGAATTTAAGTGTATTTCATATATCACTACCTATTCTTGTTGAGACATCGATATTCTATACAAAACTATGTGTCATTGCAACAGAACGAGTTCACAAATTATTGATTTGACCTTGAAGACAAATGTTCAAAATTTGTGTTATATAACAATTAATTTCCACACATTTGGTTTCGATTCTAAAAAACAACTATTTACATATCATTGAAACATCAAAACAAAAAGGAATTTCGAATCTACTTTCATCATCATCAACTACCTAATCGTTTTTCAATATGTTTTATTTAATGTTCATCAATTTTGTTCATTATCATTGGAACATTCTAAAACTGTAAAATACAAAACACACTTGTGAATTCGACGATTATAATTTTTCCAAATTTTTCCTTCAAAGACAAATTCTTATCATTGTAAATGTCAGTATGAATTGATTTTCTTATTTTGTTTTTTTTTGTATAATTATTTATCGAATAACCCAACAAAGAATATGTCAGAAGAAGATCGTTAAAATTAGGAAAGTCTACAATATCTTACTATGTAGTCAGTTTGTTTCACTCATCTCATGTTGATGATGATGTTATCCTTAAAACTGAACGTGACAGCTATTCAACCACTCAAATGCTATATAAAAGTTTCAAACTAATTTTGTAAGACAAATAATTCAATTAATGCAACGATTTTATAGCCAATCAACGTTTTGCACTTGTACAATGTAAAAATATCGACTTCTATTGTTTTTCATGGTTGTAAAAACTGAAGCCGGAGTATTTACGGTTCGGCTTAATATTTGTCAAACAAATTTCAGTCTCAGTTTGATTTGATTCTAGATTGACACAACGTCAGTTATAATTTAATTTATATTTATTCTATACTAACAATACTTGAAATAAATTTGATTATTTCCAATTGTAATGAGTACACAAAAAAAAACAATAAATAAAAAGTTTCTTTTTTTCTTTATTCCAATTTGGTTCGATTCTAAAATAGCAATGCAATCATATCATGTTATGCCTAAAGATGACTAATCGGTCATCTAATTACATTCTCATATTTCATTCTATGATTTAAAAAAGTATAGAGACAAACCTTGTCAAAATATCGAAGAACAAAACTATCACTCAGATAAATTGAGTTGTTTGTCCAAAAAGAAAAGAATCTCTTTAAGTTACACTTAACTGGATCATTCAAAGCAAACAAACGGAAACAGATCGTATACAAAACGAATGCAATCTTTTGGGACACCGTTGGTCACAATAATCAAGAGAACGTCAAATTTTTACCGACATAATGATCAATATTACATGTATTAAACATTGCCATCCAGTTTTCGATGATACATACAATAATGATAGACAATGATTAAGTGATACTATTAACAAGAGGATATTAGCTATTATGAGCATTTTGAGTTTGATAATCAATAAGTTGTTTTGAAAATGAGGTTAATGTTCAGATAGAAGTTATCAGTCAATCAATAACAAAAAATTACTGTTTTCATAAAGGCATTGTACTTGTTAATTAAAATCTGTGTACTTTTTTTTTGAAATGATGTAATGACGAATTCAACGATTATTATAGTAGAATCAATGTGTGGCAGACTATGAAATTCTCAATTTTATATTATATTACTCTATTTTTATTTTAGACAGAGATTATTAACCGTGGACTGGAAAACAGAAAGAAATGTTTCTATAAAGTCTATGTCAAATATTTCATACATTTACGAAAGACACAAATGAAAAGCGAGATTAAAAACAAATAAAATATTTGAAATTATTTCTACTAATAAATGTTACATTGGTGTCGAATTTATACCATGAACTGGAATAGATGATATGTTTGTTGCTTCAGTAGTTGTTCTTTGATGAGTAGATCGTAAATGATAGGTAAAGTATGGAAAATCGATAAAGTAATAATAATAAGAAGAAAAGACGTTATTATTTATTTGAAGTCTGTCAGATCAACACAGATGACTCGAAAAATGTTCTATTTTCTAACTAATCAAATTAGTAAAGTCATGTCTGATAACGCGGACAACAAATTTCAATTTTACTTTTATAATGTATACTTTATAGCGATGCTCTGTAAAAATTGTATTCATCATCATTCCATCTTGTTTATCTCAATCTGCGTAAATGTCTTAAAACTGAGCTAAGATATGCCTTTTCCGTTTAATGATTACTGGCCCTGACGTTCAATAGCACACTTCTACACTGATATCGATGTTCATTGACACATCAATACTGTTGTCCATATAGAATACCTATACTTTGTATCATTTTCTAGGAACAAAAATGTGCTTGCTTTATCGACTTCTCGTTGAAAATTATAAGCATAAACACAAACGAGGTGTGGGTGTGGGACCCACACCCTATACTATATTGCAAATAAATTAGAATCAAATTTGACTGTGTCAGTGTGGGTATGCTTTCTCTTCTGCCGTCCACACTCACACCCTTCTCAGCAACTAGACATAATAAAAAAAGAAGGAATGCATCATTTTTTCGTGACGTCATGACTAATAGCTTCGTATGCACAGTATCAAAGTCTTTTCGATATTTTAAGCCAGAAAAAAGTATGGAAATTTTTTTCTCTAGATACTTTTGTAGAACTCTTCAAGCACTCTCTAACTATGTATTAATGCAGCAAAAAATATCTTGCTTGGTTTTTGAATAGCGAGTATCTAACGATTACACAAGAAAATCAGTTTCTATGGTACATACATCTAATTTAAAAAGTAATTATTGATGAATCTTTATTGTTTCAAAAAACTAGATATGATTTCCAACTGTTGTTCGTATAAGATTCTATTATTGACTACGATTAGTCTTGTTATTTTGTTGTCAATCTTGGTTTTTAATAATGCCAAAATCATTCTACCATTCAATAAAATTAACCAAACAAAAATATTAAAAATAGTGTTCTCTACTTCTACTCATCGTCCTAATCTAATGTTTCCAGAATTACCTGTCTATGGACTACCTTTAAATAGTACACCAAGTGAAGCATTTGTTATATTTTGTAATAACCAGTCAAAGTATCTTTCTCTTTTGACTAATGCACCCGATATTCTATTCATCATTTTTCAACACGTCCTATTATAGTAGCATATGGAATTAATGTTGATTTGAATATCGATAGTAAAAAGTATCCACGTTTAATTAAACGACATTTAAGTCAAAAAGATTGTGGATCATCCATTTATTACTGTAAAAGCTATGTTATTGTACACAGTCAAATTGATTATGAAATATATATAGAAACTGATACTTTAGTTAATTGGAATGTTGATATTCTTTTCGATGTTCTTCATCGGTGGCATTATCCATTACCAATTGCAACTTGTCATCCGGATGATCCTATTAATTACGAGCATTTTTGAAAACGATTTAAACTTGATTTTAAAAGTCGAACTACACCATACATACATGCTCATATATTGTGAAATTATCGAGCCTATCCATTTCTTCAACGAGCTACTACTCTTATACGTCAAGGTGATTCTATGGGTGTTAACTATGATGAAACGGGAATCAATATTCTTTTATGGCAAGCTAAAGCAAATCATACATTATGCAAAATAGATCCGTATCATACATACGTCTTTATCAGTTTAGGAATCGAACCAGACAAAATGTGGCAAATATTGTCATACTGCGTACATTTTTATTCATGGTTATAAAGATACAAATCAAATGCACAAGCTATTCGAACGATTAAAAAACCATACTGGGTCGCCATTTATACAAACTCCTCGTCATGGATTGCATTATTTATATGAAACACAATATACATGTTGTTATCTAGATCATCGAAGACAATAGTATTAGTATAGAAATGAAAATATGTCGTTTTCGGAAGCTA
This sequence comes from Rotaria sp. Silwood2, assembly GCA_905329745.1. Lineage (NCBI taxonomy): Eukaryota > Metazoa > Rotifera > Eurotatoria > Philodinida > Philodinidae > Rotaria > Rotaria sp. Silwood2. The sequence continues at coordinate 2,594,654 of CAJNSZ010000001.1, read as the reverse complement.
TTCATGTGATAAAAGAAACTTTTTATAATCTATATTGGATGAAATCGAGTTTTACTCGAAAGCCAGTTTCTCAATACTTCGTTTTACAGAATTCCAAAATATGAAATAGTCCTATTAAGGATGTATAATGGCGCTACCATAGTCTTTCAGATCAATTTTTGGTCAACATTATAAAAGGTGGGCAGAAGAAAAAGTCCAGGACCATACTGTAAGAATGGCGTCCATTTTATATATTATGTAACATATTTGACCTACTATTTCTCTCAAAATCCGCAGAAGTGAAAGTTTGTCATAAAGCGTTAAATAATCCTTTGAATGAACAACAAAACCCTATTATTCATACGGTCAGAAAAGTGAATTACTATGATGAAATACGTACATACTGTTTTAGTAGATCTCTAAGAAATGTGATAAAATTTCTGTTCATTTTATTCTTTTCAAACAAGTTACGTTTTTCTGTTTGAAAAGATATTCATGCAAATACTGCTACATTAACATGATGTTGAACAGCAAGCATTGAACAAAAGACTTTTAATCATGTCTAATATGAAACTAATCATGATTGTCTCTGCAGAATGATTAATACTGGACATATATATCATTCTTCTAGGGAAAAAACCAGAAGTGAAGGAAAATGAGTCGAGACTGGTGTGCTAAGAAAAATAAATATGAATTGGAAATAATGATTATTTTCTGCTTTTTAACTCATCGAGATGACACATATATATGGTGGAAGCACTAAGACTGGTACAGAAGGGAAGAAGCAAGAAAGGGAGTCAGATAACGAGAATTAATTGTCTCTTTCGTTGGCTGACACAACAAACAAAAACAATGATAGCCACAAAGATTCGATATCATGCCTTTATTTCTTATTTAACAAGCTCTTTCAATTGCTATTCATAGTTTACTATCTTGCTTATTTCTATTTTCTGTAGATGCATAATCAGCTAGCAAAGCAGTAAAATAATTCCAGAGATGATCAACTTAGAGTTTTCTTAAGTTCAAGTCGAGTCAGATAATTGACACAAAACTTCACTTCACTTGCCAATCTCGGATTAATTCAAATAACGCGTTCCTAATAATTTCATGTCAAACATGCTAAAAGCCTTTTGTCTAAGGCTTGCTATTCGATATCATGTAAATGTAGCAACATTTACAGGAATCTATTTTCGAACAGAAAAAAGTAAGTTGCTTGAAAAGGATAAAATGAACAGAAATGCTGTCACATTTCTTAGAGATCTACTGAAATAGTACACACACATTTTATTATAGTAATTCATTTTTCTGATTGTATAAGTAACAGATTTTGTTATTCATTGAAAGGGTCATCTAACGTGTTATGAAGGAATTTAACTTCCGCTGATTTTTAGAGAAATAGTAGGTCAAATATGTTACACTACGTATAAAATAAACATCGCTTTTACAGTATGGTTCTAGACATCTTCTTTCGCTCACATTTTAGAATTTTGAAAATCATGTTTCTATGCACCCATGTACTTACCTTTGCTGTGATGATATACAAAAAATCTTCACAAATTCGCTGCTATCACCTTACTAAACTAACATTAATAATATGAATTCATAGGATTCATCAAGTCTGTGCTTTGACCACAAAAAGAAAGTCTGCAGAGCCTTGTAAGGCTTTAAAATGTTCTACGTTTAAATCCGATGATAGAACTCCAACAAAATGACTCTCGAAAAGAAAAAAAAATTTCTTCAGAGAGTAGTAGAGCGGGCTGTCAAAAGCTCGTCAGTAAGAGTTTTGGAAATCGATCTTTCACCATTAGGAAAACTCTACTAAATTTTCGATAATGCATTCTTTGCACTTTCGTCTATTGGCGAAAATGCACCGAACTCACTAATATGGGCATTTCCGCAGCATAGATGACAGAGATTTTTATCAATTATATTCATGAATGATGTTCATTTATATTGTAATCATATATTGTTATTTTTTGAAAGATTTCATATATCACATATTCATTGTTTACTAAATATCTGACGCCACTCATGCTACAGCATGTAGGACTTAGCGGATTGAAAAATTGTTACATTTCGTGGAAAGATAATTTATGTATTTGAACAGCAACTTTTCAATTCATGTTTTTGGGATTTTTCTATAGAATCCAGCTTTATATTTTATCCTCAGATCGAAGGGATTAGGTCGACGATAAGTGCCTAATTGTGGGTGAGAACAGAATAGACACTAAAAACAGCATAGCAGCTGACGATGAGAGCTATCTCCTCTGAGTTATGACTTACTTTTGGTAAAGTTAACATGTATGATATCCTATCAATCGATAAATCCAGATAAGTCGGCAGATGTAAATAAATACCAAAAAAATCAATCTCACATGTCCATCAATATGAACTGTATTATAAATTTAAGAAGAAAATTTTCATGTCATTAGTGTTCTGTGTAAAAACCGGATTAGATTCAGCTAAGAATGATTAATTTCAGGACTCAAATGCCAGTAGAAATGAGATTGAAGAAAAAGAACTCATGTCATTAACAATTTTTGCATAAAATATTGATAGAGCAAAACATATGTCCATAAAGAGACAATTGATGTATCTAAACATTAAGTAACTGCTTTCCAAATTTTTATTATTCAAATTCCGCTCTATAGGTTTCTGATCTAATAACCTTGACTGATAAGGACATTCCAAAGAGATGTTAGCAGAGAATACATTAGTTTTTTTTTCCCTTTTCTTCTTATTATCTTTTGTTAAAGTATTTAAGATACAAAAAAGAATATGCTCATTGAATAAGGTGTGTGATGAGTATTAATGAAACAAATGAAGAAAAAAGCTAGTGTCTTCTTGTTATGAAAAAGAAAAAGACTGAAAAATAATATTGTATTGATATGTGAATGGAGAACGTTTTTCTATTACTCTTCGTACTGATTCTTTGAGCTTTTTTCTCTTCCCATCATCACTTTTCTCAACCTACGCCAAACAAGAATGATGATAAATAACAAGCATGTTTGTTTCTGTCAATTTCGAAAATCTGTTGACTATAGATGTGATAGCGAACAAGCTCGTGCTGTTCTGTTACACAAATAACTAATGAAAGAAAACGAAACTTTTTTGTCTTATTGTTATCGATGTTAACTCCAGTTCAATGGTTCAAGTACCTGTACCCCATGAACTTTCGACGAGAATCCGGTAATTGTATCCGTTTGACAGCTCTGTCCATTTATGGTCGGTTTCGACCGTACTTCATTCATCTGAGACATTAGCATGCAACATTCATAGCCAAAATAGACAATAGTGCCACTATAGTCTCTTAATACATGTGCATGAGTTATCATATCAATATCAAACATGTTACGATGGGCGACATCTGGTTTGAATGGAGTCATTAGAAAATAAATTTTGACTGAAATGTATTAAATCAGAATATATATTCATCTATATATGTTATTTTCTCAAAAATTGAGTTTCATATAAATGAGTGTCAGAACAATTTCATATGATAAATAATCTGTATTAGTACTATAATTCATATACTCCAAACATCAGCTTATATAAATGAGTTTTGTTCCAAATGCATCAGTGAATCTCGAGCTCGAAATAGATTGGCATTTCTTCACCTGCTTAATATCACCAAATCACGTACTGTTATCGTTCAAATATTAGATGAGAAAAAGAAAAAATGGAACATGTCAAAGAATGACACCTTGTCTCTATTCGTTCATTCTAGTTATTATTCCGCACTACGGTAGACCTGGATTCTGTCTAATGTAATCGAAGCATAAACAAATATATGGATTTAAAATATTTGCTTTCTCTTCTCCTAAGCTATAAAAGAGACTGTCTACAACGAATCGTTTCCATCTAATACTAAAATAACTATGACTAATGTTGTTTTAGATATACTTTGTCATGATTAGTGAATTGAATGGAAACATTAATCAATGTAGATTTTGAAACTTTATTAATCGTACGAACATATATCTATATATTTCAACACTTAATGAATATTTTTTTATATTTTTTGCTTGATATTTTTGCAGAATGAATTTTTGATTTTTTCTATAATTAGTCTTACTGATCTTTCTTTTGGACGATAATTGGACTTGTTATAATAGTGGCAGTATTGGGGTGTGAGTGTATGTGTAGGGACTGGACGCGGATCAAGAGAATACTCATTCTTACATCAAGAATCACCCCACATCTACCCTCTTTTTTCATTCTACATTATCGTTTCTAACTAGCTTTTTGAATAAAGTGTTTTATTAGTTGTAAAAAATAAATGTCAAAAAAAACTGAATATCTTTTACCTGATTATCAAGAAAATTTATTCATTAACTTAAAGAGTGTCAGTTTAATCAAAAATTTGTTTTTAAATATGACAAAAGATCAAATAATAATAAGTTTTGTAATATAATCATCGGATCAGGAATAATTATAAAACGGTTATTTAATAAAGTTAATTGTATTAAATTACTTCAATAATCAAAATCTAACTTATATTTTCCAGAAATCCATAGATCGCAACTATTCTTGTAACAATAAACAGAGTGTATGCATGTGTGGGTGCGGTGTCAGTATTGATATAGCAATAAATATTCTCTTGATCCAAACTCTTATTTATACCCACACAAACAAAATCAACGGTAGCGACGACGATTCAGTTTGATGACTTCTTTTCTTACTGCACAAGCTCTTCTAACTGCTATTCATAATTTACTATCTTGCTTATAACTATCGTCTGTAGTTTTTGTTGTTCATTCAAAAGATCAACTCACATGTTATGATACAATAAAGCTTTGGAGTAAAACTATAGCCTGAAACTTCGTAGGATTATTGAATGCTCTTCGAAATACTTCCGATTCTCTCAATAGTAATATGCAAAAGAGCTTAGTTTTATATATGCGCGTTGTCGAGTTCAAGCACTAATTTAGTATATTCATATAATCAATGTATGATTGAGATTAAAGTTCTTGCATGGTATATGTTGTTGATTATCAGTATGAACACATATGGAGAGATGATCGAACAACAAAGAATGGTTGACACATTTACGAATGAAAATTTTGATTTTGGTGGAATCAATCATAAAGTTTTGAATCAGTATTCTTTTATCTATATCATATACATTAGCTTTTATAACTATTTAAAACTTCAAATGTAATTTATCAGATGGTGTTATTGTATCAATATACACATTATAAATGATTAATAAAGATACTCCTGACAAGTGATATCAAAATCTTTTGTAATGAAAAAGAAAATAGATTTTTATTATCTTTGCATTCATATAAGAACCATAAAAATATATATTTCAGTTTCAATTCACTCTACTTTATTTGTAATAATTTGATGTTTTTGATACAAAATGTGTTATTTTTACAACAAAATTGATTTAACAATATATTTTCAAAAAAAAAAGTCAATAATAGAAGTATTTACAGTGATAATTTGTCTTTTGAGTATACATGATTGATAGACCAAATATTATTGTAATCAATAGGAAAGTACATTATTTGACTTTATCTATAAAATGACACAATAGTTATGATGAAGATTCATTTCATTGATATTTGAATCAACAATGACTAAAGTAAGGTTTTTATTTTGTCTTCACCTTTGACCTTCGTAAAATCTATAATTTAAATGTAAATATTCTATTATAGTGCTTGAATAGATTTAGTACCATGTTCAAAATTTCAACCATTTAAATCTTAAGCGTCGCTGAATTTTTTCTTTTGTTTTTCAAATAAATCACACACTATTTTTTACATGACTTTGAACTCTCGAGCAACTAGTTTCGTTCTATGATTTAACATGTAAATAAAACTTTTATGACAATGAAAAAATCTAGTGTAGAATGAATGTAACTTGTTTTACGCTGATCTAAATCCAATACACGTCTTCTATTAGTAAAATGGCTACAAGAGTTCAAACTCTCATGTCGAAAATAGTATGTGACCAAACTGAAAGAATTAAAGAAAAATAGCGAAATATAAGATGTAAAAGAATGAGATTTTGCACATGATCGTAAATATTTCTAAGCAATATGATAGATATCATATGAAGATTTTAAATTAAGTTAAAGTATAATTTTTCTATAGTACAATTTTAGTTCTATTAGAACTTTATATTGTAAGAAAACAAATCATTTTGTCATATGTAACCACTGTTGTTCAGTAACATTTTAATGAATCAAATAGCACTACGGTATATAAAAGTTCATAACGGTAGGCAAATTCAAACTATTGACATAACATGAATCTTATTATGATATTTTACTATGCAAAAAAACGTCATCGGCATTAGAACAAACCAATAAAACACATAAATGAGCCAAATGAAAAATAAATGGTATATAGATACTCAAAAAAAAATTTTTTTTTTATAGAAAACGGTATGACACAAGTGCTTAAATAAGTAATACGTCGTTGAAAGGATTCACATAGGCAATTGAACTGTTTCAGTACATTACAATTTATCTCAAGCATAATAGATAATGAAAAATAACTTGTCGAATTTATTATTAAACAACACTCATTTTAATATCTCGTTATTTCTATTTCTTGCATAACAAAATAGCAGTAAAAACTAAATTATTTTTTTTCCTTCTGTTACATCGATGAAAAAAGATGGACGATGATGTATGCAAGTTACATTTATATTTAGACAAAACTAATTTCATTTATAAAAGATTTTGCTATATTTAGTTTTTATTATCAATATTCAAAACAAAACAAAAAAAAACTATATTTATATATGTCAATAATTGTTGAGGTTTCTTAGAAAAAACAAATTTTTCTAAGAAACAAATATCAACAAAAATGTTTGCTGACGAAAGAAAATTTTCTCAGTTTTTTTTTCTCTTTATATCCTGTCAACATAAGCGTTCAGGCAACTTAGAATCGCAAAAAAAATGAGAGAATAGAGAAATAACAGCAACTGGGGCGTCTCGTCGACGATGATGGAAAGTTAATCTTACTGAAAAAAAACGAAGGAAAAAAAAGAAAAAAAAAGAGAACGAAATAGCACAAAACGCCGTTGGGCAAAAGGAGAAGATTCATCTATTCTCGCGTCGTTGCACGCATGTGTGTTTCTTTGCGTTGCTTTATGTATATATATATATGTGTGTGTGTGACGGGAGTCTTGTCTTTTGTTTAGTGTAGTTGAAGAATGAGACGTGAGTATAACAAGCACGAACAATATATTTTAATGACAACGTGTGATGTCGTATGTGAACAAAAGAAAGAATGGTTAGGGACGTTAAAGAGTTGCATAAATTTATATAGTTTTTACTGTAATTTAAATCTACGTTTCCGATTTTTATGTTTATCATTTCTGCAAAAAATAAATGATAAAGAACTAAAAAATTTTTATGAAAACAAGATAGAAACTTTTTTTCTATATTTTAAATATTTAGATTACAATAAATTTTTTTTTGTTTTTCATAGTTAGCTAATAAAATATGTAGTTATTTTGAACTAATGTAAAAGTATTTTTTTACAAAATGATTTTTCAATTCTATTCATAAAAGGTTATTTAGATCTTTTTCTATATCAATATATCAAAATAATTATTAAATGCATATATCGGCTTATTTCCCCTGTGTCTATTCGAACTAAATGCTTGCTTTCTTCGATCGGATGTATGCTTTAGATTAGACTCGTGCACAAACGCATAGAACTTTAGATTGAATGAAAGGCAAAGAGTGAATGTGTATATGCGGCATATGTTGAACCATTCGATTCGACATCACTCATTGCCAGTATCCTTTTTTTTTCCTTCTCTTACTCGTTCTTATTCATTTCTTTTTTTTTTCTTCTTCTTTATGTCTTTTCTTGCATCGAATGTTCATTGATGTTATTTATATAGTTACATTTGTATGTTTGATTTCAATGTATTACTAATCGAACGTTTGCTGTAGATGTTGACTCGTGCCCGATCTTTATTTTCACGCGTATTTTCATTGGATACACCATCATCACAAATTCGTCTTGATGATGTTTTTGATGATATCACAGATGATACAAGTGATGACAATGATCCAGATAATATTATTGACGATGATATTGATAATTCAACAAATGGTGTTGACAATGAGGATGATGATGGTTTAAGTGACAGTGATGATGATTGGTCAAATGAATTTCGACAAGCATCAGCAACAAATATAAAAATAAAAGGTAAATATGAAAGACAAATTAATGAATGTCCAACTAATTCAACATCAAACAGTAAAACAAAATCAAATTTAAATTATACACGTACACATGAAAAATCAAAGCAAAATCGTCTTATAAGTGCTATGCAAGTAGCAACATCACGTTGTAATGTTGAATCAATGAAACGCTTATTAAATAATTTTGAAATTGATATAAATCATCGTGATCAATATGGTATGAGTTATTTAGAACATGCTATTCTAATGGGCAGTTTTGATATGGTTAACTTACTTGTCAGATATGGTTGCGATTTATATCAAGGTTAAGAATTTATTTTATTTTAAATTTAATAAAAAAAAACAATAAACATTTTTTATTTTATTTTGTAGGTGATTCAAGTGGTCATTCCTATTTATATGTTGCTATTGAAACTACAACAAATAAATCATTACCAATTATTCGTCTTTTATTAGAATCAAATTGTTCATGTTTACGTCTTATGGATATTGTTTCATTAATCTCACCACAGCAACTTATTTATATAAATTCACAAGATTTTCTTTTACTTAATGCCCATTTATTATTTATGTTAAAATATCATATACGTCGTATGGTACTAAGCGATGTTTTAAATTTAGTAACATATTTAATAACAACAAATATATTACTTTGTAAAAATGATGAACATTATGGTCTTAGTTCATGTACAAAAACAGCATTAAATCGTTTTAATAATGATTACGTTCATTTATTTGTTAAAACACTTGGAATAAAACATGCATTAAAATTAGAACATAAACTTAACAATTTACAAACACTCCCATCATCATCATTAATACCATTGATTCATGATGATATTCAACCATATATTAATCGAATCAATGAATTAATAAAACATATACCTGAATTAAAACATTTATGTCGTTTATTAATACGACAGAATTTAAAAAATCTTAAATCATCAACATTCGAATCCATTGTTTCAACTGCGAAATTACAAGACTATTTATTGTATACACCCATTTAAGTTTTTTCTTTTGTTTTTTATTATTATTTTTATTCTTGTATATGAAAAAAAAACGAGTATGATGAAAGAAAAAAATTGTTGACACTAAGTGTCAGGAAACTAAGGCAAACACATTCTATAAATATATATACATATATATATATGAGAGTAAGTTGGTTAGAAAAACACTTGCCATTTACTAATTGGAATGATTCAACATAAAGTCAGAGCTAAGCAAACGAAGTGTTTGTCAAGTCAAGTCAGACTTTACTTTGACTTGAGGCATTTTGTGACCTGACTTGCCCAATTCTGCATAAAATCAGAATGATACGATTGACAAGATTTATGTAAATATCTGCTTAAAATCATTTTTATATATGAATTAGTATCTACGCAGTAAAGAATTAATTATTTTCTTATCAAGGCAAAATTCATATATATTTAAATAAAATTATTCAAGAAAATTAATATTTATCAAAAAAAAATAATAATCGAAAACATAAGTATCTTTAAAAATTAACGAAGCAATCGAAATACTAGTAAAACAAAAAAAAAACTTAATAATTATATATTTTGAAAATAAAAATTTCTAATTATGAAGTTTCAAACAAAGCAAAGACAATTTTAATATTATGTGCTGACATTCATCTCATATGTGAATGGTATCAAAATCATTTTTGTTAGTTTCATAGTCTTATTTTTAACAATAAAATAATCTCTAAACTCATACGTATCATATTTCTCTTTTGATAAATAGGTGATTAACTTTTTTTGTGAAATCGATGCTTAACATGTGATACCATCATAGTATTATGGTTCACTTTATAAAAATTCTTAAAGAAAGATGATTTCATTTAATATTCTTTTTCTCATTGATATCGAAAATTCATAATCAATTTTTTACTTCTTTATTATATTCGCAAATAAACAAAATATAAATATAATACAATACTTGGCATTGTTTATAAAAAAACATAAAAAAAAAAGAAAAGAAGGTTAAAAAATGAATTCTAGATTGTTTTCCTAATTGTTTTAATTGAGCATAACAGATTCATATGTTGGTATCATATATCTAAAAGAAAAGATTAAACAAAGGAATTCTTTCGTTTAAAAAAACACCGTAGTGATATTTACTTGATATTAATAAATGCATCTTCACCACCATGTCGTTCAAATGCTTCAAGTGTTTCATTGATTAAATCTCCAATATTTTCACGTCGTTGTTGACCATATTCAATTCCATCACCCAAATTTGCTGTTTGACAAAAAAAAAACTTTATTCATTTAGACAAAAACAAAACTATTACAAAAGAAGTTTACTTACAATTCCAATTTTTAAATAAATTAAATATTGGTAAAATTTGACGATAATATGGTACAAGAGCTTCACCAATCATATCAGCTGACATAACTAATTGTTGTAGAATTTTTAATGTTGTACATATAACTTTATGATTTCTTGTGTTTAATGCATCTAAATATAAAAATATTATTTGTAAAATTATATTTAATAAATTTTACTTTTAATTGGTACAATAAGTTGTGGAATAACAGGTAAAATTTTATTTCCACCATGTTCTAACATATCATGAATACCTTGACGAGCAAAGAAATCATATGGATGATCAATTTCACAAAGACCATCAAAAAATAATGGTAAATAATGATGATAATCAAGTTTTTCAATTTCAACCTAGTTTGATTATATATAGAATTTTAAATACAAAAGACTTTTTTTTTCCCCCTAAATACCTTCCAAGCTATTTTATTTCCTTTGGTATCATGTTCGAGGGCGATTGGAAAATCACCACGTTCATAAAATTTACGAAAAGCAGTTGGTTTGCTATTACGAATACGTGTTGCTTCTGCTGATGGTGGAGCATTTACCTAGAAGATTCATTTAAGAAAGAAATTGATTATATAAATTATAATAACTAAATAAATACTTTAGCATTTTTTAAAAGAGATTTCACAGTAAAACCATCGGTTTCTAAATGTTCAGCTGGACGTACTCGAGCATTTGTTTCACGACGAGATAATGTGTCTACAGCCATTATTTGTTGTCAACTTGTTGAGAGAGTGTTGCAAATTTTACATAAGTGACATATTCTTTCTTTCTTTATACTGTTTATTGACAACGATCGTCAGAAATACTATATTGCCAAGAAACAATCCTCCTCTTTCTTTTCTTTTTCATTCATAAAACGACATCTTTTGTTTTTTTTTAACAATCATGAGACAAGTTGTTCCTTCAAATGATCTTATGTGAAATCCGAACAAAATAACTGTCAGCAAGATTGTAGAAGCCTATGCAATACAGATATATTGTGAATCTACAATTATCGATCCGAATCCAATCGACTCTATTGAAAGTACAAAACTTGGTTCGAGAATGAATATAGTTAAATTGTCTGAATCTAAATTTTAAAAAAACGCGCACTCGGCAGACTCTAATCCTTACTAGAAATATACATTGCGCCCAAAAGAAAAAAAAACCGAGGCATAACCATCAGGTGACCATGCTTGACGTTAACTGGATAAGTTTTTTTTCGCCAATTCTTTCTTTATATTTGTGGCACTATAATATTTCTTAAAATATTGTGCTTCATTTTTGAATACTCGCGTATGAACAACAATATAAACTTGAAAACACTACGAGAGAATATTTAATAAGGCAATTTTTATTCTCTTAGCCTTCAAAATACTTATTAGATGAAACCATGCACTTTTCACTGATTTGTAATAAGATAAGTTGACCTTAGAATCAGAACGATATTATCATCTTGGCTACTTCTGACTGTATCAATGACGGATATCCTGGTCTATCTACATGTCGTTACATCTGTTGTTATTCAATTTTATCTTTAACTGATTGACGAAAATGACTTTTTCTGATGACAACTGTGATTCTGTTATGTTCTTCTGTCAACAGTATGGAACAAAACTGGTATACATCAAGCAGAGCACAAACTTTATCTTAGTCGCTACATGTACACCTGAATGTGTATAAAAACACACGCATGACTAAGGGAAAGAAAAAAAAATTGAAAAAAAAAAGTAACATGGCATAAGAAGTTAAAGTACTTGATGATATCAAGATAAGATCATAAACAGTTTACTTTTCATTCTCACACTATTTTCTTAATATTTAGAATACAAAGCAAATCGTTAATTTTATTTTGTCACATCTTTCATTATTGAGATATGAGTGAATAATAAGTATTATAAAGAATTAACAGATTAAAAAGAATATATTTTTGCATCATGCTTGTTTTCTAACTATGCAGATTAGACATTTTTCAATTCCCTAATATCTCTTCAATAAGATATCGAGCGATGACGAGATGTTCATTCTAAATTTCTTTGCAAAAAGTTAGAGAACGTAAAATTCAAATTTAAGAAAAAAAAATCTATTCTTTGTCCCTTTCTAAAAAAACGAATTTCATTTATTTGTCTTGTGTATAGCTTACTATATCACAAATCTACTGTAGAGTACTATGAAAAACAACAAGTCACACGAAAAACAAATAGGTAACAATAAGTAGCATTAGCAAGAATAATAATTTGGAGCAAATGTATACAAAAAACAAAACAAAAAAAGAGACAATAAAGAACATAATCTAATACATGAAAAAAAAGACACACACTTTTTAATACTGTTTTTGTTTTTATATTAATCTTTTGATCAATGTTTGGCACTACATGGTTTCTTAGGTGAATCAATAGAAGCTGGTGAATGACCACCCCAATATTTATTCATATTTTGTTGAGCACGTTCAAGTGTTTGAGATGCTAAACTACAACTTGACGATAATGATCGAACAGAATTAACCGAAAGAACATCATCATCTATTTAAAAAATGAGCAATACAAAATTAATTAATAGTTCTATAATTTTACCTTTGTGACGTGCATTAGAATTCTGTCCAAAACGTTCATCTAATCTATCCAAATGAACTTGAAATGGTGATGTTGATGTTGGTGAATATTCTTGTTGATGATTATCATAATTATTATTATTATCTATTATTTTATCTTTATATCGATTACCGTGATATGAATGATCTAACAAAAAAAGTATTCGAAAAATATAAAAGAAAAAAAGAAAAAGAAAAAGAAATTGAAAATACTAACAATCATTCATGCTTGTATGAGGTCGTATTGGTAGACGTTTATCAAATATATGTGTATCATAACTTGATCGACCAGCAGCATGTCGTGTTTCCTGAAAACTTGTTGATGGACGAATAATATCATTGTGCTAGATTTCAAGAAAAATAAAATAATATAAAAATAACGGAACAAAGATTTGTATTTTTTTTACTTGAATCGTTCGTTCATTTGTCTGTGGTGATGTATAAACATGGTCTAATCATACATAATTGTTGAGTTTTTAAAAGAAAAAAAAAAAAACTTTTTTGTTTCTTATCTTACTTGCTTGTTGTCGTTCATTAATCAATGGTGAATGAGTACTTGTACCACGATTGTCTTGTTTTATTGATGATGCTTGTCGAATAACATTTGATTCATCATTTGTATAATGTTTTCGATGTAAATCTCGAGCAATATTTGATTTAAAATCTCTATTACAAAATAACTAAATAAATTTCAAAAAAGAAAACTAAATTTCAAATACAAACATATCAGAATTTGTTCGTTGAGTATATAAACTTTCTGCATCCCATGACATATTTTGTTGAACAGATGATGAATTTAAATTACGTACAAATGCTTTTGTTGCAACACTTGGTACTTTTGGTATTGGCTCATCAATATAAACAACACGATCAACTTGATGATCAGTTTGTGCTATTTGATCAGTTTTCTGAACTGATGATGGTCGTTCATATCGTTTATCTTGATAATGATGAATTTTGGATTGAATACGTTCATCGATTTGTCGTTGAATTTCTCTTTCACGTTGACGCCGACGTTCTAAATCACTAAATAAATAAAAGAAAAGAAAAACTTTTCTTTTGTATTTTTAATGATTTATTTTCATTATTTACCGATCAATAGAAATAATACTATCAGTATCATTATCATCATGTGTATCCCATGCAAGATAACTTTTTGTTCCACCATAACCTGTTTGTAATTGTAGTGTATGATTACGATTAAAATGATCAGCTTCAGCATTAGCACGATATTCATCAGCTCGTTTTCGTGTTGACATTAATTCTTTATACCAAAATAAATTTGGATTAAAACCTGATTCTTCCTACATGAATAAACACATAAAAAGTTAAATTGAATATGAAAATTTCATTACTAACTGCTGCAGCATCTTTATACCATTTGCCATTTTTAAAATCAAAACGCCAAAAAGGTTTATATGTTGTTTGATATTCAGATTTCCAACGTCTAAAAGTTCTTATTTTTCTTTTTTTTTTTTATTTGAAATTATTTATTCAAACCTTAAATTTCCATGTGAATGTGTTCGATGAAATTCTTTTCCTAAATCATTATTACTACCAATACCTTCATCATCTGTATGAGCATGCTCAGCTTTAGTTATTTCTTTTCTTTTCTATGAAATAAAATTTTAATTGAAAAACAAAGATTTATTTCATTTGATATAATTTACTCGTTCTTCAGCTTGTTCAGCTTCAAATGCTTTACGTGTTCGAGGTTTCTTTTGATTACCTATTGGTTTATAACGTGACTGATATTCACTTATTTTATCATTTTTTAATTGAATTGAACTTATTGGACCAGTAGCAACACGATTTACTGGTTGTTTAGCTTTATCAAAGTCAATTTCAATACGTGCTGGTGTATTAACAGCAACAGAAGTTTTTTCATTAAGCATTTTTTCAGATGGATCAATAACTGTTAATGGTAACGCTGGATCTGAACGTCGATCACGCTAAAAAATAGAAATTTTGTTTTATTTAGGATTTTATTTTATTATTTTAAAAACGAACCACTTTTGATTCATCAACAAGCATTTGATCGCCAACCAAATCTCCTAATGGTTGTTTCCAATGGTATTGTTGTTGATATTCACTTTGTGGACCAATGCGGCTCTATGATGTTTTATGTGAAAAATATTTTTTTTTATAGAAAAAAAATCGTTTACTCGAACAGGAACAATTTCACGTCCATATCTAGGATCAAATGATACGTATGGTGCTGTTTGAGGTTCCTAAATTTTGATGATTAGTAGAAATAATATTAGGATTTTTGTTTATAAATAACTTACAGTTTGAATACCACATGTATGATTTTCATTTTCATGTCGCCGTACTGGAACCTATATTTAAATTTGAAACAAAAAAGAAATTATTAATATTTTTGAATTATTTATAGGTGTTAAGCTGTAGGTTGATATTTTCTATGAAAATTCTAGAGAAAACATTTTTATTAGATTGATTTGATTTGTCTTCATATTCGTGATAAAAAAAGATGTATGCTCTATAGATTTGTCTTTTCATAAAACTTTTGAAATGAAGAAATTCTGATCAGATTAAAGAAAAGAAAAGTGAATGTGTGTGTATTTTTTCTAGTCCGTTTCAAAAGTTTTTCATGCAATTATCTATAAAAATTATTCTCCAAGGGAGTGAGTGACAAAGTGAATCCAAGGATCTAGAGATTTCCCCTTTTCCTCTTAAAAGAAAAACTTTTGATAGAGTTTTATCAATATTCCAAAATTCAAAACAAAAGTTTTATATATGAGGCGCACATTCTTTCTCAGTGATAAGACACAGTCACAATTCATTATATGATCGAATCAACTCTTCTATGCTTTTAATAATGCATATCTTATTATAAATTTTTAACATATCATTAGATCTATAGATTCTTCGATTTCATACAGATTTCTTACTCTCGGTGAATCATCCCAAATTGGTTTTCTCATTGGATAAGTAACATTATCTTGAAATTTTTCATTTCTTCCTAAAATGGCGTATTCACGTGATTTTTTCATTCGAGAATTATCTTTAATCGGTTGTCGAAGTCGATAAAGATGTGAATTTGAAAATTTTTCATTTGGACCCATAACCGCAAAATTATTATTATTTCGAGTAGGTGATGCTGGTAATGAACGACCACGACGACGTGCTGGTGATAATGATGAATGCCTTATTGGTACTAAAACGAAAAGAAATCAGTGATTAAGAACTATTAAATAAAACGAAATAAACCATCATGTAATTTTCGTTCTACATTTGTATAATCATCAACTTTTCTCGGTGTTCGTTTTTGAAAATTTCTTTGATATTCCGTCTAAATTCCACAAGAAATAATCTTGATAAATGAATTTTTTCTTTTACTTACTTGGTACTTCATTTTGCGGTAAAAGAAAAAACACAGATACCAACAACCGCCATTCTTATTCTCTCCATGAACAAATTCGTTGTCATATGAGCATAACCCAACGAAAATAAAATCTTATTTTATTTCTCAAAAAACAACTGAAAATTTTCTCCTTTCATAATAAAATGCATGCTTTTGTTTTTTCGAATAGATCTTTAATCTAAATTAAAAACCAAGACTGACATCTATTGATTAAAAATTGAACAAAGAAACCTCGTTTTAAATTTTATTTCATCATATCATATCATATATGGATAAACATTATTTTTCAAAACATTTATCTATATCAGTTTAAAAATTTATCATTGTATGAATTTCATTATCAAAATCTAGCTAATTGTCAAACAAATATTAAATCAATGGAATCTAAAGCACGTAAACGTATTGAAGAACTTTATCAATTAACAAGTGAAATAGTTAAAGAATATCATGATATGAAGAACTACAAATATGATTATAAACTTTATAGAAAATATAAACAATTAAAACAAATAAATAAGAGATTACAAGAAAAAATCATTAATCAACATTGTTCTGGTTGTAAATGTTTTATTCAAACATATGAAAACAAAAATGAAGATACAAATGAGCATATTGTATTTGTTGATTCAAAAAATTCGGCAATAATAGAAAACAAGAAAAAAAGTTATTAGTTGATTTTTTCAATCTCATATCTTGAATTTTTTTCTTTTCATACTTAGCTTCAATTAATAGTAAAAACAACTCAGAAAGTTCATCAGATGATGAAAATGAAGACATGGATACAAATGACAACGCATCAGAAACCACAACAAATGATATAGTGATTGAGGAAGAAGAAGAAGAAGGTGAATATGATTCAAAAATACTACTTCATAACATTAAAGTTCTCAGTTATTCATTCACTAAAGTGAAAGAAGAATCGTGAAGATTTTTTTTTTGTTATCATTGTTTGAGCAGAGTGATATTTCTTTTCTTGATTTTACTTATACTGTTATGACTATATCATGATGTGACTGACTTAGAATTGCGACATAATTTACTCATTTCTTACAAGTGGGGACTATAAGCGTAATGTATTACATAAAACATTGAAGCTTTGCAATGTTGAACGAACAGTACACGAGAACAACGATAACATGTCATATAAAAATTAGACAAACGAAGGACATTTGTTTTCATATTATCCTAGGAAAAAAAAGAATCATCATGCCATGAAGTGTGAATTAACACAAAACTCACATTCAATTTGTCAAATACAGACTTTTAATATTTCTTGTATTGTTTAATTCCAAGCTTATTTTACTGGCTTTTATTATCTGAATAAACGCATTCAAGATAATGAAGATTTAAATTTAAACAAAAAGAACATTGTTGAAAGTTTAAACCGAAAAATTAAATTTTAACGTTTTTTTTCTTTTCTTTTGAAGATGATGGTTTGTCTCGTTTACCTTCAATATTACAAGATATTATTAAGAATAAAATTAGACGAAAGAAAAAAGACAACATTTATTTATTAAAAATAGGCTTGTATCCAGCCATATGCCGATATCTAATTAATAAACCACGTTCAGGAGTTGATTCTAAACCATCGAAAGTTACTGTTCATTCATTTATTGTCGAACAAATTAAACCTCAACCAACTGATTATGAAGAAACAAACTTACGTATTCGTAATGAATTACTTGAAATACATCAATTATATATTCAAAAATTACTCTCAAGTCAAGAAAATAAAATTTCTACAAGAAGAAGTCAACGTCAACGAAAATCACTTTGAAAACAAAAGTGAACTGTTAATTTGTGAATTACTTCTTTTCTTTGTTCATTAAGTATTAATCAAATTTCTTTTTTTTTGGTGATAATATCATATAAAAATTATATTTAAAATAAACTATTTCATTCAATAAGATATCATAAAAAATCAAAAAGTTTGATGATAAAAAAAAGTAAAGATCATTATATTAAAGAAATCATTATTTCATGACTGTCAAAATAATTTTATATATAAAGTACGTCAGATGATTTATCTTAATAACCATTTAATAACGGTTTAGTACATTAAATAAATTAGCACTCCAATAAAGTTCATTCTTACTTCTTCAACTACATTTCTAATTGAAAATAATTTGTAGTATTTAGTACAAACTTTCTATTATAATGTAGGTGTCCTTATAGAATTCTCAAGTGACATGAAACAATATATTATCCAGTGTCATATTCCATGCTATTATTATGTTAGATTTGAGTTATATACACAGTACTCAGTATAATATAGCATGTCAAGCAAATCTTTTTTTTTTTTAATATTATAAAAGCATTTTTACAATTAAGACTCTTCAAAAAAAAAATCATCTCAACTATCTTGATATTATTTTTTTAAATCTGATAAAAATTAATCAGCAACAAAACTACCGTTTGTTCTTTAACCAGAAAAAAATGTCTCTAAACAAAAACTCTCTGGGTATTTACAATATTAGTGTGAATAACATGCAATCATAAGTACGTTTATTTTGAACAAAACAAAACAAAATTAAATTTTTTCTTGTATTAATAATATCTACTGATTAAATATCGAAAATTATTGATTAAATACAAGTTTATTTCATCAAAAATATTTTGAGCACTGGATTTCAAGATATACAGATATATATATATATATATATACAAAACAAACATTTAAACGAGAAAAGAAAGAAAAACGATATACTTTGTTCTAATTAATAAAAATAAGGTACTAATAGATGTGGAGAAAGAGACTTTTTTTTTCTTAATATAACTGACTAAATATTTAAAGAAAAAAGAAGAAAATAAAAGAGATTAATTAAATTGATCTATGTTAAATTATATCAGGCAATTGACATGAAGCAGATGTTTCCGGTTTAATACACATATTACACATAGGACATGTACAATTATGTTGTAACCATGGAGATAAACAACGTTTATGAAATGCATGTTCACACGGACATACAGCTATTTCTTCATCATCATAAAAATCATCCAAACAAATAACACAATTCTGAATAGGAAGAGAATAAACAAAAAAAAGATATTTTTTTTTTGTTTTTTTTTCTTATAGAATAAAAACTTACAGAATTTTTAACTTTACATCGCATATATTGATCTTTTCGGTAACCCTTTTCTCTAAGTGTATCTCGTCTTAATCTAACAAGCAAAAAAAAAATATATTATTTTTTTAAGAAAAATAAAAATTTACCGCCATAAATAACAGCAAAAACATAGACTTAAACAAAGAGTAGTTAAGCCAACCCCAAATATGGGTAATGAAACAGTATTTGGTATTGGTGTTAATGTATTACCCATCTATTTTTACTATAGTGATAAAAATTAACAAATACTTAGGCAACATTCCTGTTTCTTTTTTCTTTTCTTGACAACGGTTAATAAAAATAATAAAGCGACAATAACGTCGACGCCGTTCTTATATATGTAATCATAGTTATTATTTATTATGCTTGTCTCTCTTTTCTCTTCAAGGAAATAAGATTGGTTTGTCGTACTAGTCAAAATATGATTCACATCGATATATTTTTTTAAATGAAATCTTATGTTTCGATTTTTAAAAAGGATATCTGATTTGTAGTATCTATTTGTCGCCAAATTCTAATTGCAATTATTTTATTTATCTAGAAATGATGAGCTTAACAATGTGCGACATCTACTTGTCGTAGATTACTCAAAACAATTCTCGATTTCTTGTTTTTAGACCGCTTATCATGTAGCTTTTATTTCGTACCAATATAATCGGACAAATGTATGAGAAAACAAGATTTACTTTGAGTTTTAATACTCAGAAATCGACTACGGCATTTGTTGAGGCAAAACCCTTAAGTATAATAACCATCAATGTTGTCTAATATCCAAGTAATTGAAATTTTCAAATTTTTGTTATTCCTTATTCATACTAATGCTTCACACCTAGAGTTCCTCGCCTATAGTCAATCTTATGATGTGATTATGTAAACCTAGACAATGAATAGAGTTCAAAGTAATTTGAAGCTGAATGTTTTTTTATCATGAAAGTTTATGTTTGCCTTTAGCTGACTTTCGGGCTAAGTGTTGTGCAACGCTTATAAATAATACCTAAGAAGTAGCCATGCTGTTTTTGTTAAATTTTTGCATTTCTTCTTATATGTGCGATTAATCGGCTTTAGAATAGTACGTAACGTTTTCTATACGTAAACGTTAAGTTTTCTTCAAATTACAGTTCAAAATGATTGATATGGCTGATTCTTTTTCATTATGAATTATTTGATTATATGAAAAGTATTTCTACTTTTTTTGTTTGAAAATAAATATGAAAAACGACGCTTGAATTGTTAAATATTGACTGGAAAGAACTGTTTGTATGTTTCATTTGATGTATTATTCTATATTTGTACAGCATCGATTGGGATAATACAAAAGAAAAAAACTTCAGTCTTTGATGATATGAATATTGCTATTTTATTTTTCAATTCATTCTCTAAAAATCGTCTAACATCAGAATAGCTTATGCGATAATAACATCATTCTTAAACGTTAAGTTAACTTTCGGCACATCTAATGCAAAGTAAAAGAATGGACTATCATGAATGAGAAAAGGAAAAAGTTTCTTTATTTTTAAGGATGTTATCAAGCAGTTAGAGTACAACAACCATTCCTTATCTCTTTTTCTCTCTTATATTTTTCGTCTTGTCTAATCAATACAGAACATTAAAAGATTAGCATTGTTGTCCTTTTCTGCATTTGCATTTGTATTGTTCTATACAGTTATGCGCCATTAGACCGAGAAAAGTTGCAAGATGGAAACTATGCGTACATTTATTATTCCATATTCAGAAATTGATCATTATCTATTTTTTAATTTTCCTTCCCATCATTGATAATCGTACTTTAAATGAATAGTGGAACTAATATTTCAATTAAGAAAACAGTGAACTATTGGTTGTACGTCGTAAAGAATTATTCGTCAGCCTTTAGAGACAATTATTACAACGGATTTACATTGTGTCATTAAACGTATTATCACGTGTGATCAATAAGCACTACAACAACTTGATGGATTATTTTTTGTAGCATGTAAACATATATAAACAGGCGTTTGTTTTTAAATTTACTATTATTATACATATTCATTGCTTCGCACTGTTCGTAGTTTTTATGTCAATATATGATGAGGATTCTAGCTATGAATATGTGACAAAATAAACGGACATAGTTTATCTAAACCAAAGACGAATGACTAATTTAATGAAGATACATACATACATGCATCTCAAAGGTATAAATAGTTCGCTCTGTCAACAGTAAGATTGTAAATGGAATTTAAAAAGTTATCAGTAGTTAAAGAACTATTGAATTAAATATAACAACATCTAATTAACTATGCACAAATTCGAATGTTTTATCAATTGTATATCGTAGTTAGACATGATTGATTGAAACTATCACTTATTATCAACTTTGATCTGAGTTTTAAGACCCTAGTCAAAAACAGTGATTAGTAAAGAGTTAAAGAGTCACTCATAATACTTTCCGATATAGAGAGCACGGAATATTTACATGAATAGCTTACACTAAATCAATCATGAAATGAAATCTGATAGCATATCATCAGAATATAAAATCTAGCGATGTTTAAATTCATAGTCCATTCAAGGGCTCCAAATGGGCTGGGCTAGACCTATCAAAGTCGATTCAAGGAATACTGAACTTCGACTCAGTCCATCCATGGTTTTCTTTCCAAAAAGGATCAAGCTCATAGACTGTCCATCTATTAGAATTTTTTCAAAAACGGTTTTGCTTGTTATTATGATAAAAACTATGTATCATTATAGACATTCTGTTATTCTGTACATTTAACTACACTTTGTTTGCGAAAAATTAGAACAAGACAAAGACATTTTCTCGAATAAAACTAAAGTCTTCAGCATGAATCAACAAATAAATTCGTATTAACAATTTGTCGACAAAATGCCTACATGAAGACATAAGACCGACCCATTCAAATGGACGAACTCAACTAGTGACATGCTTAAATCAACCGAATTTGTCGATAAATTATTGTTAACCGAATTTCATCTTTTTTCTTTATTCTCTTTTGTATATTTACTTCCTGCTCATTGCATACATGTTTGAATCAATACAGGGATGAAATGAGATTTTTCAAAGGAAAATTTTTTATAATGATCTAGTCGACGTCTCTAAAGAGTTTTATGTTTTATTTGAAATCATGTTCCTACACTATCATCAATCTATGGGTCAAAGTTCGTAATCTATGTCAAAAAAAGACAGGAAAAATTGACTTTCATCGATTTTTTTCCTGGTATTACGCTGATCATTTGTTGAGCCAAGTCATGCAAAAAAACAATCATAATGTAAGTTTTGAAGTTAAAACAAGAGAAAAATGTGTTTTACGTCCGTTGCGATTAAAACCGATAAAGAAGAAAATAATCGACTTAAATGAAATAAAAATCAAATAATCTGCTTATAAGGAGCCCTGATCCCATAGTAACTTACAATTCATTTGATAAGAGAAGTGCGATGGAACACGGCTGACTATTTCTGTCAAACAAGCATAAAACATTCCAATTAATGAGATTGAATAATCATAAGTTAGTCTTCATTAACTTTTGGAATAATTTATCGCTCAACAATCGAATTCATCATGTAGACAACTGATTTTGAATATAATTATTCATTAAAATTTCTATCATGTATGATAATTGTCTGCTAAATTTCGTCTTAGATTTATTAACGAATGTACAGACGCAGCAACTGAATAAAATGTAGTAAAAATAAATCTGGTGTTGACTTCAGGAAATAATCTAGCATAGCATAATCGGTACTTGTTTCTCATAAGAATAACGATATGGCGAAAGATTATTCAAACTTTCCTATGAAAGTACAAGTTATCTTAGTTTAAATTTTTCTTGTGTAAATCTCTAACGTTAATTATAGGCTTTGCTTTGGTGATCTATACACTAACGTACTATAGTGTTTGGTACAACAAACTAAAATCGAAGATAAGATAAATAGATAAAAATGATGGTATATGTATAATCCCATTGTAACAGAATCAACAGTCAAAATAGAATAGTCTTGTTCAAAATTTCTTTACATTTTACTGCTTATGTAATCTGTACAATGACAAACTCGAATTTTGTCCTGATGTTTTTTTTTGGAATAAATGTCGCTAGTCTTACAAATACCGAGAACAAGGAAATAAAAACACTGACAAATTAGTTTTATTTTACTCAGACTAAAGTAATCTAATATTGATATTATCCAATGGATTGATCATTTGTCTATGACAATAATAACTATCTTACTCGACAAATTGATATGATTTCTTTTTGTTGCATACAAAGTAAAATCTATCTTATTTTCTTCTTGTTTCTGAATTACGCAGTACAATGATAACATCAATCAATTAAATTTGATATGTCTCTATGCAAAAGAAGTGAAAAATGATCGTTTCATGGATACCTATTAGAAACGAATTCATGCATAGAAAAAAAATGTTTTGTTTTTAATTAACAATTATATTCTTTTTACAAAAAAGACACGGTCCACTTGCTGTTGTTGTATTCATTCGTTCATCAACAACAATATCTAAAACATCACAACCACCTCTTTGTGGAACTTTTTTTCTTAACCAACTTTTCCAACATTTTTCATGATATTGTTTAAAACAATTTGTTGTTTCACAATAAATAATTGCTCCATTCATGTCAATTGTTGATTCATAACATATTCCACATTCTTGTTGTTGATCATCTTTAGTTTGAGATTTTGATTTAAAAAAAATATTGCTTGGAAATGTTATATCGAGCATATGTTCAAGGTTTAATATTATATTTGAATGTGCTTCATTCCAATGATTACGATTTTGTTCAAGATGTTCATCAAATGATCGAACAAGCATTGGTGGGCCATGAAAAGTGATTGACGGAAATGCACATGGATTATATGGATCAATCTAGAATTTTAATTTCGTTTGAGTTTTACGAGGAGATCTTCCAAAGTGATTCAGAGCTTTTGTCATAATATTTTTCGCATTAATAGGATTCAGTGCATTTAGGAAAAAGTCTAAAGAATAATCTTGGATAAGAGCTTTCTTCTCAAGTTATGAATTTCGATCTGACATTGTCGTCACACTTAGAACTCATGACTGTTATAGCGACCTAAATGTTTCAATCAAAACGAATGCTTCTTTTTGAAGGTATTCAATCGTCAAATAACACTCAGAGTATCACATGTGATGAAAATCGACTTTTCTTTAAAATTCACGATGCTAAGAAAGAAGCATTTGGTTCGATTATGACAGTTGAGTCGCTAGCCAAACAGACAAACTTTTTCAAAAACGCGTTTAAACGCATGAAAAAGTGTTTTAAAAATAAAAAAAGTAGACGTTTTTGTGCGTTTACACGTGTTTTCAGCCAAAAAACGATTGTAGAAACGTATAAACGCGTAAAAAAAGAACATAAAAACTAGTGGTCTTTTTCATAATCGTAAACTGTCATTGTAATCATGATTGCGATTAACGATTATGAAAAAGACCACTAGTTTTTATGTTCTTTTTTTATGCGTTTATACGCTTCTACAATTGTTTCTTGGCTGAAAATGCGTGTAAACGCACAAAAACGGCAAAAAATAGGTGTTTTTCGCTCACAGTCGGGAACCGCGATTGTGAGCGAAAAACGTCCACTTTTTTTATTTTTAAAACACTTTTTCATGCGTTTAAACGCGTTTTTGAAAAAGTTTGTCTGCTTGGGTAGAGCAGCCCTGGGATGTAAATGTGGAGAAATTTTCAGATCGAAATTCTGTATTTTGAGTTTTTTGTTAAAAATCTCTTATTATGAATGAAAAACCTAGTAAAATGCTCATCACTCGAGAAGAAAGATTTTATCCACCAATATCATTTTAGACTTTTTTTCTAGTCTCACTGAATTTCACTTATCGAGAAAGTATCAACACAAAACTTCTGAATCACTTGAGATCGTTCACCCAAAAGAGTTAAATGTCGAACCTGAATTTGAACATGTACATTATCATTAATTTTTAGTCTTCTTGTTGTTGAAGCATATGAAATAGGTTTTTCATCTAATACAATAGCATCTCGTTCTAATTCAGTTAATTGAGCCCAAAATGATTGTAAACTATCAACAACTGAATGGAAATTATTTATTATTTCAATAAGACGACTCGTTTTTGAACACCATATTTCAATATTAAATTCAACTGGAAGATTGGTACGACAACGTGGTCGTTCATTTGGCCATCGTTGTGGTATATCAATATATAAATCATGTAAACGATCTCCTAAATCAATATATGTATGATGAAGTGTAAGAATTGAACCATCCGATGATGAAGAAAGTCGTATTAATGACCAACTAATTTCTTCAATATGAGCAAGAAGAAGAAGAAATGATTGAGCATCATGTACAAATTGAGTAAAATTTGATGATGATGGACAACTATCAAAAACGCTTGTATTCGATGAAGAAAAACTAGATAGAAGTGAATTCATATCTAAATCAAAAGACAATAATAGTTATAATATAATTAAATGAACAATGTTATGAATAATTATTTGAATTTCAAACAATTATTTCTGTTGTGAACATCTTCTCTAGTTTGTCGTTCAAATGATTTTCTTTATTGAAATATCTATGTCGAGTTGATTACAGATAACAGAGAGAAAACATATGATATATCCCTTGCTAAATAATTTTCTAAAATTTGATACTTCTATGATTTCAAGCTGAAAATTACTTAAGATTAAAGTTAAAATGAATCTTTTGATGTTTTTTTAATTCTAAAAAGTCTTTAAAATTATCAGAAAGTAGAATACAAAAGAATTCCAGACACTTTTTTTTTCATCAATCATATTTCGTAATTCGAAATTGATTTGTGCAGCACATATAGATGTTTAGATTTAAATAATATACATCATTGGTTTTTCACACATCAGTTCGCAGTTAACCTTTTGAAATAACATTAACCATGTAAGAATATTTTCTCTAATATGAATATTAGTTTTGTGCAAATTAGAGCAACAATAATATATTCTTGAATCATATTTGATCATTCAGAAGTTTTCTATTAACTTAATGAATATTAGACAAGATTATTTTTTGATATCTAATGTATTTTTTTTTGAAAACAACAAAAAAAAGCAAAACATTGACAAATTCTACTTTTTATCATAAATTCCTGGTATATCAACAAGAAATTTCTTTGCTTTAAATTTTCTTTTAAAAACTTTGTTATGTATGGGTGGTTGTCTCCAATATTCTAAATTTTGTACTCGATCTTGTAAACGTAAAAATGGATCTTTTTCATATTGTTCATGTGTAAATACATTATGTACTTTTCCATGTCGAAGCATATTTTGTTGAATAAATGTTGGCGGTACTAATGGTTGAACATTTTCACCTGGCATATATGGATTTTCTTTTTGTTTAACTTCATCACCACGTACAGTTGAATGAACAAAACCATCTGTACGACGATAAGTAACATTCGAATCGCTAAAAGTTTCTTCACCAAATGATGTTTGAGTACGATGAGGTTGAAGACGACGATATTGATGGGTGTTTTTACCTAACGGGAAATAACCTTCTTTATTATTAAGTTCCCATTCAGTTTCTAATTGATCTAAATTAACTATTGAATCTGTTGTGTTTTGAACATTTGATTGCATTTGTTGATTGTTATTATCAATTGATCCGATTGTTTCATCAGATTGTGGTCCGATTTCTGGATATTTTTGTTCAGCACCTAAAAATGTAAATATTCGAAGTATAAGCACATAAGTATCTTTTTTTGCTTGATTAAATAAACACAAACAAAAAAATCCGTTATTTTCGTTTTACCTAGTTTAAATATAATTGGATGTCCATGTTGTTGTAAATGTTCTAATGTTAATCGAAACAATTTTGAATGTGATATAGGATTTTTTTGTTTAGATTTTAATTTAAAATATTCATCAATAAATACTTGTGACCGAGATTTTCTATTATTATTTTTTAATTTAATTATTTCTCCATCTTCAACATCTTCATAATAAGCATGTCTTATTATATCTTCATCATATAATAATTTAGGTGGTTCGTATGCTTTTGGTATATCACCTTCAGTTAATGATAAATAACGTGGTTCACGTATTGGTGGAAAACGTTTATATATTGAATACCAAATAGGTATATCTGTTGATTTTAAATGTCCACCTTCAATCATACCTGATAGACGAGAAAAAATTGAGCCGATTTTCCAAAGACGACTCATGATGAAAAATAATCTATAATGATCGAATTTAAAAGAAACCCTAGAAATATAATAAAAACGATGAGCATTTGTCAATAACAACGACAATAATGTTTTTTCACACGCATATTTCTTCTTTTTTTTTTTTTTTTACAAACATATTTCTTTACTCAGCGACAAGCTTTTTTTATTCATTTTTACCTTTTTTCTTTCGATTATTAAATCGACTATGTACTTCGTCTTTTCATCTATTATTATAGTCAAGCTAAGAGAAACTATGCTGTTGTTTGGTTAAATGTAAATGTATTAAACGGATGCGAATGAAAACATACGAATAAAATTTTAACGACGATTATTACAAAGAGAATGACTGCTGCTGCTACAGATGTCTTCGTCAGTTCATCCTCTATGTAAGTTATGCAAATAATTTTTGTTTTGTTTTGACAACTTAATAGAAGAATAAACTTTTTCTATTAATTTACGGTCGATACAAATTATCAGAGCTAATTAAACAGTGCTTGTAGTGTTTGACAATGACTGTTGCGAAGAAAAGAGACCTTAATTTTTAGAAAAGTATCATCAAAATTTCTTAGTATAAATCTTGCGTTTGAAAAATTTTCAGATACATTAAGTGAATTTCTGATTAAGTCAGAAATAACGAGTAAAAACTTTGAATTTATTTAAGGACGAATTTTGTTTTCGTCTTAAATCAAAACTATTTTTACGTAGTTCGATATTTCTGACATACTTCTACAACACTTAACAGACACATTTCTCCCATGAAGAAAAAATATTGATTCCATTAATTGATCATAAAACCTCTGAAAGAACGAAAGAAAGAAAAAAAGTTCGATAGAATCATTGAGATTTACTGTTATACATTAACAAATCAAAAGAAAAAACACATTCAATAGCCTGAATAAAAAAAATTGTTTTTTTTTCATAAATATTGTTTCGTGTTTTTTTTCAAGTACTGGCAATTTCTTCTTCGAGATAACGTTCGACTTCTTGCAATAAAGATTTAACAATAGGTTGTAAATATTTTTCAACTACAAGGTAATCAGCTTCAGCTAAAATTGGTTCTCGTTCAAGTTCGTCACGCATATGTTCACGTAAAAGAAGACGTAATGCTTTTTCTGAACCAGAAAAATGATTTGCATATTTTCTTTGAAATAAATCCCAACGATTTTTTTCTTGTCGTTGAATTTCTTGTTCAATATCATCAAACATTTTTGATTTAAATATTTGTTCTCTTTTCCATAATTCATTTAACATTGCTAATGAACGATTTAAAAAATCTATATGTTTGACTTGATCATTATGAGATGAATCAATAACTAAATAACGATGACCGCATGCTTCAAGTAATGCTTGTTGTTTACATTCTTTATTTATCCAATCATCAACAGATATACCTTTTCTTTCAAGACGATCAATAAATGAAAAAACAACTATTGATTGATTTAAGGCTTCGGCACCTATAACAGAATTAAGATTATAGTCAAAGTTAACAGCACATAATAATAAGTTCAATTTTTAAAGATTAGGAAGCAGTTCAGTTAGTATAGTTTGATAAAGAAATCTAGTCAATAGATGAAATGATGGTAAGATACTAAGTTGTCTGAAAAGTTCGTACAACTGATTCGGTTCTGTTTTCATGGATTATTTCACTTACACCATCGTGTAAAGAGTGTATTTTTTTCTAGGATTCACTCTGAACTATTGTGATTCACTTCATTATTTCTAGGCGAAGAAATAATTTTCACTATCGTGTCTGAGAATGATTCAGATATGTTAATGGAAGAGATTCGTCATGGATATTTGTCAATTTCTCTCCATCATTCAACCATTTTTATATGAAAATCTTCATGAGTGCTCGATTTTCGACATATCTGAATCATACTCCAACATGGTAGTGAAAATATTTTATTCGTCTACAGAAAATGAAGTGATCGAAGCAGACCAGACTGATTTCTGGTAAAAGTGTACGTTTTACACCATAGTGTAGGTGAAACGATCCATGAATACAGTACTAGATTAGTTGCACGAACTTTCCGGACAACCTAATATGTTTTAAAATTTCGATACAACCAATTTGATCTTTTGTCATAAATAAGAATGCAGTTAATTGTTTTTTTTTCTGCATTCTTTGCATCGATTTGAACTAGAGTATACTAATGATTTTTTTCTGCAGTAAAAAAAAGAAACAAACTAACATTGCCTTCTAACAATCCGAATTTAAAGTCAGTGATGATGATTAGTAAAAGAAGACTATTAATAGTTCGTCTGAATATATATAACAGTACTCGATTTAATAATGATGAAATCGATCGAAACATTCTGATTGTTTATTGGAACAAAGAAAAGAATTTTCTTCATTTATTTATTGATTCTTATTAAGTCTTTTGTTTACCGTAAAATCTCCAGTGCATCTACTTGACTAATATTGTGATTTACTGTATAACATTTAAGAAATGTTTGCCAGTAATATATAGTAGCCCAAAAACTCATTTAACTAAACAAAATATTGAGTACTGTTACTATAATTAAGTCGAACTGTGCTTTGAAGTCTCGGTTTAGACATCAATAATGAATGGTAATCGTTGATGAGTTATAGAAAATTTATTTATTCGTCTGACTAAAACTAAACGATAGATCATTTTTTTTTAATTATTTCTTCGTAGTTTTGTTGTTTGATCTCAGTCTATATATCTGATACTTACATCATACTATTTCGTACTTTCAGAAACTTTCGACTATAAATAACGAGAAATTGTTGAGAATAGTTATCTCATATCCAATAGCTTGTTCACAATTACTGTTCGTTATGAAGTACAACGATAAAATTCCATAACAGCGTTCGTTTTTTTTTCATCATTTTACTGATGACTATGGATTTGGAAAGATGTCTTATCACTGATGAAAACTGATCGACACATTAAATGAAAATATTCAAATTTTTGGTTCTCAGTAAAACGACTTTCGAATCATCTTGTACAAAGGTTAGATTCATAATAAATACAGTATTCTATATTACTTCTTATGTTATTCATTGGAATACTTTTCAACAAAAAAGATATGGAGAATGAATGGATGAAAAATAATTTTAATAGTATTTAATTATATATATATATATAGGAATGTTTTTGATTATCTCTAATGAAAATATTTCTTCGCTACTGTTCATCTGTCTTACCCTTAAAAAAAAGATGATGATGTATTTTTTTTAAAATAATTCAGATTAATTAACTATATTCTGACAAGTTTTGTCAGAAATTAATTGTTTTATTTTGTATTTAAAAGTCATTAAGAGTTCTAGTAATCTTAATAGAATATTTTTCTATCAAAAGAAAATAAAAAATTAATGAAATTCATTCTCTTACCAAATACAGTAGTTACAATTTGTTTCATATCAAATCGTTCATTCTTTGCATCATCACAACTAAGTATAAGAAAAATTGCATGTGGACCAGGACTAACAAGTGCAACACATTTGGCAAGTCTTCTCATGTCTTGTTCATTTGATGTTGCATCTTTTAATATGAATAATGGCTAAAAGAGAAATTTTACTAATATTTTCTTCGTTTTTTTTTTGAGCTTAAAAAGCATACAGGAGCATCAACAACTAATAAATGTTTGCCAGTAAGAATATTTTTATTAGTAAAATGTCTCGATTGTGTTGTTGGTGTCGCAGATTCAACTGAACTTGACGCACCAACAGGAAAAACATTGTGACCAGCAAGAATATTTGCAATAGATGATTGTCCAGTTTTTGGTGGACCGATGAGAAGTAAACGAATTTCTTCTGTAGCAGGTTGTATAGAGTTTTCAGAGGCCATTTTAAAGCAGTAATAAACAGCACACGCTAAGGATGATGAAGGAGTAAAAAAAAAGAAACATTAAGTGAATAGAACAGAATAGACTTGTCAAGTTAGTTTTGATTGGATTATTTTTTATTCAAACAGAAATTAGCATTAGAACTCTCATTATATAAATTAGAAAATATGATTAGACAAGCATATACATCATAATTGCTCATTATTATTCAATAAAGAACACAAGAATTTTTTTTCTAATTACACTAGAGTTTATCGCCATCTGTAGGAGCAATTTGTATTTCTAGATCAATTTCAGTATTAAAAAAAAACTCGCTTGAACTAAAAAGTCTAAAAATAATCGAAATATACGAATTCACTTCTTTTACAAGCATTTATAATGTATTGAATAAGAATTAGAACTAGTTATTTTCTTTAAACGAAAGCAAAGCATCATGCAAAAAATTGAAAATAATAAAACAACTGACTTGTATCAAAAAAGTTATTTTTACTTGAGTAGCTTGTCAATTTTTAAGAGCTCGTTTATTATTATTTTTACATACGTATGTAAAAAATTCCAATCATATCTTTAATATTTACTCATATCATATTTTTAATATTTAAATTTAGTTAACAGAAGAAAAAGGCATATTTTTTTCTTAGAGCATCAATTACTTTTGGAATATTTTTTTTCTTTTTATCGTTCATTATTGATACTTGATTATAAGCATATGTGAGTCCTTTTTTTCTCTCATTTTCTCTCTGTTGAACAAGTGTTAGAAATATTTCTCTAAATAGAGTAAGATGCAGTGACTACTCAATTAAAGTGCCTGACGACGAACATTTTTTAACGAAAAATAAGGTGAAGCAACAACAAGGCTTTTTCTTTTATAATGGTTTAATCACTTAAGCAAACAAACATCAATTAGAGTGAAAGTGTGTGTGTAGACACGAACGATTTTCGTAACATTGTATTATAGCTGAATTCAAAAAGAAATTCGATTGAGAATTTAAAATGCAACAAATGATCTCTCCAAGTGATAGTACTTTTTTTCAATGGACTACTCAAGTTCCTATATCTTTTACCGAATGGAAATATATTCTATCGAAATTAAAAACCAACGAAAATTCAAAGTGTTTAAACATCTTATCTTAAATTATCATTATTCTTTTATTTATTTCAATAGACTATCATCACCTGATCCTCATTGTCGAACCACACCACAAATAAATAAACAAGAACGACAATCATTACCACGAAATCAAGTTTTTGGTGGCACAATTGTTGATTCTTTTCTTGCTTCATCATCAACTATAGCTCAATCATCAATCGATATTTCACGACCAGGTATATAAACGAAAAACAAAGAAAAAAAAAAAGAAACTCATCCTACAATGTCACATATTTATTCATACAGATGTACCAAAGCTACTTGCATCACCAACAAAACGTTATGTTTCTTCATTTAAAACACTCATTAGTTCCACAAATAGCAAACAAACACAACGATTAAGTCATTTCAATGATAATGTTATGATTCTTAAATTAGCTAAAGAACGTAAGCAAATAGATATTCATTATTATTACGATATCATTATTGAAAAAATAGATACAAATAATGGTTCTATTACTGGTACACCATTATCAAGTAAACATTCAACTTTATCAATGGCAACAACAGCAACAATTATGTCTACTAAATCACAGCATAATTTTTCTCCATCAAAGTTAAGTCCAATATTAAAAGTAGAAGGACAAAGTAAGTTTAGATTGAATAAAGAATTGATCCATTTCTATATTTAATTTTGACTTTTTCTTTTTAATTTATTTATTTTGTTTTTGGCGCTTTTCATCTATACAGTTTGTTTAAATCTGTAGTATATGAATTTACAAGAGAAGAAGAAACAGAACAAAAACTGTGTTGAGTGGTAGTGGTGAAAAAAAGAGAATGATTTGACGCGAACCAACCGAATGCAAACGAGTAAGAAGAGAATTGACAACATCAAATGTTAAAAAATAAAACATGCGTAAGGTAGTGAGGAGTCAGACAAAAGCAACAAAATCTTTCTCTCTTTTTCTTTCTTATTCCAGTATTGATTGTAAATTGTATACGCATGTGCATTGTTTATTATTATAGAACGTCGTATTGCAAATCATGATTCTTCAGTAATTGTTTCATCCACGTCTGACATACCCGCTGATTCCAGTCCAACAAATCAAATGGCGATGAGTACAAGTGGTCATCCTCAAACGAATTCATCTGTATTCAGTTATCGAAGTGCAGCAGCAGGTGGAAATACTATTCGACAAAGAACAATAGCTGAAACAACATCAAATAGTTTATTACTAACAACTGATAGACTTAAATCAAATATGTCTTCATCAATACGACCAACACGACAATTACTGCCAACAACAACAACATTATCATCTACATATATATCATCTCAACAAATGCAACGAAATAATAATCAAAATATAAAATCACGCATACATCAAGAGAAATTACTGAATTCTAGAGGTAGTCTTCAAAGCAAATTTTTTAAAAATAATTTTATTAATTTGTTCTTAGAAATTTATGAATATCCTGATCCATTTACTAATTGTCCTCAAGATGTATTAAATAAATTATCACAACTTACTAAACTTCAATTAGAAACAATTGAATGGGAAAAGAAAAAACGATTTACAAAGAAAAAACCAATAACAACAAATTGTGCTGTTCAAGGAAAAGATAGTCCATAATGATTACTTGTAAAAATTTCTTTTCCTACATTTAGTTTTTCTTTTATTTGTCTCATGAAGAATGTTATGTTTGTATGTGTCACTTCAATCAAAGATTTTTTTTCTAGTTTTCTTGCCAATTCAAAACAAACAACAACATTATTTTGTGTTTAAAAATACATCAATGAATGACAGAAAAAAATCTTTGATAGAAATTTTTCAATATTTTTTTTTGTAGAAAAATAATAATTTCGTACGTATTCTCTCGAATTAATTCTTATATACTTTGAAAAAATTACCATAAATATTTTTAAGAAGTATTGATTTACCTTAGACTGTAAGAATCTGGTCTAGTAACGAAAATTCACTTATGCACATATAACATGCGAAAGTTAAAATAGCCATCGAGTAGTTACAGTTCAAAAGATCATGTGGTAATTATGTACCAAATGATTATCGAGTAATTATGATATACAACGAATAGTCTGGTAACTATGGTTGGAACGATTGCAAAATAGATTATCTGGCCACTGCGACTTGAAATCAACTGATTATAATACGTTAGGCAAATAAGAAGCATTTGTTAAATTATTTAGTGGCAAAGAAATTAGTATGTGATTGATCAATAAGTTAAGGTTTGATAAGTGAGTTTGAATATATATAATTATGATAAATAATAAAAAATCGTGTTTTTTAAATAATGTGATGCTACATATTTTGAGTATAAACAACATTAATATAAGCTAATCGTAAAAAATTGTGTTTTTATCGACAATATCAATTTTTCAATTCATAATATTCAAACTTCAAGCGTCATATCTATAAATAGATGCAATACTATTTATTCTAATTGTACTACGCAATTTAATATAAATAGATAGGAGATAAAAAAAATTGATTCCTGAAACTCAATTATTATTATAAATTTTGCAAATATACTTTAGTCATGTGGCATTAGAGAACAAAGCGCATATTAATGACAACAGATATAGAATCAAAAAATTCAGGAACTTTCTCTAAAAAAAATAACAACCTTACTCGACGTATTAATTAGATTCGATTAAAACGCCTTCATTGTATATCAACAAGAAAGGAAATATTATGTTACAGAAAAAAATTGCTTTTATATATCTTGTAAACTCTAGAAATTTGACTTTTACGACCGATTAGTATATACTTATTATGTTATTATTTTTATTTCTCTATTACTTACCTAATTGCATAGTTATATTTACGTACAACTAGATATGTATTTCTATGCCGTCGTCTACAGAAAAGTTTTTCAATAAAACCTCAGTCAACGGCGGTTAATTGCGGTATCAGGTATCGCGGTTAGTGATGGTTTGTTTTTTCAAATTTTCCAAGGACAGTCGAGAATCAAATAAATTGACCGTTGATGAACGTTGCTTGTTATGAAATGTTTTGAATATCATCATTCTACGAGAATATTTTGTTTTGAAATGACGAAAAAAGAATTAATTATATATGTTGAACGTTTAACTAATTCTATGAATATTCTCAACCTACAGAAGCCATACATTTTACCTTGAACTTTAAACACATAATAGAGTTTATGTTCTCTTTTTTAATTATGTTTCATATTTCAATAGTTCGGTTGCATAATGGCACACTGCTATTTTGAGACAGTTTTTTATTGGAAGTCGCTTTTTTTGCTATTGACTTTCTAATAGATAAGGAAATGGGCCACAAGGTTTTTTATTTAATTATATCATATGAATGACAAAAGTCGAGATTGACTGTTCTATCTTTCAGCTCAACAGTGCTACCAATCAAAATAATCGTACAGATTTAAGAAAAACTGATGAACACTGAATAGTTAAGTCAATAGAAAAGACTGTGCTTGAGTTTTAAAACATGGCTTTTAGCATAATGTTGCGTAAGAAAAGAAATCATATAACTTTCAGAGCTATTCACGTGAAAAGTACGTTTGAAAAACTTTAGTAAACGAGATCACTAGCATTGTATGTCATATTTTTTCTTGACTTGAATTGGTTTCGTTGATATGGTTACTAGAATAATTTTTTTACATTTTTTGAGTAGAAACCAACAGTTTTCGAGGAGTTATATTTAGTACGAGTGCTCTTGCTTTTCAAATGCTTCGTGCGACTTTGTTTTTAATGATTTTGATGTCTGTTACATTTGAAAAGAAATCTACTTCATATAATCTGATGCAACTATTTCAGATACTTTCCAAACATTTGAAATATATTTCAATGAGACTGGAAACTATGACGATAACCAAATTGAATGTCTGACCATTGCTCTACATTGAATTATTCTTATATGATGTGCTCATACCCACTATAATATTTATTAAAAAACGAGAAAGCGAATATAAATATGCGCAAGATTATTATATATTAATTTGTCAAACAACCGATGAAATTATTACGAAAAAATAGTTCGTGGAATATCTTCTGAAGATAATTCATAAACTAAATTTGGTGTGACGATATTTGTTCACGATTTATTCCAATTTGTGGGTTGTGTTGTTAATGCAGCAGTGTGTCTATTGTGATGAACAATTGGCCAATTATGCATCCACGGTCCAGATATTGTTGTATCGAATGGATCATCCAAACGTTGTTCTCGAAGTTCTTCTATTTCATTTTTAATTCTGTCTTGAACGGCAGCTTCTTGTAATTTACTGCGGTTAATCTTTGACCATTGTTCCCAATCCGGTTTGAAATTCTCATCATCTTCTTTAGCCATCAATATGTTGTCTTTCAAACCATAGAAGCCGTTCGGTTCATTAGGCTTTTGCCTAAAACATGCTAATCATTACGATGATTTGTTTATTAATGAAAGCATAAATTCCCTCACCATCTCAAATCTAAACTCCATCTTATATTTGTACTGTAATTTTCCGTTGATCTATGCGGAATTAAATTATTTAAGAATAGTACGGAACCGAAGGGAGTTTCACAAGTGACGACGGTTTGTTCATTCAACGGAATCCCTAATGTTTTTGTCATTTCTTCTTCCGGTAATTCCACATACCAAGTATTTCCACTACAGCAATTATGTTTACATGTCAAACCAGGGCGATGACCACCGCGTAATACTTGCAGACATCCTTCAATTAAATAAATCTATCAAATCATAGAAAACACAATTTATCACACTGCACCATTTTCTTTGTTAGCATCCAATAGTGGAATCCATGCTGTTACTTGAAGAATTTTCCAACATTCCTTATTCAAATCTGAAAAAATAAAATAAATATACATATACATTCACAATGCAGTTTGAATATATTCACAGGCAGTATCTTGATGCCATGGTACAGTTGCTTGTTCTTGATTGGGAATCTGAAATGTCATAGAGGAGAAGACGGAGTACCATTCATATTTAGCAAGTCAAAGAGCTTAATCAATTATATGGAATCCGCAAAAATTCCTAAGTATATTACAATTCATTATAATTTGATTGATTCGACTTACTTTTGGTCTAATATTCCATACGGGATGACCGGCTATGTTTGGTCCAAGCAATTGTTTAGCAACACTTAATAGCGGCTGACTCGACCATAATGACGCAATTTCGCATGGTAATATACCACGCTTATGCATTAGAACCGAAGCACTTGGAAATTGTGCTTCAATTGCCGTTAAACGTTGATAGAAATTTGTATTTTCATGTAAATCATGGATTTTGTCCTAACATATCGAGCAAAATTTGATATTTGTTTATCTCTTAGAAGAAAGAGTTTTTACTGCTCTGAAAAGGTCTTGTGCCACTTCATCAACGACTTTTTCTATACCGTGAATAGTTGATTCTAATAGGTCGTGTGTCAATAAATCATGTTTGATTACAAAACCATCTTCGAAAAATTGACGAAACTCATCTTTGGTCAGCGGTCCAGGTGTATATTCACGTTGCCATGAAGCTATTTCTATCGATAATGGTGGATAAACAAAAGAATTAGAGCTAGTATTAGCCATTGGTTTTTATCTAAAAACAATTAGTTTATCGTCAGTCCAGTAAATTCAATTCGAAGTATCATTCAAGAATGAATTTTTCAGAATGTCATTATTGTACAATACACAAAACAAGAATTATCTTCTTTTAGATTACCGAACAATCTATCATTTAACATCTTTATT
The DNA here is from genome assembly GCA_905329745.1 of Rotaria sp. Silwood2. Lineage (NCBI taxonomy): Eukaryota > Metazoa > Rotifera > Eurotatoria > Philodinida > Philodinidae > Rotaria > Rotaria sp. Silwood2. Next base: position 2,556,264 of record CAJNSZ010000001.1, on the reverse strand, counting down.
TCCTGTTTACTTCTATCTGAGCGTTTTTGGGAGTCAAGTCTGTCAGAAAATATTTCTGAAACAATATTTACAAATGAAAAAATGATTTGCGCACGTCGACGCTCTACGTCAGTGACTGAAGTATTATTTTATTTTTCACTTTCTCTCTCTATGTTACGATAACGAAAAATTACTCTTATCATTTCGATGAGTCGAACAACATGTGATACCGTCATCCTGTAAGATAGTTTATAACGACACTTCAATACAACAGTCGTCCATTAGGGACATCTGTATTTAACATTTTTCAAACGTTTTGTTTGAATGTTTTCCAGGCCAAGAAATACAAGCTGATTCTAGACCGGAAAGTCTCTGGGATTTTCAGGTGACTTCCGGTCAGCTGTCTCTTCTTGTCAACGAAAAATGGCTGGAAATCATCGAAAATATTGGAGAGTTATCAGTTCGAAATATTACTTCCAAGTTCCTTCGATTTCTAATGTTTTTCTGCTTGGTACAATGGTTTCTTCTGCATTTTCCCGACCGGTGTCAGTGAAATCAGATTGTTTCCGTAGCCCAGTTTGTTTGACATTTTTATCATTGAATAGTTTCACTTTTGATATTTGTTGGATGAATAAACAGGTCAAATTCTATTGTGAACACTACTGAAACACTTGTGTAGGACTACGGAGAGAGAAAAAAATCAAAAACCAAAAATATTTCTTGTTAGATATATGTTTCTCTTTCTTTCTACCAACAACACTGTTCAATAAATATCTATCAATGACAACAAATGAGATACATAATTATATAGAACTCTTTTTCGTTTGCAAAATGACAATTATCGAACTCATCGATTCGCACAAAATAATCACTATTTCATTGGAATCTCTTACAAAGATTCTAAATGACCATGTATAATCAGCATAACAATTGATGGCGCTATGCGTTTCGAATGAGAGTGAGGATGTGAATAAATAGAATAGAACCAATTCAGAATGATTTTATTGATAATCTTCTTTTATTTTCAAAGTTCGTCTAAGACTTTACAATTCAAAAACATTTAATTTTTTAAAATAAAAACCGCTAAACGTTAACTATAGGCTTGCCTTCTCCAATTCGAGATTATAAGGCTCTAGCAATGCATTGAACATTGTAGATTTTTCTGAATAGAGTGGAAAATAATCGAAGGGTAATATGAGTGCATGCATACTTCTCGATAGTTTCTCAAGATGAAGGAGAGAACAACATTTTTGAAGCAAGTACCACTGAAAACCATAGGTTGTCGTTGGAATGACACTCCTTTATGCATTATTTTCTTTATCGATTAATATATACGTTCACAACATTGTTTACCAAAACAACCTATATAGCTGTTCTGAAACGGGTCATAGTCGCTCTCTTCATCTTCGTTATATCAATTGCCATATCTGACATTGAGTGCTTCTTTTGGCAATGATCTTTTCTGTTATTCAAAAGAATCGACTTGTCACAGGGTGGACAATTAATGATGCAACTAACAATAGAAACTGATTTAGAAAACATAATAGAGAAATCTAAAATTATGAGCAAGTACAGTATCGTGCTTTACGTCTGAAAAGGTTTTCCATAGAGGCTTAAGACTCCTGAAAAAAAGTCAACTTTTGTCAAAATTATCGAAATTAAGATAAATTCATGGGAGGATAGTTCGAGATCTGATCTTTTATAAATAACATGATTTTTTATTTGGCACATCCTTTTTTTTTCGAAATCTGTTGATGATTTCTATCATCATCTGCTTGAAAAATATGCTATTGTCAGAAAAATTAGGAAAATTTTTTCGTTTTCTATTTGTTTATGCTTTTTTGATCATGCATCCCACAATTCTCAAAGAAGTTTCATTGTCGTCAATTGCCTTTTTTTTATTTTCAAAAGCATGTCAAGATGCTAGGCGAGAGAGAATCCTTTTGCTAAATTAAGCCTTGTTATTATTACATGCTTTTCTTCTCTTAAAAGTAAAAACTAAAAAAAAGAGCAACTGTGTCATGCTCTACATCCTGACATGCTCTTTCAAACCAAAAAAGTGTATAGAATGCATACAATGAAATATTTGATTTCAATCTGAATTTAGAACAAAAACACCACTTAGTTTGAAATAGAAATGAATGACTAGGGGAGTTTCAGAATTATTCAAACGAATGTATATGTGTACGCCCACTGTTTTGGATGCGGTCATGCACATGTATAAATATATAATTAATGCTATAGATGCCATAGAATCCCAAGTCTGTCCAACCAAAAAAAACGGAGTTTTATAGATATTATGTATATGAGTCGAAGTATTCTTTCTATACGTCCACAACATATAGAAAAAGGCATGATATAGTAATTACTTCTGTTGGTATCATATATTTTGGCAATACCTCGAGTATCTCTTATTCAATGTCATCGTTATCTAGTCAGCAATGGATACTATTTTCATTTTCATTGCATAGTCCTAATCTTCTAATTCTATCACAATTTACTTTTTTCCCCATCGAAGCGAACTTGAATTTAAATAACACTTATTTCCTAAATTCTTTCAAACAAATAGATTTACATAAACGATCAAACAGCGATCGCCTTTTTTAAACTTTTGTAGTTTGTTTTACATTTCTCATCTATTATAAAGAGAAAATATAGGAATTCTGGAGAACAGAAATAGAAATACTGATGCATTATTTTATTACATCTATAAATGGTTTCATTATTCCTTTATCAGTCTTCCTCTGGATGAGTTTATTTTGTTACCAGTGAAAGATAATTTATATATGATACGGATGTTTTAGTTTCTTAGCTTCATGTTTTTTGCCTGGAAGACAATAATTTATGATCCAAGTGTCTTTCTTCTGCTTGATATAGTCATTTTTATCACCGGTCAATAATTTGTCGAACTATCGGATTACTTGTTCGAAAGACAATAGTCAACAACTTCATAGAGAATTAAATTCTCTATCACAATGACTTCATTGCGGAGCATTAAACCAATGTTGAGTTTTTGAAAGACCTTAAACAAAAAATAGATCATTGACTGACTATGCTTCACCTATTAAATCTAAAAACTCAAGGAATTCTTTTATCAAAAAAATTAAGTTAAATCATTTACTACCTATGACAAAGTTTAATTAGCTTTCAAATCATAAGGTCACAGATCGGTGAGCCAGAATCCTGACCCTGCTGGCAGTATTTTCTCGGATTGAATTATATGAATTTGTAACCATCCTCGAGACAAGAAAAGACTACAACTTAATTCAACTAATTATGCTGAAGATAGTGCTAAAAGTAGAAAAAAAAATCCGAAGCTGATTGTAGGTGAAGTGCTTCTCTAACGAAAATAAATTGCAGAGGCATTGCCAACATTAAAATTGGTTTAGTAAAAAATAAAATAAAATATTATTATCTTGTAAAAACACGTTGTTATTCACATGTGGATATGCTACATCAGATCTTAAACGTTTTCTCCGTATTTGATCTGGTTTTACAAAAGAATGAAAAGTTACCGTCGGTATACCGCTACTATACCGATGGTTTTCTTTTTAGTAGGACGGTATAGTGGTAGTAGTTCAGGCAAACGTATAGGATAAGTTGCCAGACAGGAGCTGCATGAAAATTTTTACAGAATAGTGAAATGATTTATACTCATAAGAATCACTCTAACATTAGTGGTCATCGCGAATTTTCGAAGAAAATGAAAAATAGTACTAATACTTGGAAACGTAAGAAAGATACAAGTATCAATACTTTCGTTCGATCTTTGTTGAAGAATCAATGATTTCATATATTTCATTTAAATTCTAAAGAAACAAACGTAAGAATAAGAAGTCAAATCATTCATGAAAAAGAGTTAAATTCATATATACCTGATAGTTTCGCTCTAATACATATTTACGACTTCGTTTTTTGTATTTTGATTCTTAAGACGTACAGAACTCGATACAAGCATGTCATTTTTTTTCTTTTTCACTTTTTTTTTCTTGATTTGACCACTATTACTATTCATATTCAGAAATAAGCATAAAAAGAAGAGAAACATATTAATATTTTCTTGTTTATTGCTCGTATGCCAGTCCAAAACAGTGTATATAAATACATATACCATTCACTTGGCAAAACATTCTTAAATAACTGAACAGATAACAGTGAGAATATTCGTCTATATGAATTACTATAGATACATAAATTTTATCGGAGAGATACGAACTTAGTGCCATAACAAGAAATGTTGAGCTAGAAATGGTTTTCATCTAGCTAATTTTAAAACATAATCAGAAATCATAAACATTATAATATATAAATATTGGATGTACGCATATGCATATGATAATTGAATTTATTCCAAGACTTATAGTACATTATTGACCATTGAACAATTATTTCATCAGGACTTATTATTATTCAATGTTAGAGCTTTCAATTCGACAGAAATAATTTTTATTTTGTTGACTGAAATGTTATTATTCTCAAATTATGAAATTGTGTATGACTTGAATAACAACTTATTCGCTAGTTAAATAATAGTGTTTATTCGAGAAACTCTAAAAATTGAATTAAAGAAAAAAGAAAAATTCGAATTTGTTAAAATAAATATTTTCAATCGTTCTTCTTGCATGTCGCTTTTCTAAGAAGAGAAGAATTAAAATTTTTTTCAATTTCTTTTGGTAATCCATTTGCTTAAAACATTTGCCACGTTGAAAACATAATATAATATATTGATTTACTAAGTTATTGATTATTTCAAATCATATCCGTCATAATTGTTCTTTTTCAAGTTTTCATTTGGTCAAATATTTTTATTATATTTAATTCGTATCTGATTACAAATAATATTCAAATTCATCAATATTATGGATTTTAGAATTTCTTGGTTATAATACTTGTGAAAAGCCAATAGATGCAAAATTCTATGAGAATAAAAATTCCTCAGAATCATTGATTTCAATTATATTCTATTTTGAAATCTTCAGCTCGTCTAATAGATGAACATTTAAGGTTATTCAGAGAAGCTCATATGATATTGAAATCCAATTAGATTTTAACATTCTTAAGTAGAATCATTATTATCGGGATTCCTCATTGATGACTGAATGCCGTAATGAATTTCACAAAAATCATTTGTAGAATGTTGACTTTCACGATAAACGAAGAAACTTAAAATAGCTACTAAACTTATGAGGAAACATTTCCAGGTGTCGGAACGCCTTTGACTCGGAATTTCGCCCTTCGTGTAGCCCTTAGTAAGCTGTGTCTATGTTAAAAAAAGTTCGGGCTTCTGTCTTGTCTCAGAGAAGATTGAACGTTTTTAGTGAATTTTCGCTGTATAACCCTACTTTTGGAGTAAGCTCGTATTTTGGAATTCCATCTGAAACTTAATCAACATAAAGACCTCAATTAAACTGGCTTTTAAAAAAAATTTCAGAAATCTCCGACGAGATCTCTCCAACATATGAAGCTTTCAAAAAAGACATGCTGTATATACTATATACGGAAAAGGATCTATACCTTGAAGGTTTCATATCTCGGAGAAACTTAGTTCAAAAGTTCTCAAAAATTTTTATGCAAGCTAGTCTGATTGTGGTCTTTCTGTTGGCTAAAATTTCAGGTCGAAATTCCAAAATATGGTCTTACTCCAAAAGTAGGATCCTACAACGAAAATTCTCTAAAAACGTTCAATCTTCTCTGAAACAAGCCAGAAAGTCGAACTTTTTGTATCATAGATACAGCTTACTAAGAGCTACGCGAGTTGCAAAATCCAGACTCAAAAGCGTTCCAACACTTGGGAATGTTTCCTCGTTAGTCAAATTTGTAACAATAAATAAGCCATTGATTCTTGCATAATTAGATTAATTTTACACTGCTCGTCAAGTATTCATGATGAATTTGCGTTATTAGTATTCGTTCTTTTTGCATTGGCAAGCTAGAACATGTTGACTATATGGTTGAAAAAAAGTAAATATTTCACATTTTCTTTGTTTGATGTTACTGTATAATGATGTCATATTTAAAAAATTTAAATACACTATATTCTTTGGGATAAAGTTGACTATTTTGTGGAGAATTTTACAAGCAATGTTTTGATGAAAAGAATTTTTTTTTTGAATCAAGTTAACAATAGAAAAGAGATCTGGAAAATTCTAATAGTCGGATTCTTTACAGTTTATCCGTTATTTTCTTTTCTCTTGGAACAAATTCTATAAAATTTTTTCTTTCTTGATCTATACTAATTATGTATCTTACTACTTGAATGAAGATTAGTTTTTATCGGAGATAATTTACAAACAAAAGAAAAAAGAGTCATCAAAAGAAGACATGTTATTTCTAGCATAAACTCTGATTCATCTATAACACTCAAAATAAAAGCAATAATTATAAACATTGAAAATTCGGAAGGAATTCCACATCAATGATATAGAGAGAATGCCATTAGACAAAACTTATTCACATGAGAAGACAAATGTCAAAAACTAGGATGTCAAGCTTTTAAAAAAATTAAACTATCTTATATTATTAATAAAAATACTTTTTTTTAAATGTTTAAATAATAAATTTAAAATACACTTCTAAAATCTTGCTTACATATTGTCCATGACACAAAAATAAATCAATATACAATCATCAAACAAAAAACATAGAACAAAAAGACAAGAGATTCACAACAAATAATGAAATATATTTATATAATATAATAAAATGCATGGAGCATTTATATGTGTGTATATATATATATATGGAGAGATATGGCTTTTTTCGTTTTAACCATTTAGAAATCTTTAAATAGTTGCACTTCATATTTTGCTGCTTGTGGTGTTAATTTTATATCAAATTCATCATATGTATCAAAATTTTCTGTGTCACCTTCTGATGTAACTGTAGGTCTTATAGGTGGTTCTAGTTTTAGTTCATATACATCTCTCCATGATATAGCAACAAACCATTGTTCACGTTTTATTTCTTCACCACCATCTTTTGCTGAACCAAGTCGTTGAGCTTGATCTGTATTAAGTAATTTACGAAGTAATTGTTTGGCAGCGTAATCAAAATGACGTGGGAATTCAAGTTTACCAGAAATAATTTTTTGATAGGCTACAAATTGATCAGCATCATAGAATGGTGGATAACCTAAAAATAAGCAGATAAACATTAAAAGAAAAAAAAGATTTTCTTTTTCGTTTTTGATTTATTACCAGCAAGCATTTCATATATGAGAATACCAAATGCCCACCAATCGGATGCTTTATGATGACCACGATTTTGAATAACTTCTAGAAAACATAAAAACAATTGAGAGATAAAAAGAGAACCATATTAATTATATTCAAACCTGGTGCAAGATAATCAACAGTACCACATAATGTAAATGTACGTTCTTTAGTTTCTTTTGCAAAACCAAAATCAACTAGACGTATATGTCCTTGTCTATCCAATAAAATATTTTCCTAGAAAAGAAAAAAACACACAGATGATATTTTTCTAATAAAGAAATATTTCTTACTGGTTTCAAATCTCGATAAAGTATATCTAAATGATGTAGATAATCAAGTCCAAGTAAAACTTCACTTGCATAAAATATAGCTATTTTTGAATCAAATTTTTCTCTTTTACGCATCATTTGAAAAAGTTCACCACCGGGTAAATATTCAAGTAAAAGATAAACTAAACTATTTGTATGTGTTGTCCAATGTAAACGTACAAGAAATGGATGATTAATTTTTGATAATATATCTTTTTCATTTTGGACATGTTCAGTTTGTTTTGATTCAATGATACGTTTTATCGACATTGTTTTAAGTGCATAATATGTATCACTGTCACGATGATAAACAATTTGTACACGACCAAATGTTCCTAAACAAATAAAATTATTAGCAAAATCTAACTTTTCTTGTTTTTATTTTATAAAATTCTTACCAGTACCAATTGTTCGTATAGTATCAAATGATTCTAATGAAAATTGATTATTACTTAAAGTATTTAATGATACTTTATCTACAGGATTTGGTTTTTCTTCAACGGGCTTATTTGAATCTAAATCAACCAGTGAAATGCAAGTATTTCCGGTATATGATGCCCTCGAATGTGATCTTATTAGCGGTACATCATCAAGTCTAGCAGAAGCCATTCTATCTGTTATTAATTCAATACTGTCTGTTGGTGTATTATTATTATTATTATTATTATTATTAGTGGGATTAAGTTTAACAGGTGATGCTATTGGTCCAATGGCACCTTTTTTTGATGACGTTCGACCTGATTTTCGTCGAGGTGTTGGTGTTGTTGATACTATGATTGGAGTTTTTTTATTTAGTGTTACTTTTCTTTGAGAAAGTATTGATGTTGAAGATGATGCAGGAGGTAGACGTTGTTTTAATAAACGTTCTGGTGGTTTTGATGCACTAATGGAACGAACTGATGCCATAGCGAATATTTTACGAGCAAAATAAGTAAGACTAAAATGATTATAACAAAAAAAAAGAACTGTATATTTCTTCTACCAAAAAAGTAATCATATGTGACATGTTACTTAGAACAACATTCTCAAAAAAGAATAAGAATATCAAGATAAAATGGTGTAACAGATTTTTTTATATACAGGCAAAAAAATAAATACTCTTAATGTTAATTATGACTTAGAAAACAATGAAAGTTCTTAGATGAACTCAATATTTTATTGAATACAAAAGAATATGATAAAACCTCTGAAAAGAAAATTTTTACTTATTGTTATTTTTCTATAAGATATTTTCTTTTTATCATTAGTTAAATAACTTACGCTTGTCATTTAAATAAATGCGACTGAAAAGACAGATAAACATCATGCACAACAAGTTTTCTGTGCTCTTTTTTTTTTAACAATCTTCCTCAAACATTCTTAACCAACTAAATATCTTCTGAGCACTTCACCTTCTATTTTTTTTTTCTCTTTTTCTTTCTTATTTCTATCAATATAACGCCCATACACTTTAGTTGGACATATAAAACATTGACGAGAAATGTTTCATTTGTATGTTTATGTAATGAACTCATACGTTAATGCCATTTTTTGGCAAGAATACTGTTTAACAAAATGGAAAGGAAAAGGTTCGTGTCGTTTAAATAGTCGAACACAATAAAATAATATATGAGGAATAATTGAAAGAAAGAAAGAAAAAAGAAATTGAGCTACAATTAGCTTATATATCGAACAGTGTTTTTATGCAGTACTTTGAAAACTATTATTGTTCTGATTGTTATTGTTGTTGTTCGTATTATAAGGAAGTGATGACGTGAGTTAGAAGAACGAGAGAATCAATGAAAGAAAAAGTGCACCCTCACAGAAAAACGTTATATTCTAAAAATAACGAGTAAAAAGTTAAAGAATGAGGAAAATATTACTTATCTACGTTACTTCTATTCACTTGCGCATCATACGCTAAATGATTATTGTCTAGTCAATATTTTTATTTCACTAGAAATCTTATCATACATGTCAACAACTTTTTATTGATTTCAATTATCTATTTATTCTATCTGACAATCTAGTTTAAGATTTATTTTTCATTTTGTCTACTTAATCTAATCCTTAATAAAACTCATTTATCAAATATAAGAAGCTATTGGAACTCATCGCTTGTCTTTCATCTATTAACATAGACATGTCAATGTACATGAAACAGCTTCCGTACCCGCTGTTCATCAATATATTGCTTTTTCTCTCTTTTTTTTTTGAAATCGAGAAGATAAGAAATTCTTGGCAAAAGAAGAAAAAAAAAGAATACTACTTCTGCTATTTACGCAAGTTATATAAGAACTATATGGTTTCTCTATAGAATAATATTGAAAGAAAAAGAATTGAATGCATCAACACCTACATAGGATGTGACAGGTAATATGATCAAATACTAAAGTATTTCAAACATACAATAATCATCATCTGTCTTCATCGCTTTTTTTCTCTCTTATCGAGTTTTTTGTTTATAAAGAAAAAAAAGAGTGAGAAAAGGAAGTCCTTCTTGAAATAGAATCTAACAAAAACAAAAATTCTGTCATCACGAGATGAGATTATTTCCTGAAAAAACTAAACTATTTTTACAACCTATTCTTATTATTTGTACTGCTGTTGCTAGCAACCTAGGTTATGTTTTCTTTTCTAACGAAAAAATTTTCATTATAGATCATGCGACTGATAGTCAGAGGACATGACATTTGTTTTTGTAAATTATTTACCGGTGTATTTATTGGTGAAAAAATTGATCAAGCATAAAGAATGCATCAAACTCATTACACATGATGATGAATCAAGAAACAAAATGAAATAAAAAAAAAAAAACATATATCGACTTGTGAAGGTACAATATTTTATTCATTGTAGGTACTTTGGCTCTGCTCGTGTACTGTAAGGTTATATATACATATCTGTATAGTAAGAGTAAATAACATATTCTATGGTTGAAATATAATGAAAAGAGAACATAGAAAAATTATTTTATTTTCTATTTTAATTATAAAAAAATAAAAATATGGAATCAATCAAAATGAAATTCTTATGAATTATTTTTTTTGAATAATCAAAAGAAAAGTAGAACTTCTTAGAGTATGTGTGAGTTCTATTTGAAATTGAAAGACATTAAAAAAAAAACAAGTAAATAAAGATTTGTTTTTAAACATACGTTGATCTTTTAAATATCCATGCAGCAAAAAAGATAATGATGGTAGCTGCATAGATACTTGATAAAATATCATTAGATCTAGACACGTGTTGAAACGTTGTGGATGATGATGGAGTAGGAGTTTTTTTCATAATTGATACTGAACGATTACCAAGTAACGTTGATGATTTACATTGAAGCAATGGATAGAATGTCTTAGTTTTTTTCTTTCGTAAAGAATAATTAAATTTTTTATCCATTGTATGTGACATGTTTTTGTATAGAACAAATGTCAAGGGACAAGAACTAAAGTCGAGGTATCAAGAATAAATACGATTCTAAGTATAAGGAAAAGAAAATAGGACAAACCGAAGGAAGAAAACAGATCATAAGACAGATCTAGACATATACTATAAGATTTGGAGACCGCGAACTAATCTATGTAAATAAGACTCCTGCAGTTGGTTAGTATTTATTGCAGACTAATACATTGTTTTTCTCATTATCTTAGACAAGAAAAATATTATACTAATTCTTTCAAATCAATCATTTCAAAGTAATTACTTATAAAAATACATGCATTCTGTAGGTAAAAAAAAAATTACAAGAAAAATAAAATAGCATGATCATTATAATTAACTTTTTTTGTTATTGAATGAAATTATTATTATTGACATTGATTGGGATAAATTAATGAGACATGTGTCTTCGACATCAAATTATATATGTAAAGAAGAATCTACAATAAAGATGGATAAAATCTTTTTTTTTTAGGTATTCTATTTATTCTTTTTAAGGAAGAAAATGATGTGTATGGATAGATCTATTTACAGATTTATTAAATAATTATGAAGGCTGAAAAATTTTTGAATATTAATTAGACAGTATTCTTTTTGTCGATCTTTAAAATTAACAACATTTTCATCATTTTTTTTTTAATATATAAATATGTGAAAAAGCTATTCGTGATTGATAATTTTTTTCTACTATGCTAGGAAAAAAATAAAATAAAATAAAACGTGTTAAGTCATATTTTTCAAAGTATATGAAAATCATATGACGATAGAAGTGTTATGTACGAATCATGTGTGTTTAAAATGTTATTAATTTCTGTGTTAGCTATTTCTTAGTGTTATGATAAAAACTGAAAGTAGCAAGATTATAGAGCTTTAATCAATCTTACCTTGTTGCGCAATGTTCTGATACCAATTGTAAGTAAAATTAGAATATATCAATAAGATGTACACGTGGAAAAATATCTAGAAAATGAAACTATTTTACTGTCTTGTAATGTATACATCGATTATAGAAATTAATCGTTTTCATTCTTTTTCTGAACTCTGTATATATACTAATTTCAGCTGAAATGATTAAATAATTTTCGATTATTTTCTACTTTTTTTTTGCTTCGTCTTTTTCATTTACAAGTTTTTGTTTGTTTTTGCGTTCGCTTTTCTCGCCAGTACACTATGCCCTACCAATAACCATTAAACAACTAATCATTATACATGGATGATTAGTTTTGATTAAAAAATTATTAGTAAGTAATATTTTTGCGATGTTGACTGCATGTCAAAGTGCTTTCCTAATGTAAATTATATACATACTGGTCTTATTAAACAAACTTTGCATTTGTTTGCATTATTATACAGTACGAATTAGATATTTTATTTAATCATACACGTAACAAATAAAAGAAAAATATTTCTGAAAACTATGAACAATATGTACTTAATAACATTCAAGATATAAAAATATTCTATTCTTATTTTTTTTTGCTTTTGTATTTTTCATTGGAACTAGTTTAGAATACGACAATTCAAGAAAATAATAGAATAAGAGATGCCGTAGAATATCGGAAGTAATTCGCGCCTTGTAGAAAAAATTTGATCAAAAAAATACAAAAAGAAAAATAAATAATAGATTTTCGTACATTTTGTTAATCATTGAAGTATGTCGATTAGTGTTGTTGTTTGTTTTTACTAATTAATACGATTAATTCATTTCGAATAATGTCGATTCAACGCACAGCTGAATCGGCTTTACATGCACTTCAAGAACTTTATAATGCAATTGATTCATCAAGTCAACAACAAAGTTCAATGTCAGTTAACGATAGCGAAAATCTTGTTCAAGCTCTTTGTAATCTTTCACAACTTATCAATCATATTAATCAGACAGGCATGTGTAGACATACACCTATAATGCATACAAATTTAGATTCAAAACGATTTGGTCAAAAAAGAATAAACACATTCATCGCTCCTCATCTAACTAGCAGTTATGATAAAAATATAATGATGGATTCAGCAACAATTAGACCATCATTACAGCCTGGACAATCTTATGGTGAATGTGTTTTGTATCATCCTATTCGTATAATAACGACTTGTGCTGATGGATCTACTGTATTTCATGAAAATGATTTCGTAAAAAAAGAAGGACAATATCGAAAAGATCATGATCATAGCAAACGTGAGTTGCATGCAGAAGAATAGCTTAGCAAGAAAATACAGAACATAATTCAGTTGATGATTAATGAAATAATAGTGTATTAAAGATATTTTTTCTTTTGTATGATAGAAATTCCACATCATAATCATATGAAGAAAAATCGAAAACGAATGTTGAGAAGTTATGGTCGTCAGTCGACGAGTATCAGTCGAGCTAGTCGATGTATTTGCTTTTAATTTCTCTATTCTTTTGTTTTACGTATATCATAGCTAGTCGTAGTGGATCTAGAGGATCTCGCATGTCTCATCAAAGTCAACGATCAACTCATACACGAGGTAATCAAGAAATAAAATCAAGCAAACTTGAGGAATGATATAATTTTGGCCTAGCAAGTCAATCACGTGATCGTAGCTCACGTGCAAGTCATCGATCATCTCGTTATTCGCGAAGCTCAAAAAGTCGACATCGACAATCACAAAGCCATGGACGTAGTAAGTGGAAATCATGAAATATTTCTTAGTATTGAATTATTCATCGTATAGGAAGTCGATCAAGTCAAAGAGGAAGTCGACAATCTCGTTCAAGTCAACGTGAAGAAATTATAGGAAAAAATTTTAATTGAAGTCTATTTATTTTGTTCATTAGGTCGTAGTCGAAGTCGTCGACGAAGTTCACATAGTAAGTCAAGTAATTTCTTGAATGAATGATTATTGTATTATCTACACATTACTTCCAGAACGTCGATCAACTGATCATCAAAATCGACAACATCAGTAAGAATCTTGAAAGAACTCTTCTTCATCGATACTTCTACTACTGAAGAAAATTTTTTTATCTTTTTTCAAGATAATTTTATTTTTGCATGCTCTCTTGTAGTCGTCATCAAATACCTTCACGTCCAGTTTCGAATCTAACAAATCCAACTGTTTCATCTTATCCTTCCAATCAAATCGGTTCAACATCTATGGGAATTCAGCCATCAACACAACAGCCTTATATTCGTTCGTTGCCTTCACCAGCTCCAATTACAACTACTAGTAATGGTCGTATTCAACCATTGTCAACGTTTACTCCAACCATACCTTTACCTCCACCTCCAGCTATTTCTGCATTACATCATCCTCATCCTTCTTCACAAACACTAACGCAGCAACATCACCAACTACCTTCTTCTTCTACTATTCATGACAATAATATTCCTTTACATCGACGTCTTAACAATCCACTGAGTGATCAATCTTCATCATATCAACAAGTTCCAGCATCAACAACAAGTACAGGAAATCCAGCATTATTATCACAGCAACAACCATTATTATTATCATCATCCATCAATCCTATGTTGAATATTCCCATTCAAAATGATATTTTATCTTCTAGTATAACACCACTTCAAACAGCAAATAGTACATTTACATCACGTTCAGATAATTGTCCAGAATGTCGAGCTATAACGTAAGTTGTATCAATTAAAATTTTATTTGTTTATAATGAAAATCGTTGATTTATTCAAAGACGTCTTCTTCAATGGGCACCATTGAAATGTTATGATGCAGCAGGAATACGTCGTGGTGTGTTTTTGGCTGGTCCAAAAAGTGAACAATTACTTAAAGCACTTTATTCATCTATAAAAGATTCATCTTTATCATTAGATGATATTGAAAATTGTTTATGTGATGATGAATAAATCAAATAAAATTATTTCTACCATTCTTTTATTCTTTTGTATCGAAAGTTCAATAGAATTTTAAAAGACAAATTGATAAGATTTTCTCTTAATCATAATCAAATATGCCAAAGAGAAACTATTGTTTCATCTAATTCTCATACTTATATACTGAAAAAAAAATGTTTAATTAAAATTCAAGATCTTCCTATGCACTGAAATAAAAGGTTAACTTGATCTCGAACTAATTGATCTATCATAGAATTGTTCTTACTAAATTGTTGATCAAAAAAAACACACGTTGCTATTCTAATCTACGTCATAAATAAAGCTCGGATTTTTTCAAGAACTTGGATTAGACACATCGTTTGACATTTTCAAGCTATGTTTTTTTGTTGTTTTCTATAGTTATAAACAATACTTTTTAATTTAAATACAATAAATCAAGTCTAAAAATGTGTAAAATGCACGTTAACCTTATGCAAGATTACTTGTATTCTTTTAATATCTAGAATCAAAATGTCGCACAATATAAAGACGTCAAGGATCTTTTTGTTTTAATATATATCTAGACACGAATATTTGTTCATAGATTAAAGGTCTATATAAGCTTCAAGACAGTTTAAAACATCATATATCTTTATATCAAAAATTTGCACTTTTGCTTTTGCATTCGAAGTCGATACATACAATACGTGATCATGATTGCTGTTAGCCTACTACTATTCTCACTTGTGAGTAGTGTTGGTAAGTAGAACAAGAAAAAGAGTTTTTGATAACAAATAACTAGTTATTATCTTTTCTAGCTGGCAACTGTTTGGTTACTGGACCATGTGGTGCTGGTTCCTGCTGTTCTGGATATGGTTATTGTGGTACAGGTGTTCAATATTGTGGTACAACAGGAGTAGTATATCCTGTTGGTGATTGTCGTGTTGTAGGCTGTGCAGCTGGTACTTGCTGTTCACGTTTTGGATAGTATGTATCACATATCATTCAAATAAATTATTTGAAAGGTATAATTTCTGATAAATTAGTTGTGGTACAACAGCTGAACATTGCGGTGGTATTCCTGTACCTACTCCAGGAGGTGGTAACTGTCGAGCAACTGGCTGTCCAGCTGGTACATGCTGCTCACAATATGGATAGTATGAAATTCTTTGTTATATAAGAGAAATTTGTATTTCTAAACTATTTTATTATCCGTAGTTGTGGTAATACAGCGGCTCATTGTGGCACTATCGCTTATGGCAACTGTGGTTATACAGCATGTGGCAGTAGTCTCTGTTGTACACAATATGGATAGTATGTGATTTATTTCTTTTGTTTTTTATGATACAATATTGATGAATATAGTTGTGGTCAAATTGGTGTTTATTGTGCATTTCCAAGATCATTAAATGATATGGTGCCAGCATCAATTGAAGGTGAATTTCAAGGTCAAGCAACATATTATAATGCAAGTAGAGTTGGTTCGGAATATTCAACATGTGGTACTGAACGAGCACGTTCATTGAATGAAGATGATGAAGTAATTTATACAGCTGCTCTTAATCAAGCACAATTCGATCCATATACTGTTGATGGTATTCCAAGTAACAATCCAATTTGTGAAAAGAAAGCTTTAGTAAAAGGTCCAAAAGGTGAAATAACTGTTCGATTTGTTGATCGATGTCCTGAATGTAAAGAAGGTAAAAGAAAAGTTTGATTTGATTATATTCTTGTTGCTCTGTGATTTTTTCTTTGTCTTAGGTGATCTTGGTTTAACAGAAGAAGCCTTTCTTGCTGTTAATGGGGAACTTGGCACTGGTGAAACCACCGTTGAATGGCATTTTATTTAGAAACATAAATAAATATCAACAACCAAATAGAAAGAAAAATAACTTATTAAAAGAAATTTTCTTTTTTTTTCTTTCAATACATTTATATCGATAATTCCGTTCTTCTATTCTTTGCAATATATAAATAAAAGGATTTTCTATCGAATGCATATGCATCATGCCATTCAGCATTCTCAATAGAATTGTGACGAAGAAAGATAAAAAACTGTCGCTAACGATGAATCCTCTTTGCGACAGAAAAAGAAATTAATTAATTTTTTCTTCTTCATTTCTGTTCTCGTCTACAGGCAAGCAGGAAAAAGTATTACTATCATCAAGTCATGGTTTACGGCATTTTATTAGAAAGCATTATTCAAAGTTTTGTTCTTGAAAAATATGATAAAATTCTTTTGGAACAAATTGAAGAATATGTGCAACATTGTTTAACTAGTTTGAATCTCTTCGAGCTCTATGATGATAATCTTATGGTCGGAATAGCTGAAGGTATGAATTCATTTTCATTATTTACTCTTTGATGAATTTAATTAAGTTACGATTTTTTCTTTCTCTTAATTAAACGTTTCAAATATATCGTGGAGAAAATGACTATCTAATGAGCTGTATTAATGAAAGGGAAATATTATTAGAATAATAATGCACGCATCCGCTTTCTTGTCATATATATATATATATATAAATACATCTACATCTATATATTTATATATCTATATATAGTTATATAGATACATAGATATATATATATATATAAAGAGAGAGAGAGAGAAATTTTTGATGAATACCGAGAGAAGTTAAAAAGTAAAACTCAAAGATGATCTATGGTATTCTTCTTGAGAGTTGTCGTTATGGAGTCCGTGAAGTGTACGGACACGAAACATGGAAAAAAATAGTACAGGAAATGAATTTTGAACATGAATCATTTACGACACTTGGCCGTTATGATGAATCATTAATTGAAAAAATTTCTCAGAGTAGGATAACATATATATATATATATATATACAAATATTTTTAAATAATTTTTTTTAGCTTTATCGGAAATCTTACATGAAGGTGAACCCGATTTATATATGCAATTTTTTGGTGAGAGCTTTGTAAAATTTTTCACAAACTATGGTTATGATAAAATTTTACGTGTTGCTGGAAGACATTTTCGAGATTTTCTTCATTCCATTGATCAATTACATGATTCAACTAGATTTAGTTTTCCAAAAATGAAATCACCATTATTTCATGTTACTGAAGAAGATGACAATGGTGCTATTTTACATTATAAGTAATATAGGAAAACTTATTTTTTAATAAAAAATAAAATAAAATTTATTTATGCTTATTTTTAAGATCAAAACGTCGTGGTTTCCAGCGATATATTATTGGACAATTAAAAGAATGTGCATCAAGATTTTTTAAAGAAGAAATATCTGTTTCTATTCAACATGATATATCAACAAATGAATGTAAGAATTTTACATTTATTGAAAAAAACAATAACAAAAATTTATTTGTCTAGATACTCATATTGTTTTTCGTGTGGATTTTAATAATTTTATGGCACGTTCAATAGAGAGACGCCTAATGCAAGGTCCAAAATTACCCAATCTAACAAGTGCAACATTTTTTAAAGTAAGGACAAAAAAATATTCGATGTTCTTTATCTCTCGGAGGTCATTCAAAAAACAAGAAAAGAATCTTTGTGCAAGTAATAGCTGTAAGACTTTTCTTAAAACATGACTTGAGTATTATTGAAGTCAACGTGTTTATGATATGCCTTGTAAGATCAAATGACCTTTTCTTTTCTTTTCTAGGTATTTCCATTTGCTATTTTACTTGATCCAGAAATGCGCATATTTTATCTGGGACGTTCAATAAGAAATGTTTTTCCACCTGATACAGTGCTAATTGGTCGTTTTCTAGAAGATGTATTTCATCTTGTTCGGACAGATATATCACTTGAATGGAGCAAAGTTTGTTTTTTTGCTCTTTTCTAAATAAAAAAAAATTAAGTATCAAAATATTTTGCTTAGGTACTTTCATATGGTCGACATATTGTATTTGTTATCGAAAGTAGAATTCCGCTGCATACAAATTCATCAGAATTTGCAAAAAAATTTGGTTCAAATAATTCTCTAATACGTCTTAAAGGACAAATGAAACTAATAACAGCTTGGAATATGATTGCTTTTCTTTGTCATCCCATGTATATTTTAACACTATATAAAATTTTCTCATAAATAAATTTCTTAATTTAGATTAGCAACAACAGAAGACATGCTTGCAGTTGGTTTATTTTTACATGATTTAAATTTTTATGATGGTAGTAGTGAAATTCTTATTGCTGGTATGCAACATGCTCGAACATTACAAGCAGCTATTGATAAACAACATGCATGGATAACAAAATTACAAAGTTCAAAATTAGAATTACAAGAATGGCGTCGAAAAGGCAAACGTCTTTTATATTCAATGATGCCAAGACATGTTGCACATATGTTACAAGATGGAGTTTTAGCTAATTCAATATGTGAAGTAAAAACAACAAAGACAAAAAAAAAGAGAAATAAATTATTTATAGAAAAAGGAAATTTTTATTGATTTTTTTTAGTCTCATAAATTAATAACTGTTCTATTTGGATATTCAATTGATTTTAAAGATGTTGTACAAAAATTAACTCCACAAGAAATTGTTGAATCAATCAATGCTACAGTCATTGCATTCGATCAATGTGCAGAACGTTTTGATGTATTTAAAGTTGAAACAAAAGCTGATTCATCATATATGGTTGTAGCTGGTATACAAGATCGTCCAGTACAACAAAAACGACGTGAATCAACTGCAGTATAGTGTTTTATCATTGAAATGTCAATTAATATATTTCCTTTTTGTTTAAATAGAGTCATTCAACGACGTATAGCCTTTCAATAGCGGATGAATTAGGATCTGAAATGAAAAATCCATTAGGTCTTAATCAAGCAGAAGTCGTTGCTGGTCTTGCGCTTGAATTAGTGAAAAGTTCTAAAAAAGTTATAAATCCTGTTACAAAACAACCATTTCGAGTTAAATTTGGTAGAAAATCTTTCTTCCTGTTTATTAATATTCAATGTTAAGAAAAAAAAATTTTTTTTTCTCAATAGGTTTTCATTCTGGTCCTGCTGTTGGTGGAATAGTAGGTGCAAAAAATTTTCAATATTGTCTGTTTGGTGATACAGTTAATACGGTAAGTTATAAAAGTTTATTATTGAGTCTAAGATATATTTTTGTGTTATTATTTGTTTAATATTCGAATTAATTATAATTTAATTTTTGTGCTTTTTCTTCTTCTCTATTTAAGGCTAGTCGAATAACAACAACAGGAGAAGTAAAGAATGATTATATAATAACATTTTAGTTTGTTTCTGTTTTTAGCCAGGCAAAATTCATTTAAGTAGTACATCATATGTACTATTAAAAGATTCATTATATTTTCAACTACAATATAGAGGGAAAACCGAATTGAAAGTAAAGAATTTTTTCCAAAACGAAAAAAATACATATTTTGTTTTCTTTTTAATTAAAAATAAAATTTTAGGGTAAAGGCTCATATGAAACTTATTGGTTAACTGGTTCAACAGGAACTTATACATCTGCTCTCAATCAAGCTTCATTTGACGATAATGATGAAGAACTTATAAGACCTATGTTTCAACAAACACCTATGTTTGAAAATACTAGTCAAATAAATTTTACTCATACATCTGATGATTATATTAAATCAATACGACGACCATCAGTTTGGAATACTATTAATAGACAAACACCGGTTATCAATGGTCAATGTCCATTTAGTGGTCATATAATTGAAATCGAACCACCTTCAAATGCTAAAGACTAAGAGATCATATACATGTAGTTTTGTGCTGTGCCTATTTTTTTGTGTCAAAAATAAATTTGCATGAAGAAAAATAATTCTTCTGTAATTAATTTCAAAAAAAAAAAAGAATCGGAAATAATGACGAAAGAAATACTTTTTAATTGATGTTTAGAAACGTGTGAGATCAAGGTTATTATTTTAAGTCGTGACTACAGCTCTACCGAAGAGAAAATTCTTTTATAATATAATAATAAAAAAATGGTTAACATTTCATTCTTCAATATTTCCTTTTGTTCTCTTTTGATATTCACTCCTTAATCTTAACTCCTAGGTATCTTTTTGTCTGATCCTTCAAGACTATTGAATTTTTCAAAAATATGAATGCTTTCATTTAATTAGAGTTTTGCCATATAAACAAATTAAATTTGGAAATCGAGATTCTACAGTGATTCGCATATTCAAGTAGGAAGTCTTAGAAAATAAAATAAATCCTTCTTTTCTATTATAGTTATAATTTCGTTTGATAATAATTCATTTAGACAAACAACAAGTTATAATATATTGTGTTTTGTTTTTCTTTCTATCTATTGACACTTATTTAATATTGGCTCATCAATATGGATAGAAAATCACATTGACAACAAGAAACATCGATTTTAATGTACATACCTACCAGTCAACTAATTAATGGATATGCATCATTGAATTTTAGATTCTTCTGTGACGTGAAACAATCATACGTAAAAGACATTATTAAAAAAAATCTTGTTATCGTCTGGTTTTTCGTTAATTAATTCTGTCAGACTAATATGATGTGAATTTAATTGAAATGATATTTTAGTTTTATAATTCGTCGTTATTATGATTATGATAATCAGCATCTGCGCCGATCATATTCATGTTGCTTTATACGCATGATCGCTCACCTTTATATATAGTTTCATGCTCTTACTCATTTTTTTGCATCTCTCTTTTTCTTCTTATAACAGTATTGCGTAGCACATTTATAATTACATGTAATGTCAGCAATCAAACCTCCTGTTTTTATACATGATAATAAAAATTATTATAAGAAAAACAAAATAGTTAAAAAATATGATCAAATAAAACCAGTTTATAGAGCGAATCATACTTACGATCTTCGTTTAATTATTCTTCGTCATGCTGAACGTATTGATCAAAGTCTTGGTAGTGATTGGTATGATAAAGTATTTGCTGGTGTTCCATCAGCATCTCTACAAGCTTACAAACATCCATCATTACCATATCGATTACCACATCGTTCAAATACTTTACTATATGTATTTGACCCACCACTATCACGTACAGGTGAACAACAATCTTATTATAAGGGACTACAATTAGCACAAATAGGTGCAACGGTTGATTATTGTTATTCATCACCTGCATCACGCAGTGTCCTCACAGCAAATGCCATATTAAAAGGTATGAATCGTAGTCATATACCATTGCGTCTTGAACCTTATTTATTTGAACCAATGAATTGGAATTCAGCGCTTTTATTACTTGATCGAATAAGTCCATTTTTATCAACCGGTGATTGGCAGCGAACAGGTTATAATATTGATCGACGTTATCAACGTCTTAGCAATTATTTAAATCCACATGAAACTGAAACAGATTATTATCATCGAAGTCAAGAATTTTTTGCATCAATTGAACGTCATCATGGTAAAATATTATCTCCGGCTTATAGTGGACTTATTCCACGACGACGTAAAACTATACTTATTGTTGGACATGCATCATCAACAGAAATGTTTTCAACTATTGCATTAGGAAAACATTTTAATGCAAAAGATTTTACTGATCAATGTACTAAAGTTCCATATTTGCATACAGCTATTCTTGAACGTGATGCAACCAATCATCAGTGGCGTATACGTCATGTTATGAATTTTGTTTAAAATTTTGTAAAACAAAACTATGTTTTAAACATTCAAATAAAATAACGAAAAAAAATGTAAAGAATCCTATGATAAATTGTCATTCACGACGACAGATATACATATACATATCTATTGTATGTGTCCATGAAAAAGAGAAAAAGACAGCCTTGAATGTTGTGCAAACATTGTTTTCTCTCTCAAAATTAAAGGGAAGAAAAAGAAGGCATATTTTGACACTATACAGGTGTTTTCAGGTATATACGCGATAAAATGAGAAAAACGTAATAGGAATAGTTAATAAAAGTCAATGTTTTTCATATGAAATCATCAGTCATATATCGGCAATGAGCGCAATAACAAACGATGATGATTTGTTACCAGTGGGCGTTGATTCTCTATCGGATTATACACCACATAAACTTCATCTTCTATATGCATTACCAATACCTATCAATATAGAAACATCAACAAGTAATAATAATGATGATTCTTCAAATTTATCAAAACGATCATCAACTAAATCAAAAAAATCATCGAAAAAACGAAATTTAATTCGTTATTTGATACCAATAACTCGTATTCGTGCTTTATCAGCTCCTAATGAGCGAGATAAATATTATCAACAAAACACACCAATTAAACCTGTCGATCAATGCGATATGCGTCTTTTTATTATCAGACATGGCGAAAGAGTTGATCGTTATTTTGGACCTAATTGGTATATGTTAGCATTTGATCCGCAAAATCAATATCGTCCTTATCATCGAAATTTTCCTCCAAATCTACCTAATCGACCAAATAAATTATATTGGGCACTTGATACACCATTAACATTATCTGGTTTAAATGCTGCCAAAAAACTAGGTCGAATCTTAGCTTCAAAAAATTTTAAACCAAATTATGTTTATTCGTCACCAGCTATGCGTTGCATATTAACAACAATTCAAATTTTAAAAGGTCTTGGATTAGAAGATCAATTCGCAATTCGTATTGAACCTGGTTTGTTAGAATTAGGTGCTGCAAGATTTGGTATGAATATTTTTTTTCAACCAGTGGATTGGTTTAGATATGGTATTAATATTGATTTATCTTATAAACCTATAATGACAAATATTCCTTCATTTGAATATGAAAATGCATATTATCTTCGATCAAAATATGTTATACGTGAAATTGAAAAACTTCATAATAATTCATCACTACCAGTAGTTAATATTCTTATCATTGCTCATGCAACGTCTCCAGAAACATTAACATGGGATTTAATTGGAAAAGAACCGAATGTCAATGATTTATATAAACTTTCATTGAATATTCGCTATTTACAAACGGTTATAACTGAACGTAAGCAAGAAAATAAATTATGGTCTTTAGAACCAGGACGATCAGTTTAAACTTCTCTTTTGTTTTCTTGTTGCTTAATATATTTTTTTTCTTTTTAAATGTCTTCTCTCTGTACAGACACATACACATTTAAAAACATGACAATAACTGAGATGCACGAAAAAACAGAAAAAGAAAACAAGAAACATGTATGAAAATCGAGAAAGAAAAACAGTAGATTTTCTATCGATAATGTTGTTGCCAAACAGCAGCTGCTTCTTCATGTGCACTACTCCAATAGGATTGTTGGGCACTAGAAAATTGTCCTTTAGGTGAACTTGTCGTTGTTGTACCATATTGTTGAAAAAATCTTTGCATTATATCTGTATTGGCTGTTTGACCATATTGTTGATGATAATGTGAATGAGCTGGTGATGCACCATAAGTTGTTAATGTACGTAAACTACTATGATCTGGTTTAGCTCGTTTAAATGTCGATGAAGGATAATCACCAATTGCTGATAATTTATTTTTTGGCTCAGCTGGTCCGACTGTTACACTACAACCTATATAAGAGAGAGAAAGAGAATTGAAAATGAATTCAATTATGATAATTTACCATGAATAATATGTGTACCAAATAATGTTCGTACAATATTTGAATCATGAAATGTAACAAATGCAAATGAGCGTGCTGGTTTTGGTATATAAACATCTTTAATTGGTCCATATTTTGAAAAATATTGTCGTAAATCATCTGGTGTTATATTATCAGGTAAACGAGCAACAAAAATTTTTCGAGCATATTCAGGTTCATGTGCACTTGTCTAAAATCAAAATTTAAAATAGAATTAATTTTAATAAATAAAAATAATAAAATATATGATGTATTCATGATTTTCTCTCATTATGACTACTGTATTAAAAATTTTTTACTTTTGAATCAGGAATTTTAACATCAACATGTCGTCCATCAATAAAATGTCGTTTATTAATAACGGCCAATTGTGATTCATAATTTTTAAATCGAATAAAACCAAATCCACGTGATTGCCCATTTGCATCGCGTTTTATCTATTTTTTTTTCATTAAAAAAATTAAAGTTTTGTTTTTTTTAAGATCTTTTTTTTTTTTACCTCACAAAATACAAGTTCACCAAATGCTTCAAAACATTTTTTAACATCAGCTTCAAGACTTCGATAACTTATTCCAAGCACAATTAAATCAACACAACGATGATCTGGTTCATTTTCACTTTCATTAGTAATTTCTTGTCCATAATCAAGTCTTTGAGTTTTAGTTTGTCCTAATGATGATATTGTTGATTCTTCTTGTTGTTCACCAACACCTTTTCGTTTAATATCTGATGAAACAGCTATTTAAACAATAGTTAATCAGTTTTTTCTTGTCTCAAAATTTTTAACTTACGTTTTGAATAAACAGTAAAATACACCGTATCTCGATCCCACACACCATCTGGATGATAAAGTTTTCCATCTGCTACTCGGACACTTAGAAGAAAAAAACACAAACACAAAAATAAAACAATAATTAATTTCTTCAGACGAAGAATAGAGAAGCGCAAAATGGAAGGGGGTATAGCCACCACACATTTCACTCAACATACATTAAAATACATTGATAAATGTAATAAAGAACAAACACGTTCACTCACCCTCTCCACACACTCGTCTCAGAATTCCGATATTTCAATGCACTCACACCTTGAAATTGAGCAGCGAGTGTACTCAATGAAACTGAACCATCAATGCCACCGTCAACTGGAATTTCAACTATTTCATTGCTGGACTTTGATTCATCAGTAACACGTATAAACATGATTTATCGCTTCTTTTTTAATGGTTACAATTAGAAGAAGGTAATATAAAACAAGGATATATGTATATATAATTATCTAAACGATCGGAAATCATCGAACATTTCATATACCAAAAACAAAAGAATAAACCAACTAGAAAACTAAAACTAGTCGCGTAATGAAATCAAGGATAGGATGGCAGAAGAAAAAGGTTATCTATTTAGTCATAAAAAGAAGCAATCAATACGAGATTTAACCAACAGACGTCGCTATCAATCATAAATTTCGACGAAAGTTTTTTGCATAAACTAAATAAATCGAAAATAGAGGGAAATATTTACTAAGATGTTAAAAGTTAACTTTCAAAATTAAGGGCACAAAAATCAAGTTTATTAAAGTGTTAAAAAATATGTTTTCTCTAATAGGCATTATAAACTGATACTTATCAAACTAACACGTCCTACTCTTATCATCTGATGTGTTGACAAGAAAATGAAAGAAAATAAACACTATTAATAAAATTGATTTGTAATTTTTCGGGACCGAAACGACCCAGTTTTCAAAGCAAAAGTTCTAACCAAACTAATTTTAATTCGGTTGAATTCGAAGTCTAACCGATTGAATCTCTGATAAGCGATAGATTTTTTAATTAATATATTCAGGCTGAAGAAAATGAAATCTGTATATAGTATCGTATTTTGCTGTATTACATTCTTCACTATTACAACCGTGTGTCATTGTATCGTATGTGGAGAGATATGACCATTTACGGTGAGAGATACTGAGTAGTAAATAGAAAGCCGTATAAAATCTTCATAGATGATGACGTTTACGCTCATAAATGGTTGTATTTATTCACATAGGATATGGAGCAATACGATCGTAATATTGAACCATGTAATACATCAATACACGACCACTAACGATCATTTTGCACAAGTATCTGTTCTACATGAGTAAATTATTGATTATTTTTAGATGATAGTACTACTATCATCTAAAAATAATCAATAATTTATTACCACGTGCTACTTTTGAAGATCTGAATTTAAAATATAGATTTCTTCAGCTAAGTGCACATATTCGTAGGCTTTATTTTTTTGAGCAACGTGTAAAACAGGTTGTATTTCAAAATTAGCAGATGTTCTGCACATTTAACATCTATTTGGTAGATTTGCCATTGGAAACATTGTCCATGTAACCATATCTCCTAATAATTGACTATTAGCTGTAAAATCAAATGATCATCGTAAATTTTTCCATAATTTTACTGTTTTTCTGTTTTATTTTGATTTTCTCAGAACGTAAAGAATTAAAAAAACAATATTATTTTGATTAAAATCTCTGAAATGAAACATGTCGAAAGGCTATACAATGTTAGATGATAGTCATGCTTGCACTAAGATATGATGCAAAAGTAATGGGACAAATATCAAATCCTATTTCGTTTCGATAGGAAAGTCCGGAAATAATATTTCATTTATCAGAAGATAGCGAATTTTTTTCTCTTTCGATTTGTATATAACATCTTTTTTACCAAATGTTCATACATGAATTGACACAACAGAAACGAAAAGTACCCATAAAATGGATGCGCACTTTTCATATAATGTAGAATTATGATGTAAAATATCAACTTCTTTGTCTCTTTGGTAGACGTGTGTTGAAACAATAATTTTGTTTTATGAGCTGATAGGAAATGTTCTTGTCTTTCGAATTCTATTTAACTTAGTTTTGTTATGTATTCATAAACAAAATCACACGAGAAGAAAGCAAAGCATTTCAAGATACAATGATTTACAACATATTAAGAAAAATATTTGAAATATAGATAAAGTAAATTTTTGCCAAGGATTGTTTATTCAATGAAACTTATTAATCAAAAATAAAACTAACTGATGAAATCTGTTATTAATCTTTAGGGTGTCAGTAAGCACAAATTAACTAAGTGCTTCAACGTTAATCAATCAACAATCAGTCGTAACTTACGAAAAAGAATACTATTTATAAACAGAAGTCGTCGAAATACTTCGAAGATGAAAATAAAGCTCCAGACAATGAGTCAAAAAACTTCTGCGAGAAGCTATACAAAAGAATCTCTTGTGGTTGTGATTTTGTTCTAGGTGATGAAAAATAATCATAATAAAATGAAGTTATATTCAGTTTGGAAGGCGAGAAAATTTTCTATAAGTTGATAAAAAAAACTATTGTTTCAACATGGATTTACTAATGAGATATAGAGATTAATATGTGGCATCATCATTCTACATTATATGAAAATTACGAACCCATTTGAGAATGTTCCTCGTTTCTCTTGCAATATTTCATTCATAAACGTGTGATAAAAATAAGTTATACAAGATTCGAAAGAGGAAAAGAATCTCTATCTTCTCGCACATCAAAGTATTCTTTCAACACCTTTATATCGAAGAGAAATGAGAAAAATTAACGAAAAATAAATTATATATCTCTACAACAATTCTGATAAATTCCAAATCTTATAGCATACTTGATAAATAAGAGCCCACTACTAATGTTTTAAAATATTTTAACTATAGATAATCAATGTGTTGATATTTATATATATCAGCATATGATAGTTTATCTCTAACTATGGCATTGAGTACCTGTCAACAACAGTTTTCAGATAATACGTAAACATACACATCCCTATATATATACACTTTCAGGCGTTTCTTTCTTTTGTATTGTTTCTCTTGCAGAACTAAGATTCATCATGGCGCTTCATTCTTCAACTCTAATATTATTATTGATCAGTATTTTTATATCTCACATATATTCATTTTGTCTGCGAGGAGCACTTGTATCCGAAACAACGAGTATGTTATTTTATTTTATTAACATATGCTATATTTGTTTTTATTAAAAACTTTAGAATTTGGTAATGTTAATAAATACTGTGAATATAATAAAATCAAAGTATTACCTGGTGCTTCATTTAAATTAGCTGCACCGGATTGTGTTGAGTGTAAATGTTCAACACAAGGTTTAGATTGTTGTGGTTATGGTTTTGCAGCAGGCACAGTTGGAGCACCTGAAGGATGTGTAGCTTACAATGATGCATGTAATTTGGTCCTTGTTAAAAAAGATAATGCATCTGAATTATGTTTTCCATCAAAGCCTGCCAATAAAGGCAAGAAAAATACGAAAGATACAAAAAATGCGAAAGATGCAAAAAGTAAGAAAACTGCCAGTTAATTACTACACATGACTAATTTAAGTAACAATACAAGAACTATTTAATTTTTAAGATAAAAGATGTTTTAACTTATGTAGTGTAATTTAAACACATAGAAAAGTTGTATTGAAATAGCTACTGTTTAGTTTAAAGTGTTTAATATATGTATTTTATGAAGAAAAATTATTAATAAATAAAGTCAATTTTGTCACTTTTATTTAGCTTTATACGTTTGTGACAGTTATCAAGGGAAATATGGATGAAGTGATTCTAGAAATTTGAAAAGGAATCAAACCCTTCTTCTAAACGAAATTTGTCTATCGTTTTTGTGTTTACTAAATTTTTTCCATTTAAAAACATATAATTACTAATAAAATTTATAAAGCAAGAAAGTAAAAAAAAGATAATTATGCAATAAATTTATTGATACAAAATGTAATCTTTATATATAAAATCCAACCATGTGTATATCTCAAGTTTGATTGTAATTAATTGAATATATAGATGAAATATCTGTTTTCATACAAACTCAATAAATAGAAGCAGCTACAAGAAATTAGTATGAAACAATCATTTCTTGATGAAAAAACAAAAACAGAAATTCAATGTTTTCTTCTTTACAATATTTATTTTAATAGAAATTGTACTAAATATTATCAAATGAAATGTTCGATTTGATACACGATCAAATCAGTCAGAATATGTATTTATATAGAAAAATTCAATTGACGCATGTAATCTCTGGATTATAAGGATGTAGTATATATGTTTCATTTAATTATCTTCGAACTAAAATGGAAAGATGATTTCAGTATTGTTTCTACTTATCAGTTGGAATTTTTTACAAGGTAAATAAATCTTTCGGATTCAGTGGTTAATTATCACAGTTACACTCAAGATAAGAAAATGATATTAAGTTAATGATTAAAGATATACCAGTCTTTCTTGTAATCTTATCTACGTATAATTCAACGAAGATACGTACTGTCAATATAGTTAGTGGATCTTCTCATTATACTATATTTTCTCTCTGTCATGCACTTTAAATAGCTTCACTTTGTTTTTTACTATATCGTACAAAATGACGGTATCTTGAAATTTGCCTGAAAGAATTCTGTTTTGAATGATTGTCTTTTGACGTATTATATTTGTGACATGGTAATTCAATGTTCTTTAACATATATATATATTACAATGGTGTTCGTCAAAGAAGTCTTCTGTTGTACATTGAATTGTCAACAAAAGAGTGACGCAGAGATCTACTCCTTGGCAAGTATTTTCAAAGACAAAAAAAGAACGAAATGACAATCATTTTTTCGTTTCAATGTCTTACCTCAGATATATCAGTTCTTTACTTTGATTGATCCTTATGAACGTTGCTTAG
Organism: Rotaria sp. Silwood2; assembly: GCA_905329745.1. NCBI lineage: Eukaryota > Metazoa > Rotifera > Eurotatoria > Philodinida > Philodinidae > Rotaria > Rotaria sp. Silwood2. Next base: position 2,526,210 of record CAJNSZ010000001.1, on the reverse strand, counting down.
CTACCTTATATTCTCAGAAGTGACAAAATAAAATTGATGTTCTACTTATCAGAAACAAGTAGAATTAATACATTGTACAGGATGTTATGCCTATACTTGAGCAAAGAATTTCAGAAGTCATTGCGAAATATTGTTTAACGAAATGAATGAGTTCGTTAACAAGTGTTACGGTCTTCAAAAGAGGGAGCAACAATAAAACTAAGATTGATTTGTTTCTTTGTCGTCAAAATATCATCTAGATACCAATTAATATTCTCTACGACAAAAATTATGACTGATTGGAGTAATTATGAAGTATTTTCTTATCTTTTCAATAATACCATTCAAGTTACTCTTGTTTATTGTCTATATCTCTCTGATTGATTGTTTCATTTTTGATTAAGTATATTCACATATACATTTTCATTTATCGATTTGTTCTTTCAGAAATCTATTTATTATTCTTTAGCTTTGGATAATTTTGAACTAGTTATTTAGACACAGAATACATCATCACAAAATACAATGTCCACGGACTTCAAAATCAATTCTGCTAACTGATTCTTTTATCAGACAAAAAATGAAATAATAAGTACAAGCATATTCTACGAACAGCACGAGAATATTCATAGGAAAGTGTAAATTGAAATTATTCAAAATCGATATATCGTGACTATTGTCAAACAACTCTTCACTGAGAAGCCAGCTGATATGATGCATCACATGGCATCTAAATCAAACATCTCGTTCGCATTAATTGCTTCAGAAACTATCATCCAGATATCGAAATATGTCATGTATCAGCTACTGTCTGACATAATCTCAACGGTGCTACATAATTCTTCTGACACTTCATTATTGATCAACAAACTCATTAAAGTATGGAATACAGTTACTTTCTTTTCTTCGATTAGCAGAAAATTTACTGATATCTATATATTTCCAACTGTTTCGTTATTTATATCAAATGACACATTATGCGTTAATCTCATTATAACACGAATAATAATTATTCAGTTGTGGAAGAACTTCTAGAACCTCTTGTTTCTGAAATCTAGAGCAGCAAGACTGGTTTCTTTTCTGCATTGATAGATACCAGTGAACGTTTCCATGTAGAAAAACTGCAGTTAATTCTATCATTTTTTCAAAAATTCACCTGATACGAATTGCTCATCAGATAACTGATCTTTGTTTAACTTATAAAGTCGTGATTTTTGTGTGTACAAAAATGAATAAACGAACGAAATCAATCCCATTGGTATCTATTGTGGATGCTATCTTTATCTAAGATATAGTTGCAAAATATTTAATTTCTAGTGTTTAAGTCAAATACAAGGACATGCTTTTGACGATCTAGTTAAAACTTTAGGTGTATGTCAATTAAATACATGAATAGACTTCTAATTTTCATTGTTCATTTAATACGGGACTTCAATAAATAACCGCAGTAGATGTGGAAACTCTGGTATGAGCACAGTAGGTAATTAAATTTATTGCTCAGTAATTGTTTATATAAATCCTGTACAACTTATGGGTCCACCAATGACAAATTTACTTTTAAAAAATGTTATAATTATCACCAAATTTGTTATCCGAAATGTATATTTCTTGTATCGTGTTTGACTGATTGATTACTTAGTCAATTTTGTTTTCGACGTGAAACGGTTGGGCAGCATTCTGATTATAACTATGAGCATACAGCTGCCTTGAGACCTATCAATAACTGATTAACTAATAGCAGTACGTCGAAGTAAAGAAAATAGAATTCTTATTAATATCATTATCATTCATTTTTCATATCATCTTCATTCATATAACCGAACAGAAAATTATAATTCAAAAAGAATGATATTATGTATAGAATCAGTATAATGTTGAGAAATATTTATACGCTGGATGATCTTCGATTATCTCACACATTCACAATCTCTTCTGTGAAATGAACGAAATGAATCATCAGAACTCTTATGAAAATTTTTCATTTGGAATATGATCTCCATTCATCTAAATAGGTTATATCTTGGAATATGCAAAATATAATAATGAAAAACGTTCATTATGGCTAGTGAACTACATTATAGTTTGATGCATAACTGAGAATAAAAACATCAGCATATCTTCATAAATCTTTTTTTTTTATATCCATTCGCTCAGTTTAAAGTTAATCATTGCAGACCTTCATAAAATCTCTGAAGTTTTGTAAGAATGAATTGTAACTCTATCGCCTAGATTCTATTCATGCCGTTCACATCGGATGAGATATATCTCAGCTAAATAGGTTTATATCTAATAGAAACTATATTTTAGTATTGTTTCTTTTATGTACAGATAAAATGTATATGAAATATTTTAATAGCGATGTTCTTGATCACATAGTTGATTGGTTATTTTTGTTGAACTATAAGCGATGTGTCACAGTAATGCAACCCACGAACCGCGTACCGATACATTACTGGTACAAAAAGTCGTACCCATGAAGTGCTATATTCGAGTAAGATATTGAGTAACATATTTTTCATTATTCTTTCTGTATTTACATGTTCTATAGGATTGAAATTAGCATAGATTTGCTATTAAGTAAAAGATTATAAACTGCGATAAGTTTTCTAATAATTCTTACGACTAAAATAAACTTGATTCTAGGATTAAGTTTACTTCAATTAAGGATTCATATGTATAGCAATCTATAATTATCACACGATCATTCATGCTCAGAAAAGTAAAGCTTATATAATAGTAAATCTTTATTATAAACTAAAATATTAATCATTTTTTCATGGTTGTTTTTCGATTTTCTTGATCAATCAATGTTAGTTTAATTGATTTTTGTGCCAATTTAGTCAATTGTTCATGTCTTTCCATTCGAAATTCTAAACTTTCCATTAACATATAATACTCTTTCATGATATTTTCAATATATAATAAATTTTGTTTTTGTCGATAATCTTTTGTTAAATTGTTTGCTACATTTTTTTGTTCTACTTTTTCATCCATTAAAACATCATCTGTTTCTTTATTGAACTTTCTATCGTCACAATATTCTTCTGTTAATTGTGTCAAATTATTCAATATACGTTTTTCAATATTATTTTCATTTTTCAATTGCTTATCTTTCTTTGTATCATAATCAAGTGTCTGTTGAAAACTATCAACTAAAATAATAGTTTTTTCTTACAAAATAATTCATAGAGAAATTTAAATTTACCAAGTACAGCCATAAGAAGATTCAGTAAAATGAAATTTATAATAAATATATAAATTAAACAAAAAATTAATTGAAAACTAGCATAATCACGATCAGCACATACTTGATACACAGAATACCAATCATCAAGTGTTAATAAAGTAAAAAGAGAAAAAAATGTTTTAATAAGATTATTAAATTTTTCTGGACATATATCACCAAATAAACTACGTGCAATTATTGCTGATATACATGTTATTATAATCATAATAAATGTGATACTAGCCATAGCAGGTAATGCTTTAAAACATGTTTTAACAATTGTATGAATCGGTTGAATAAAACGTATTGTACGAAGAACACGTAATGCTCGAAAACTTCGAAGTACACGTAAAACACGAAGAACTTTTAAGAAATGATTTAATCGTTCAAATTGTGTACTAAATATTTATTTGAAAAAGAAAGAGAAAAAAATAAAATTAACTAACTGTATCTGTTGATTATGATCAATTTGTAAAGATGATTGAGTATTATCATGTGTTAATTCTTGAGTTATTAAATCAATAATACTAATTATAATAATAAATAAATCAAAACAATTCCATAAAATTTTAAAATATTTCCATGAATATACCTAAAACAATAAAAATCTTGTCATTTAATTGATATAGGATACAATAAATACTCAATCTAATAACATAACAGTCCAATAAGAAGATAAATAGTCAACAAATTTTAAAGAGAAAAAAATGAGTAGATCTTCTTGTGGGCCAAACAAACATACACCACCGACTTTGGAGTCCATAAAGTATATGATTTGTCAAAAGAATCTATTGATGCTTTTATTCTAACTGTAGTGGTTCTTGCCAGCGTTGCTGTAATTGACAGACAGATTCCATACTGATGTTAATAAGTAATTTTCGATCGAAATTTTTTCTAATGATAGTTAATGTTTATTATGTCATTAATCAATATAAACTCGTTCCACATTAAAAAATCATATACTCAATAATCATTGTTAATGTTGAATATTTTTTTTATGAAGTAACGATTATAGGTGAACAACTTCAGGTGTTCAAACTGAGCTGTCCGTACAATTTTGCTCTATTTTTGAGAATGGCACTTTCGGACATTACAATGAAAAACCTTTTTCTGATACTTAAGCATCGTTCCCAAAACAGAACAAAAAAAGAACATTCCCAAGTGGTACGCTCCGTTTATTTCCATATTTTGCTAATACGTAGGAGATCATTAGAATAGCGCAACTTCTAAAGTTTTTCTGCTCTTGCTAAAATTTGGTCCAGATAGAAATGCGATATCCAAAACTGATGAAACTTTGTATATGAGACGGTCTAGTCAAGAGCTTTCTGACAAAGTTGCTGTCTCGACCAAATCTAAGTTAGAGCAGAAAACCTTTGGAGATTACGCTATTCTAGTGATCTGCTATGTATTAGCAAAATATGGGATCTAATCTGAATATTGAAGTGAAATCTGGTCGACATCGAATATTTGATAATAATGAAGAAATCAATTTTAAATTCTCCTTAACAAAGCAAAATGCATGACTTCAATCTTATTTATATAAGTGAATTCTTTTCAAGCCAACAAGATATCCTTATATAGGTCAATTATATTTCTTACCTACCCATAATTTAAAACAAAATTCAATAATATAAATACATAAATAAATCTTTTCCAATAAAAGAAAAAATGAATGATATTTTTGATAGTAACTATCATATGTTTCTAAAATCATTACAATTGTATTTGATCCAATTATACTAAGCATAATTATTGTAAAATATTTTGATTCAACGGTACGAATTAATGTACACGAAGAATAAGAATTATGATCAAGAAATTTATAGATTCGTGCCGCCATTTGATATACTAATGAACTCTTCTTCTTTTATTTTTAATTAAGAAAACAAGAACAACAACATCAACAACAAACAAAACAATGAGAAAAGAAAAACCAAGCAACAAAGATGTTAAAAAGGTTTAAATTTTCGTTGTTGTCTCATTTGTATAATACGTTCTTTATCTAATTCAAATTTCATTTTTAATTGTTCAAGTTGATCAATTTTTTTATCAGTCATTTGAAATTTATAAAAATTTACTAATTCTTTTTTTTCATTTGAACGTTTATGTTTTGCTCGTAAACGATTTAATGTTTTATCTGTTGATGATATCATACGTTGACGAGTTTTTTTTAATGAACGTGAAACAACTGTCCAACCACCATCATCATCATTATTATCATTATTATCATTTAAATTATTATTATTTTGAGATTGTTCATTGGATTTAAAATCATTACTAGCAAGATATTGACGAGATGTTTGTTCGAATTTATCAATATCAATTGAAAAACGATCACGATATTCTTTTATCCATTTTAAAATACCATTTAAACTTGATGGAATTATCTTTTCAGTTTTCTTTTTTGTTTTAGAAATTTTCATTTCAATTTTACTTTAATCTATAAGAACAAAAAAACATAAAATCAATCGAAACTTTCTTCTTTTTTCTGTATTCAGTAAAAATTTATTTAAAGAAAAACAAAGTCTATTCATGAACATTAAAAATTTTAATGAGTTGTTGTTGATTAAAAGGATTACGACATATAGGACATTGATTAACATGAGCACCACATTGAAGACACATAGATGAATGACCACATGTTGTTATTACTGAATCAATACGATTTTCCATACAGATAACACATTCATTTTTAGAATTGTTATTATTTGTATTTTCTGCAGATGGTCTAGCTGCACCACAAGAACGACATATAGTACGTGAACCAAAGTTCAGCTCAGGACAAGAGGGACATTTCCAATCACCTGGTTTAGACGTTACTAGAGGGTGATTATCGATATCCATGGGCTCCTGTTTTGGTCGACCACATTTATGACATGTGAGACGAGCAGCAAAATTATGGTTCTGACAAAATGGACATGTCCAGTCGCTTGGCCTTTGTGTTACGGATGACGATACATTCGAACTCATGGACTCTTGTTTTTGTCGACTACATTTATGACAAGTAATACGAGCAGCAAAATTAATATTATTACAAAACGGACATGTCCAATCACCTTGTCTTGGTGCAATTTGAGGAACACTACCCGCAACAGTTGAATTACTTTGTGCTGGTTGATTACGTGGATTCGAACAGCGGCGACAAACAGTACGTGATTTGAAGTTTAGTTCTTGACATTGTTGACAAGACCAATCGCCAGGTTCACGACGGCTACAAAGAACATAATCAACAGTGAAAAAGAGCAAGTTTTTTATCCTTTATCTATCTTAAACTTTTCCCAGTTGTTTTTTTTTTCTTTTGTTATTATAAATCTCATCAATTTTTTTTTTAATAAAATGAATATAATGGTTAAATTCAAATACTTATCTATTAACAAAACCTTTACTTACAAGCCTCCTCTGTTTGATGATGGTGTAGACATATATAACAGCAAGAAAAAAAAAGAATAGGCTTGTTTTTGTTGTCAGTTATTTATCAATGAGTACGGTAGTATTGCACAACAGTAAAGAAAGGTAATAGAGGCAAATGTAAGAACTGATTGATGAGTCATTACCCAGCAGCAAAAAAAAATCAAACTAAATGTTTGAATTTCTTGGAAAAAGAATTCATCAGAGACGAAAGAATGAAAAAAAAGTAACGCTATCTTTTATCTATTCAATATTTCTTGATTTTTTCTGTATTCTCAAAAAGTCACACGTTTCGTAGAATTGTATTCTTGTAAACTCTTATCTATTTATATTAAATCTATACATTTCATAGAATACAATTAATCTGCCTACTAGTAAATCTTTACTATACCTTGAAGTCCAAATATGAAAATGACATTGGTAAGTATACCTTAAAAAAATAGACTTTTGCACCAAATCTGTGCATAGGAGCGGAACCTTTTTGGTTTCATGCGAAATAGTTGGACTTGAAAAAGATTCGATGATTTCATATGGAACCACAAAAAGTTTCTTCTATAGGTACGGATTTGGTAGAAATCGCTTTTTTTGTAAAGTGTAGAATCAAATCATTGTAATATTCTTAAGATTTCGGTATTCCATTATTTGATCGTTTCATCTAAAAGATTCATAATTAATATTTTAAATATAAAGTCATAAAAAAAGAAATAAAAAAATAATTTTTTTTTATTCTATATCTTTTATTTGACACACGATTATCATGTTTATTTGTTTACAATCTGACTATTAAAAAAAGGTTTCTGAGAAAAATAATTTGATCGATATATGAAACTAAATAACGAGTAAATATGCATAAATGTTATCTTTTATCTGACTATCTAACTTAAAATCCTCCACGTTTTCGTTTAGCAATTGCATTACGTCGAGCAAAAAACGATGCCGATCGTTTTTTTTGTTTAACAAATCGATTATAATGTCCATTTGTTTTATTTGCTTGTTTATTTATTTTAATATAACCATCATGACCTATAGAAAAATTAGTATCATCTTCTTCATCGCTTGTAACTAATTTTCGTTTTGATGTTGATGTTGTTGTTAATAATGCTTTACGTGCTATTGCTTCTTTTCGTTGAATTTCATCGAGTTCAATACCAAAACGTTGTGTTATGGTTAATAAACGATGAAGTTCATGACGTTTATAACGTTCTTCAGTTATTTCATTAACATCTTTAATCATCGCCTCTTTCGTTCGACTAAACGAAAAACAAAGTTCAATAAGATTTAAGTTTAATTTAAAAAAAAAAAAAAAAACAAATAAACATACGGCAATAATTTAACCATTTCTTTAATAGCACGTTCAGGAATAATCATTGCATGTGAACTATTACCAAATATTAATTTAAGTTCTTTTTTAAGGTCCGTTAAACATTGTTCATGTAATTGTTCAATTGGTGTTTGTTGTTTACGCTTTTCATCATTTGTTATATTTGATTGTTCAGTACGTATAGTTAATTCAATTGGATTCATAAATTTATTTGATTGATTTGATAAAGCAATATGTGCTTTAGGACCTAAACGTAAATAAGCAACTGAAGCTTCGAAAGATTGTTGTTGATGTGTAACAATTTCTTGTTGAAGATATCCATCAATTATTAAACGACACATTAGACGTTCAAGATCTAAAAAAAAAAGACATGTTCAATTGATTTTGATGTAAGAACACATATTAGAATGTATAGAACAATGTCAATGGATAAATTACTATTACGATAATTCTTCCGCAGAAACTTCAGAATTTTTTGTAAATATTTCTCAAAGTCTTCTGACCAGTGTTGATAGAATGTCAATTTTAGCAACTTTTAGCTTTTCTTTTCATATCAGAGACTCAAACAAACAATATTCTAATGGAAATTTTTCTTAAAAATCGATGATTGAAAATTCCCTCATCCATATATATGCAGGATGCACCAAATATCCGCCTGAAAAGTTTACGTGAATAACTCTTAAGCAGTTCAAATGGTTTAATTGCATTTTTTTAGCAATATGATGGTATGTTTGTTTAAGTTTTATTTGAACTGAAATAGATCAATCAATCCTTTTTGAAATCTTAAAAGATACTGAAGATAGTTTATTTTCAAATTAATTTATTTCCGTTATCAGTTCTCGTTTTGAATTCAAGTCAATCTTTACATACATCTTATACACATAGATTTTTGCATCATATTTATCAATGAACCATTTAATATATAAAGAGATTTCATTTGAAAAAAAGACGACCTCAAATTTAACCGTTAACAAAANATTTTTTTCAAACTTTTCGAAAACTTGAATTTACAGTGACACGGTTCTTCGAGACGATTCTCTTCATAAAGTTTCTTTTCAAATTTTAGTCTATACCACCATGTTCGATAGAGAATTTCAAGGGCTATCTAAATCCCTATTTAGATTTGATCTAGCTATTCATCTTTGCTGAAGATTTTCAAAAATAAAGGGGGGTGTTCTATAATTTTGGGACCCCCTGTATATTATTAAAATGAAAAATTAACTAGAATTATACATTTTGTTTATAATATCATCAATTAAATGATTATTGCTTGCTGTTTAGATGATGTTTAAGAACTTCGACAAAAAAGTGTAACTTCGATCCGACATTTACATTTAGCAGAAAAAAAGAAAGCAATAAAGTATTCATCATTGATGACAGGAGAAAAATCCTACTAACGACAATTTTTTTAATATTCTACATTAACATAGAATATTACCTTAGAGAAAAGAGAAAAGTTGATATTGATTTTTAAATAAATCGAATTTAAACATAGAGACTATGTTAATTTTTTCACTGTATCTTCCCTCTTTTTAGCAAATCTTGAATGGATTGAAGGCGTTGCAATTCTTGTTGCTGTTCTTGTCGTTGTATTTGTTACTGCATTTAATGATTGGAGAAAAGAACGACAATTTCGTGGTTTACAAAGTAAAATTGAAAAAGATCAACAAGCATCTGTTGTACGAGATAATCATATACAACAAATTCCTGTTACAGATCTTGTTGTTGGTGATCTTTGTTTTATTAAATATGGTAAAAATTTCGAATAAATTTTTTCTTTAATTTTCTTTTGAAATCGTTTTGTTTAGGTGATCTTTTACCAGCTGATGGAGTTATAGTTCAATCCAGTGATCTTAAAATCGACGAATCTTCTTTGACAGGTAAAAAGCATTTTTTTTTCTTTGAAAAATTATAAGCAATGAAAAAATCTTTGGTTTTTTCGTTTTCTTCAGGAGAAACTGACTTAATAAAAAAGGGTGAAAATGAAGACGTTGGATTATTATCAGGTACGCATGTCATGGAAGGTAGTGGTCGAATGGTGGTTATGGGTGTTGGACTTAATTCTCATATTGGAACAATAATGAGTTTACTTGGTGCAACAGATGATGCAAAGAAATCAAAAGATAAAAAAGATAATAGAAAATCTAAAACAACGACACCAAAAACTCCATCTGATTTACCAAAACAACAAACATCAGCAATATCTGAAAAACACTTGCATGAAGATCAATTAAGATCAGTGAAAATATCCACAGATAAAAATGATACTGAAACAGATGAAATTACTAGTGATAGTAAAAGAAAATGTGAAAAAAAAGCAAAAATTGCTGCGGCTGTACCGACTGAAGAGACAGAAGATGAAAGTATTGAAACAGGTGACGCTAAACATAAATGTAAGTACAAAAAAACAAACTTACAATGAAATCACTTGAAACATAAAATTATTGTTTTTAGCGGTTCTTCAATCAAAGTTATCTATTCTAGCTTTATACATTGGTTATATTGGTAAAGCCTTATTATTATTATTATTATTTTTTTGAATTCAAAGGAATTGCTTTTTTTAAATAGGTATGTCTGCTGCTTTTTTAACATTAATTTGCTTAATCGTCCGATATTGTATTACAACTTATGTTATTAAAAAACAAAAAGCCTCAGGAATTGATGTTGGTTATTTTATTTCATTTCTTATTCAAGCTATTACAGTCGTTGTTGTTTCGGTACCAGAAGGTAACATTCATTCATGTTTACATTTAACAAGAAGAAAAGAATTATTTTTGTGTTTCAACATAAATAGGTCTTCCATTGGCTGTCACACTTGCTCTTGCTTATGCTGTTCGAGTTAGTAACAAAAATGTTCTTGATAAATCTGATTATTATCTTGATTTTGTTTTATTAGAAAATGATGACTGATAATAATCTCGTTCGACATTTGAATGCTTGTGAAACAATGGGAAATGCATCAACAATATGTTCAGATAAAACAGGAACATTGACAACGAATCGTATGACTGTTGTACAAACCTATATCACTGGTAAGTCAGTATAGAAATGGTTAGAAATCATATGATCAGAATAATATGCATACAAAAAAAAGGACTTTGCACAATATGTTTGGCCTATTTTTTATTCATTTAGATTTCATTGAAGACAATGAAAAGTAATCAGCTAGAATCGGGACTTCATACTTTTTCTAACTATGTATTTAGAATTCTGTTTCTCACATAAAGTTAGTTCATTGAGAAATAGTTTTTGATGGTGATCAAAAACTATGTTTGTACAAAACGTAAAATTAAAAGGTGTTGGTAAATATATTTGCTCGTATTTTGGACTCCTAGATGTCATTGAAGAGGATGAAAATCAGTCAATTAGGACCAGAATCTTATGTTTGTTCTAAATGTTTGTTCAGAACTCTTTTTTTTTCTGACTGACGGTTGGTGAACTGTAAAAAACTATTGACATTAATAAAAACTTTTGTTTACGCTTAGAAAAATAGACTTTTTGTCTGTCGTTCATAACGTTTCTGGAGGAGATTTTAAGAATTTTTTATCTTTCTGATATTGTAGCAGATTTGATTTTCAGCGAACTTATGAATTATAGTAAACTAGAATTCAAAAGAAGTAAAAGTTATAAACATTTTCGTATAGTTATTCTTTACATGAGACGGTATTTGAAAAAAATTCGTTTCTTTTCAGATTTCGATCGTTTATATCGGTTTATAAGAAAAAAAAACAGAAAATCAAATTGAGTATTTTGTAGAGCAAGTTTTGTTCTACAAACTGATATATAAAAAGACTTTCTTATATGTAGTTTGAATTGAAAGAGTTTTAATCAAAATACAAAACTGAACCATATGAAAAATTCCGTATCGATGTAATTTTCAATCTTCATTCAAGGTTTGCTCTCAATAAATTAATTTCAAACCAGAAAAAAAAAGAATTCCGAATATATAGTTAGAAAAAGCACAAAATTTTAGTTCTAAGTGATTACTCTTGATTTTCTTCAATGACTTACATGAAAAAAAATTGACTAGAAATGTTTTGTAGCGACATTTTACGCACACAGGTTATGTTTCATCTTCTAGTAGTGCATTGAATGTTAATAGAGTTCCCAAAGTTGAATGCCAGTGATGTTCGTTATTTGACAAGTAGTCTCGGATAATTAATTTGACATCATTTTTCTGTTCTAACTTATCGTTGTGACATTATTATGCGGTATTTATCGATATTTGCATGAGAATTCAAGTAATTTAGCGGAAAAAGTTTGATAAGGTTATCTTTCTATTTACGGCTACCATTTAGCGATTAACATATTTTGATATTTCTTTTTGTCTCTTCAAACTTCTGGATTTACTATATAAGCTAAGCATCTTTTCTATTGATACTATATTTTAAATTAATGAACTGAAGTATAGATATTAAGTAACTTAAAAATAAAAGAGAGAGACATTAAGCAGGATGTACTCAAACTATGAGAAAAAATACTTTTCAGCACAAACTCTTTTCAAGTAGTGAATTTTCATTATGTCTTCTTGAGTGCCTCTATACGGTCTATACATATTCTCAAACAAACTCGGCAATTTGTTTTCAGGGATGAAGCCTATTAATTTATGATCAAAGCAATTAATGAATGGAGTGCGTTTATCGGTAGAAAAACTTCATATGCATCTAGAAATGTGATTATTCTCCAGATTGATGATATCCTATACACTGTTTAGTCTTCCTGGCAGAGAATATCAAAGAGTGTAGATATGAGTGACAGTGGAGAACACTACACAATGATGGCGAAATTGTCATCGACCTGGGACAGCAGCAGCTACATGTTATTAACATATAATAATGTGAAATGACTAGGGAGAAAATTTGGTGATCAAAAATGTTGTCACCTCGACATATATGCATACGGGAAACTTTTTAGCACGTAAAAAAATCGAAAAATCACCAAACTTTTCTGTTTTCGATTGTTTCCTGGAGATGAAAATAATCGCTTGGATTAAAATACAAAATTCAATGTAGATTCGTTTTAAATATCCGTAAATAGTGAAGTGTTTTCATCTTTTAAAAATAATTAGAACAAAAAAAAAAAACTCATTTCATGATTTCAATTGGATCTTCGGTCGTATTTGAACATGCTAGGACACATTCGTTTCGTGAACAGAATTATTTTTTTACTAGGCAAACATAGTGAACAATTACCGAAAGCAGAAGAAGTCAATCAACAAGTATTACAATTACTTTTTGAATCTATATCTGTTAATACAAATTATACATCAAAAATAGAGGTTAGAATTAATTGATTTTTCTTTCTAAATAATTTTTTACTTAACAATATATGTATATAGGAATCAAAACAAGATGATGGTGGTTTACCAAAACAAATTGGTAACAAAACTGAATGTGCTTTATTAGATTTAGTACGAAAATGGGGTGGATCATATGATAGAATCCGTCAAGATATTCCCGAAGAAAAATTAGTTAAAGTATATACATTTAATTCTGCACGTAAAATGATGAGTACAATTATTCAACGTGATGATGGTTATCGAGTTTATACAAAAGGAGCATCAGAAATGGTTTTAACAAAGTAAGAAAATCAAAATTAATAACATTTAAAACGAAAACAAAAATCTTTTTTCATTCTTTTTGTTTTGTTCCTTAAAGATGTAAATCAATTATTTGTGAAAATAATCTATTAAAAGAATTAAATGATAATGAAAAAAGTCGTTTAACACATGATGTTATTGAAAATATGGCTAATAATGGTTTAAGAACAATTTGTATTGCTTATAAAGATCTTGGAAAAGAACAACAAGATTGGAACAATGAAGAAAAAATTGTTAATGATTTAATTTGTATTGCAATTGTTGGAATTGAAGATCCTGTTCGAAGTGAAGTAAAATAATCTAATTGAAAACGAATAAAACAAAAAAATTATTTCATGTTTCTTCTTTTCTTTCTTTTATATTCAGGTACCAGAAGCCATTGAAAAATGTCAACGAGCAGGTGTTGTTGTTCGAATGGTAACAGGTGATAATATAATGACAGCTCGTTCCATAGCAACAAAATGTGGTATAATCAAACCCAATGAAGATTTTCTCATACTTGAAGGAAAAGAATTTAATAAACGTATTCGAGATTCATCTGGAAAAGTTAGTACAACGAAACGAATATATATGTATATATCTGTCATCAAAATCTTTAGATTTCACAAAAAAAACTTGATGAAATTTGGCCAAAACTACGTGTTTTAGCACGTTCGTCACCTCAAGATAAATATAATTTAGTTAGTGGTATTGTTGAAAGTCAAGTAACAAAACATCGTGAAATTGTTGCTGTTACTGGCGATGGTACAAATGATGGACCAGCACTTACACGTGCTGATGTTGGATTTGCTATGGTAAATTATATTTAAAAAAATATTTTAGATATGTATTTTTTCTTGATCGATTTGTTTTCTAAAGGGTATTCAAGGGACAGATGTTGCAAAACAAGCATCTGATATCATCATAACTGATGATAATTTTTCATCGATTGTTAAAGCTATGATGTGGGGAAGAAATGTTTATGATTGTATTGCAAAATTTCTTCAATTTCAATTAACAGCTAATTTATCAGCTGGTTTTATTTCTGTTGTATCAGCTGCAGCTATTAGCGTATGATATATATATATATATTCTTATTTTTTGACAAAACATTATTCTGGATGTTTGTTTTTTTTTTTTTTGTTCTCTAGAGTGTTCCATTACGAGCTGTACAAATGCTTTGGGTTAATCTTGTTATGGATACATTAGCTTCACTTGCTCTTGCAACTGAGCCACCAACAGAAGAATTATTAAATCGAAAGCCATACGGACGAACAAAATCAATAATATCACCATTAATGTTACGAAACATTATTGGACAATCATTTTATCAACTTGTTATTATGTTTGTTATACTTTATGCTGGACAATATTTCTTAGGTGTTGAATCAACAGTTCAAAAAATTCAAAATGATCCACATGCAGCTAGAGAATTAAGTGACCAATTTACATTAGTATTTAATGCATTTGTATTAATGACTTTATTTAATGAAATTAATTCAAGAAAATTACATGGAGAAAGAAATGTATTAAAAGGATTATTTCGAAATCCATTCTTTTATTGTATTTGGATTTTTTGTTTTATTGCACAAGTAATAACAAATTGAAAAAATAAAAATAATATGTTTTTTTTTTCTTGTTTTAAGATTTTAATTGTTACATTTGGTGGTCGAGTATTTAGTTGTGCACAATTGAATATTACACAATGGGCATGGAGTTTACTCTTTGGTGTTGGATCACTTGTATGGCAACAGGTTAGTTGTTTGAATGATTGATGAAATTCTACGATAAACTTGATTGTTATAATCTAGATTATATTATTTATCCCAACTAAACCATTTATTCTATGTTTTTCGGCGATATATCGTGTTTGTTGTCCATGCTGCTATAAGACACAAGAAGAAAAACGTGCCGAAGAAAAAGCTATTCGAAAATCAGTTCAAGCGGCTCAATCACGACGAATATCACGATGGAGTGATGGTGAATATATGCCATTTAGTACGATTGGTCAATTAACAAGTGCAACTGTTGTTGCTGAACCACCACCTACCATTGCTAAATTTATGCTCCGAAAAAGTGTTGATCGACTTAATTCAGAGGTTTGAATATATTATTTTCTCTGAATTTTTAAAATTCTATATATGATGTATATTTTAGTTTCGTGTTATTAATGAATTTCGTACACGGCTTGAAGAACTCAAAGATAAAAAACATGATGAAGTTGTTGAATATAAACGCAATAGTCGAGCCAATATTCTTGGTGAATAATTGTGAACGAGTTTGGTGCAACATGTTCACTTCTTTCTTTCTTTTTTTTTATTAGATTTTTTTTTCTTTTTCCTTGAATTTTTTTTCATTTATTTGTGCTCTTTGTATTGTGTTAATATGCTGTGCGCTTTCATTATCAGCAAATAACAAATGAACAAAAGCAAAAAAAAAAAAAACCCTTTTTCTCTTGTCCTCATTCTATTTTGTATTCTTCCAATGTGTGGTCTCTGTGTATGCTCTTATCTTTTTGATCTGTCTATGTATCTCTATATGAAGTGACATTTACATCGAGAAATATTTTAGATTTTATTTGTTAATTTACATATATATATATATATATATATATATATATATATAAATTATTGATCTTTAGTGACAATGTTAAATGGAGAATAGTTTCGTTAAACGAATGGACATTGTTTTTCAATAGAAGAAATCATGTTGATTCGTTTATTTGTGTTGTTAATTTAAAGGAAACAATTTTTCTTTGAAAGTTTATTTAACATAAATTAAATATTTGACTGAGAAAAATTTTCTTATCTTTTCTGAAATTCATTTAATATTATTTCTTATGAAAAATATCAATAACGATTGATCGACTATAGAATAAAGTATTATATAAAACATTTAGATTCTGTTGAGTTATCAGATAATTGATACTCAATAGGTTTCTTTTTACTGTTATAATAATTCATTGAATAGCACTTATGAATCTTCGAATAATGAGATGTTTCATTTTTATGATTATTATTCATACATGAGATATCCCATTGGAGTTTTATATAACAAGGATAAAAAAATTTCTTTTTCAATATCATTTTTGATCATATTGATCAGTTTAAAATGATTTTTTTTATCTATGTTACTATTAATAGTACTTTTGAACCCTAATTAAATTAATGTACTTTAAGACGAAAGCTAAGTTATCTCTATTCATTTCGAAGTAATATTGGCAAGAATTAGTCTTACAATGGAAGGTTGCCAACTGGTAGTTAGGGAGATTGACCATATTCGGCTTAAATGAAAGCTATCACCGCCAAACTAACAAATTTAAAATATTACGTCCCCATAGCGTACCTAGAGCAAGTTACTTACATTTCAATGTATGTGAAATTTAGGTATAAAAATGAATTAGAAAAGGCTTTCTCCACTATTGTAAGGACAAAACATAGTGTTGTTCGGGCCGATTAGGAGTTTGGAGGAGCCCTCTTTCATATGGCCCGAACAATACTATGTTTTGTCCTTACAATAGCGGAGAAAGCCATTCCTGGTTCATTTTTATACCTAAATTTCACATACATTGAAATGTAAGTAACTTGCTCTAGGTACGCTATGGGGACGTAATATTTTAAATTTGTTAGTTTGGCGGTGAGAGCTTTCATTTAACCCGAATATGGTCAATCTCCTTAACTACCAGTTGGCAACCTTCCATTGTTAGACTCAATTATTAAATTATTTATCTTCAAATAGACTGTTAATCTAAAATTCAATTATATCTAATGGGTGGCTCATCACGATTTATTCTGTTAGTATTTTTGAAATTTCTCCTCTATTATATATTTGATTAAGACACTTGTTTTTGTCAAAAGATAGCACTTCACATTCTCCACTAAATGGGATACTTTATTTAACGAATATAGTCTTCCTCATTTTTTTCGATTAAACGTAATCGAATAGCCAAAATAGATACAAAATTTTTATTTTTAATTTTTCAATTTTTTTTGATGAAAGATTTTATTTCATCTATCAATGCTGCCTTTCTTGTTGCGTTGATCCAATAGATAGTTTCAGCCAATTCATCCTAAAAACTTTCCTCTAATGAACATAAATCAGGTGAATTTAGTGATCAACAATACTTTGGGATGAATGTAGAAAAAGGATCAGCACATTATTTTTAGCGCAGATGATGTGTGTGAAGTTTTGCACCGTCTTGCCAATGTGTCCAGTTGTTTCCTAACAGTATATTGCCAAATTTTAGAGCTACAGGAAGAACTTCAGTGACGCATCTTTCCACCTCGATTCTTTCACCTTTCAGACTCACTAACACTGTCAGTCCTTGTCGACATACGTCTAACTACACCATAAACCTTCACCGAAAATTATGTCTTTTCATGAGCAGCATCTTTCTTGCCTACCTCTGCCCTGTTCAGTCTACACCCCTACCATTCTCAGCATTGTAATTAGTTTATGAATTAAATGGTGTGAAGCTATATATTGGGTCCACGCAACATGAAAGACAGTATTGATAGATGAAATAAAATCTTCCGTCAAAAAAAATAAAAATAAAAATTTTGTATCTATTTTGGCTATTCGATAACGTTTAATTGAAAAAAAATGGAGGAGACTATATTCGTTAAATAAAGTATACCATTTAGTGCAGAATGTGAAGTACTATCTTTTGACACCAAAAAAGTGTTTTAATCAAACGAATAATAGAGGAGAATTTTCTAATATACTAACAGTGTAATTCTTTATGCGCTACCAGTTAATTATTTCGACAATATCAATAATCATATTGTTCTCAATGTTAATAGATATTTTAAAGAAAGAAACATATAAACATTTTTCTATGTTGAAGATGCTCTTTCTCAGTGTCCATTGATATCTTTCTATTCAAAATAAAACGATACATCTAATTTTTTGAAAGGAAAAAACTTGAATAAGAACAACATAATAGTAAATAAATATATTATATGTGTAATTCAATGGATTGAGATTGATTTTTTGATCAATATCGATCTCGTGTTGCTGTAGCTTTGATTTTCTAGTTATTAATGTTTTGTTTTGCACTAAATACTTAAACTAAGGTCACCAGAAATGTCTTTAAAGCTGATAATGACTGTATTAACTAAAAAAGATCAACAATTTCTATTTATAAAGTTAAAAGCATCTGAATTAATATATTATTTTTGTTTATTATCTTATTTTTTCGATTTATTCTTCATAATATCATTGTATGATGCCATATTTATACCATAAGTGCATCTCTTATATCGCTGACTATCAATGAAAACATTTGTGATTTTGCTCTTACATGTTATCATGAACCATACATAAGATCAAGAAACAATAACCATACATGTACGCTTACACCAACAATAATAACTGTATATATGTTGAAGTAGACACATATAATAAAAAGAAAACTTAAACTAAGATAAACATTGTTTAAATCAATGTTACAACGTTTTTTCTCAATTATGACTTCAAAACTTCTATCTCTGTGATATTTATTGTAGACAACGAAAACTAATAGATGACTGTAATATGAAAATTGTTTCTTAATGCAATGTATAGTTTATTATGCGATATAAGAATGCAATTAAAAATATTGTCTTCTACAATCAATGTCTATTTAGATGGGATCAAAAACGCTAGTAAGACGTATTCAATAGAAAATTTTAGTATCGAAAAACATGTTAGTATATGAAAAAAAAATCGCATTTTTTGCAATAAATTCTTGATATTAACGAGTAAAGTTTATAGGATAGACTGACTAATAAAAGATATAATATCAATATAACTATGAAGCTAAACATTGCTAATCTGATTAATAAATCAAATGTATCAGATATGTTATTTGTTTCGATCATGAAGATACATATAATTTAAAATTTAAGAGATGTTTTGATTTTGAAATAGATACGAGAACATAAAAAATGATCGTTTATTGTAACAGTAAGTCAAACTTTTTAAGAATATAGTTTTCTTTTGAAGTTAAAGAAAAACATAAAAGACAAAAAATATTTTTCACTTGTCGCTTATTATTGATAATATCCGTTTGTAATTATATTTCGCACAAACAAGAAATAACATGTTTTCAATGTTCACCTGACGGCCAAAAAAATCTATTCTATTTATGTCTAAAAATAATAAATTTTAACAGAAGTAAAATGGTAAAGAAAGCAAATAAATGATAAAAAGCTGGTTTGGCTTTTTAAAATTTCGTTAAGCACATCTTACAATGACGAACAATTATAATTATGCACACTGAAAATAGGTTTCTAATTTAAATAGACTTTCTTTATATATGATGCATTCTATCATGAGTCTATTGCAATAAAACTTAGTTTTATCTCACAATGGATGCATTACATGTTGCAATGTAATGAGTTTGTTTATGTCGAATATTAATGTAGAAATAGATATGAAAACATTAAAAAAGTTTTCATATTGAATTTATTGAATCGAAATGCATTAAAAGATATATAACAACTTTTTCATACCATTCAAGTAATCTTACACAACTATCATGTTGGCATGTTATGTGAAAGTCATGAGTATAATAAAATTTAAACTAAATAATTTTGCTGCTGAATCCTTTACTTTATAATTATTGCTAGAAATGAGAAAAAAAGAACAGTTTCGAATAATGAACATTCTGATAGGCAAAATCTTTCTTTGCCAAAAAATAATGATAAAGATAGCATTATTCATGTCGCATCGAACAACTTGTAAACAAAATGATAACGGCGAAAAATGTCTTCCATCAAGACCATTGCTTATGATACTTAACGTTATCCATTACGATCATCATTTACATTTCAGCAGAAACGACTGTAATTCTGGCCGTCATTTTTACCATGTTTTCACGCTGTTGTTACAACTAATTAAAGAAGCCTCTTGAAACTTTTATAAGACAATCTTTGATGATCTATAATGGATAAATGTTTATGAGCTTATTTGTCATTGCTAAGTGAACCAAACTCAAATGCTCCCCTGGAGCGCACTTCTGAGATGGCAATACATTGCACTTTTTTTTTTTCATTTAGCTTCGTTTTTTACATTATTTCATACGTCAATCAATAGATTTTATGTAGACCTATTCAACCAGATGATGTATACTCTTGAAAAGCCTCTTTGCGTCATACTACACGATGATCAACATGATTCCAACTATCAAGTTGTCAAGAATAAGTAGACATTTTTAAATATTCATCGTACCCCACCTCCAAGAAAACAATCATCAACGATATAAAACGGCGACAAGCACTGTCATTACATAGGTACTCTTCGTAATTTCATAAAACAGACAATATAGTTGAAAAAACGATGGTGATTTGCTATCGAAAAAATATCCTGTACAACACAGAATAAAAGGTTACGGCGAAATACGATGAATTTGAATGCAGTAATATGCCATTTCCGACAATCGAAACCATCACATTGAGTTGTTATTGTTCTTTATAGATAAGTAGAATAGCTGAGCAGACGCATTTTTCTGTATTTCAAATACTGACTGTGAAATTCATTCAAGCTTTCATCTTTATCTTAATCATCTCATGCCTAAGTAACAACCCATCAATGCCTGAAAACATTGCAAAACGTCTACGACAATTCTCTGATTCTAAAAGATACCTGTATTCGATTTTGTGTATTTGTATTAGACAACTAATTAGTTTGTTTCAAATAACTTTCTGATTGTTCTTTCCCACGTAAAATTATTGTTTGTATGTGGTTTTCTTTTTTTTATACGAATACCATAACGTAGATATGTGAAGCCATATACAGGAAAAACAGGGTGCCAATTAGGCAATATATATGTATATATTGTTTACATAAGACTCTAATACTAGTAATCATCAGCTTCCGATAAAGAAATCCTTTACGAAGGCGTTTACAACAGAAATGTGGCCGTTTTATATCAATTTCTGACGATTGAATCATCTTGTGTGAGGTAAGAAATGAAGGAGAAGAGAAAGAAAAGATGCGACGTAGACAACACACAAATCACACTCGATTCCCTTAACCACATTTTTTTTCTCCTTTTCAAAGCAGAATATCTTTATTTATACATGTATCAGAAGAAGCATTGAACAACTAACGAAGAAAAGATATCATAGCAACAAGAAGATCCCGAGTAAAGCAACAGAGGCGAAGTTATCAACAAGTAACCTTGAAAAAAAAAGGAAAAACGGGAAGAATACGTGATAAGCAGAGCCTGTCACAATAATAGTTAATGCACGATATAAAATCAATATCTGTTTATTTCAGTTGATGAGAATTTTTCTATGGGAAGTACGTATGACATAGGTCTATATGCTATAACGGAAACTAGTTTTTCCATCATTCATTTTTTTCAAATAGTAAATTTATAATTTCAAACTTTAAATGAATGTCATTGTCTAGTCATTACTATATGAGGAAAAATAATTAGCTGTCAAATCAACATCTCTTAGTATCTAAGGCAAATATATCTCCGTATGACACATAGTATTAATTTATGAATAATGTCATTTTCGTGAACAATTCTTCTTATGTCAATACAGAAAATTATAACGTAGATCCAAACAAATTGGCTTTTCTTCAAAACATGAATTCAACAAAGGAAGATTCTGCAATATCCAATATTAGAGATTATTATGTTGTTTGTTCTCTATCAGCAGGTTTTGGTCTTATGTCTATACTCATTTCTATGGCAATTGTAATCATAATAAGACGTTCAAAACCTCGTCTACACACGATTAGACATCTACTGATGTGTAATACATGCATTGCATCGATTGTTTATTGTATCGTGCAAACTATTAATTATATTTTTCTCATCTTTGTACCATGGGAAACAAGTGATGTATCATGTCAATGGCGAGGTTATTTTGGTTACATGTCAATTTCAGCAGCTACATATTCTTATCTTATTCAAGCAATATCACGTCTTTTCTTCTCGAAATTTTCAACAAAATATCCTGGGTTATTAACATTCAGAACCCATTATTATCTTATTCTCATTCATTGGATTGTTGTGTTTATTATACCATTATCCTCAGTTATCACAAAGGATATTTATTTTCGTCCCGGTCTTCTATGTTGGGTACCCTTGAAATATACCATTCATGTAGCATATACTGCATTTGCTTATTATTTCGTACCAGTCTCTTCTATTATTATTATTTATATTTATATCTATAGAAGAATTAAGAATGGAAGCAAACGTGCTGAAATTATTCTTAATACAGCAAATGACAAACGTGATCTTGAAGTTTTTCGTAATATTGTCATTCTTTTGAGTATTTATATAACAGGTGGTATTCCAACACTGCTTTTTCTTCTTTTTACAATTGAACTATGTTATTTAGCTGGTATTGTTACATTTACATTAGCTGTAACTGTTGAAAAGATATGCACAATATTACTCGATCGAGAACTTCGTCAAGTTGTCTGGAATATAATATTTTCAAGGAATCGAGTTACACCTTTTGAAAACACTATCATACGAACGAGACATATAGTAAATTTCAGACGCTCTTGATGCGTTTAATTATAATCCTATCTTATTATTATGAATTGATCTATGGTATCAATGAATAATCAACAAATATAGTACTGAATGTATGATTCGAGTTTTTATAATATGACTTTCGAAAATTCAATTCTTTTTAACAGAAATTTTTTCTAATTAATAAGTCCAAGCAGAATGTTTTTTAATATTTTCACTATGAAAACTATTCTGCTGCATCTCATCCATGAGTATCACTTAACTTTAAAATGTCCTGTGAAGTATCATATTATGTAAATTTAATAATTTTATCATTCTAATAAAAAATATTCTTCATTGTATTCATAAGTGACAAAGTTAACATGAATATTCAAATTGTTTCTATTGAATCATCATTATTAGAAAATTTCTTTGAATATGTGACATTCTATTGCCAGGAGACGATGTTCCTAAATGGTTAATTACAAGTATTCATAGCTCATACTGATATAAATTAATATCTCAATCTTAAACAAATAATGATGATTAATGTACTGACATTTTTTTATTGAACTATAGAAAATAAATATTTTATTTAGCTTAAAATCATCTGATGAAGGAGCTCGTTCCATTGATACTCTTCATTCGAGCTCCTACTTTGTTGATGAATAAGGTTGATTTTGCATATAAAAAAATTCTAAAATGATTTGTCCTTAGACTGTGTTGCTTGAATTTTAATCATTTTACTACATTTTTTGTTTATTATAGAAAAATGAAGAAAAACTGAATTAAAGAATTTTAGCCTGAAATTTGATCTAGAAATCGACATCATAGTTTTTATAATATTCTAAAAGTTCAAGCTAAAACGGATAATTTTTTCTCAAAATTTTGAATGCTTCAAAACTGAATTTTTCTTGAATCTTATGCAAGAAACAAGCGTTTTTTGAAAAATTTTTTATGTCAAAAGAGAAATATTCATTTGAACTGAATGCTTCAAAATATTATAAAGACTATGATATCTATTTTTGAGCCTATTTTAGGCTAAAATTCTTTAATTTAAGTTTTCTTGCTATATTCCTGGAATATCTAAACGAGACATGTAGTAAAATGATTGACACTTGGGCAGAAAGTCCTAATGATGCATACTCTTATAAGTTTTTTTAAATATACAGTCAGTGCTATTCATCAGTAAAATACCACTTCGAACGGGAAGTATGAGTTGAAAAAGTTTCCTCATGAGACAAAAGACGAACACTTTTTCTAACTTCATAGTGAGCATGAGAAGGTGCATCAAACAGTAATTTCTTAAATAGAAGCAACATATAAAGAAGATGCAAATATAAATATGTAGAAACACAATTTATCAATCATCTTGTTGAAAAAGCATATTTCCTTCTCAATCTATACTTGTCTATTTGTATCAATTTAATGATTTAGTTAAATCTTCCATACCAAAAACAGCTTATATATATAAATGTTTTGAACAAGAAAACAATGTGGCAAGTTGATTCATTCTTTCAATAATATGTATTTTAATACATATGGATCAAACGATCTTCTACATATACATCCCTTTTAGTTATTTAGAATTGTAATTCAATAATAGTTCGTTTGCATTTGTGATCGTAGCTGAGATTTTTTCGTCCAAGTTACTTGACATCTTTTGATGAGCATATCTTTGCGATAAAAATCTGTTTCAATAAAGGCTTCTCTTTTCATTTCTCTCCAACAAAGGTATGAAATTATTCATGGTTTTCTTTTAGAGAAATGGTTCTGCTGAGAGATAATCTTAAAATAGACAGCTAATTAATAATAAGATAAGTTTTTATCTGCACATATGTATTCAGAATGAGTTCAAAAAAAAAATCCCTAAGCTCGAAAGATGAATTATTAATGTGAAAAAGATATCCCGGATTAGAATAATAGTCACAAATCTTAAATATGTATCAAGTTTATAAGTTCAGTCAGAAATATTAAAAAATATTTGCTAGAAACTAACTATTTACATGACAAATAAAAAAGAAAAAGAAAAAGAATGAGAATTCAAAATTATATCAGAGATCCATCAGACGATATACATAGCGAATGTCAATTGATTGATGACTTACGCCATTAGATTTTCATATTGAACATCTTTGACGAGCAATCATTTGATTCTTTCATTGTTGAGCGTTCTTGACTTTTTCAATATAGATAGCAAAATATTTTATTGTGACATCAATTATAATCATAATAAATTTCATCGATTTTGCAAGACTAAAATTGTCGACAAGAGTTTTTTTAAGTTAATAATCATATATTTCATTCTTTCATTCACTGTAACACTCGAGCATGTTTTTAATTTTTAAGAAACGAGAGAAAAAATAATTAAAAAAACAGTTCAATTCTAATAAGTTACTCTTTATAGAAAACATATTAGGATTAAGATAAGTAACTATCTCGTAAATAAGAAATCTCTTTTTGAGAACAATCATAGGTGATATGCCTAGCCCATGAGGATTTGTTGACATTGAAAATCATTCTCATATAATAGATATTCAATTTTTATTTATTTGTAAACAATTTTCTAACGCTTTTCACCTAGTTATTTATCATTTGTCATTCTCTTTCTTCACATTTGATCATAAGTATAAAATTCAATGAATTCTATTAATAAAAATCTTGCGTTAATAACTAGAAAGTGCAAAACGAAGATTATGAAATTCTTAATAAAGTGAAAGTCTCCAGTTATTAAATGCGACTATTGTCTGTGCGATGGAATGAACGAAGAACGCATCTTTGAATTACGTATATAGGCTTGTCCGGGTTCATAAAATGTGTATAATGAAAACATAAAATATGCATAATCTTTTTCTGTATTTAGACTCTTTAAATAGAAAGAAAGAAATTAAATTAGGGAGTTAAAAAAATTGTGCTACTATATGAAGATCTTCGTTTCTATTGGAATGTGAAATTCGCGTAAAAAAATTTAAGAGAGTGTACATGATTATTGGTATTTATCTTTCTTTATTCATTTACGCCAAATAATCGAGCACAAGTACGACATTTCTCTTTAAGAACGATCATAATAGAATGCTGAAAAGAATTTTACAACAATTAGTTAACTATGGAAGTATTTTCAAATAACAGTGTGTTATCCATGAACTCATTTTATGACCTTGGTAATTGTTTTTTTCATATTTCAGATGATCCAATATCACTTGATTATTAATAAGTATTTACATTAAATCTTTAATATTAGGAAAGTAAGACTACAATAAACCTAGGAGATTCAGCTTTTGCTCATCATTGTTTTGAAAATAGAAGATTATTATTATCACTTGAGCTTTTTTTGAAAGAGCTTCTTTCATTATGTTTTCTAAAAACTTCATCCATACTAGTAGAGTAAGATGTTATTATGTAAACTCAATTCTTTTTTCTATTGAAACAATTTTCTTAAGCATGATGAATACATGTTATTCGTTATTCATTTAATGCGCTCCATAGTAATCTAAAACTGACGAAGAAACATAGAGAATAGAGATTAAGCTGAAAATTCAGTTGCAACATATCATAATAACCATAGATTTATAGAGTCTTTCTGTTCAATAACACAATACTTGGTTTATTAGACATTTATCGAGACAGACACGGTCTTGAAAATCATGACTTTTCTCTACGAAAAACCTACGAGACAATTAATGTAAGTCATTCTACTTGCTTCCAAGCTAACTGTCCGTAAAACCAAACAGATCGATCAGAACCGAAAATATCCGAGTGTCGGCCGAAATTGTAGTTTTTTTTTCAACTTTTTGACTAAGTCGCATATTATTATGTTTGATCGGTTTGTTCAATTTTATGCACAGTTATATAAAATGCAGATGAGTAGCTGGGCATAAAAATTCTGTAGATTTGCTGTCGAGAAAAAATGTCATCATTTTCAGTGATACATCTTTCTCAGCATATATGTCACTGTTACCAATATAGAAAATAACAGTGTAACCAAAAACGGTTAATCTTTTTTGTTGTAAATGTTTAAGTTTTTAGTTTCCATGAAAACGGTGTCTCGAAACGTTTTCTAGTTACTATAATGAGTCTCTTTTTTTACATAAATGTTGAAGAGTTTAGAAAATCACTGATTAAATAAAAATGAACCTAATCTGTCAGAAGGGGTTAAAGTTTCTCTTTCTAGAAGTTTATATGAGTGAAAGAATAAATTCCCCACGAAGACGAATGCTTAATTATCAGATAAATATTACCATCTTGTTCAAAATGTATTCATTTGTTTTTTGAATAAAAGTCAGCAAAGCCGTCATTTATTCATTGATCACAGAAATTATGCTTTCCGAAGCTTCGATTAGTATTTGATCGAAAGAACGTCAAAACCTGGGCAAGAGTCAGCTATTTCTTTTTTCCGTTTCTCACTTCGATATATTTGTTGCATTTTTTAACGCTCAAAAACACCAGTGAGCCTTTAATCGAGTTTAATGTTCTATATCGTAGTACAAATTGTTGTTACTTCATGATTAATGAGAAAGAAACGATATGTGCACAGAAAAAATTAAAATATCTAGAAGCAATGAATAAAGCTAAAGCGACAGAAGAAAAATAAAACTACTAAAAAGACTGTTTTCTGAATACATTATTTTCCCCAGTGACAAATAGAAGCTATTCAACAATTGCCTTAATGTCAAGTTCGAATTGGCAGGGATATTCTATACTTCTAGTCTACAATAATTTACCTTAAACATATAACTTCATTGAATGAGAATGATATGAATTTCTAAATGGCCCGTTTGTCATTAAATATCCTTTTAACAACAACAGAATTGAAATGAAGATAATGTTTAATAGCAAGTTTTCATTTTACTCATTTCATAGAACAGATTCTGAATTATTATTATTATTATTATGAAGAAGATGAGTAACTTGAAAAGTTGATTCAGTATAGTATTTTGATATATGCAACCACAAGGTATTGGATAATTTAAAACTTGTACCACTTGTCAACGCATTGACAAAAGATAGTATTTTCTTAGTCACAGATGAAGAAAAAGACCATTAACTTTATATATTCATGTAAAAGCAAGAAGTCTCTAGCCATCAAAGTATATAAAAAACATTTTTTTTAAATAAAAGTTCACTTCAATCACGCAAAGTTTCAAACTTGCAAATAATCTTTTTCACTCGATTCATTTGATTATCAGTATTAACATCATATTTTAGCTATTCCAATTTCCTTGATATAGAAAAATTAAAATATTGAAGAAGCTAACAAGCAAATGAACAACTAGTAAAGGTAATTATTATTTCTTTTATGAGTGTGTTAATTTTCATGTTTATCAGATTGCTTCTAGTTGCTTCTAGAGCATTTAGTGTCCATTCAATCGTTATTTTCCATTCCTTATTGTTAACACCTGTTCTAAAAGCACCGATTAATTGTGTTTTCGTGAGATGACAATTTTTCATTTTCTTTTATCTATGAACGTTGAGGATGCTATTCATAATAGATAAATATTCTTCGTTATATTAACTAGATATAGTTTACATTACACTACAAATAAATCAGTTCAATTTCTCTACAACTGAATTCACTAGACTTACCATTAGACAAAGTCGATAATACAGGTGATTCCAGTTTTTCTGCATTACTTCTATAGAAATAATTATGGATGCAGATAAAATACTTCATAATATAATAATAGTAATAGTCATTTCTTTTTAAAAGAAAGTAATAAATACCTCTATAACAAAGAATCTCAGAATTCTATGCCATCGATTCTAGTAGTATACTCTAGATAATTTGATGATTTACAACAAGCTCTAATAGGATCTTGCTGGGTTGATTGGAAAAATATTTCAATATGAAATTTTTGGATGTCGAATCCGACGACTTCTTATTCCAGATATGACAAGCAGCAAAGACGAGAGAAACCAAAGATAAGATAGGATCATGCGAATTTTAGAAAAGAATATTAACTAGAGCAAATATTACAGTCAATTAAAACAGTTGAGCAAGACACCATTAAATGGTCAAATATGAAGACATTTATCGTTGTTGTAAATACTGTCGTAAAACGCTTCCCTTTTGTTTCTTCCATGTTGCAATACATTCTCT
Organism: Rotaria sp. Silwood2; assembly: GCA_905329745.1. Taxonomy (NCBI): domain Eukaryota; kingdom Metazoa; phylum Rotifera; class Eurotatoria; order Philodinida; family Philodinidae; genus Rotaria; species Rotaria sp. Silwood2. The sequence continues at coordinate 2,497,138 of CAJNSZ010000001.1, read as the reverse complement.
TTTACCTATATAAATATATGGCTGTTGAGAAAGATTTAAATGAAAATATAATATATTTTAGTTATATCCTATTAACGTACTTTGGTGTTTTGTATTTGAAATATATCTAGATAAAAATGGCACATATCTATGACATTTTATTACTTAGTATTACTTTATCCATGGAGAACAAACTTCAATAAAAAAGATCTTAATTATGTATTGATAATTTACCATTGCATTGTGTAAAGGTAACTATTTATAGCAATGAATCACACAATTGTTCAGTAAACGTGCATTGAGAATAGAAAATACATGAATTCTAGATTAAAATATTCATAAACGGTCGTGACATTTGTTCGAAACTACTTCAGAGAATAATCAATTTTTTATTAATTTGAGAAACCAAATGGAGAACTAAGACAGAAGATAATTTCAAACATAAAAGATAAGAATTTGTGATCAATGAAATAAACAAAACAGTTTCGCAGTTAGTTCGATTGAAATAAAATCAGTGCGAGTGATTTCTCTGCGTTCATTGATATCTTTATAGCCTTATGAGTCTGAAACGATATCGATAGATATGACATCATGGTAACTGAATGTCAATATAGTCAAATAAAGTGTGAATTTTTTCAAATATATTTTATTATCTGTTGAAATACTGCGACAGGAGATGTGTTATCGGAGAAAGAGTGCTTTGGCATTCTTTTACATCTTTGCAAATCATTGGAAACGACAAAATGTGTTGAATTATGTATTGTCGAATTGGATAAGCTCTTATCAGTGGATGTCATCGGATTCGACAAAATGTCAACAATCCCACAGTATTTGATAATTTAAGAATTCAATAGGACCCAACCGGGCATTTTCGAACTTGAGATGTTATTCAAATGAAAATGTTTTTTCCATCGATGGACAATTTTTGCTTTTTATTCCTTTATTTTTTTCTCCTTCAAATACCTTCAAATGTAATATTTAAATGCTATCTATTTTCTTCCTTTTCACTTCTTGGGCGACGCCTATTCAGCTACCAATTAAAAATGAAACATAGTATAAGCAGTTACATCATTGTCTTTTATTTCATTCATCTCTTTTTTCTCTGTATTCTATGCAACTAGCTACATCCCTTGAAAAAAAAATAACTTGTCTACTTGAAATGCATTTCGTCTATTAGGTGACAGTTTCCTGCATAACATAAACAAAGGCAAAATAAAGATTTCTGTGTGTTGAAAACTATTCAACTAACAATGAATTCAACAGAAGAGACACCAAATTACATCCACGATTATTCCATAGTTTGTTCATTCTCCGCAGTATTTGCTATTAGTGCTGTAGTCATATCTATTACAATACTAATATTAGTACAAAGAACAAAACCTCGTCTTCATACAATCAGACATTTACTCATGTGTAATACATGTATTGCATCGATTCTTTATTGCATTGTGCAAACAAATAATTATGTTTTTCTTTTCTTTATACCTTCGGTGACAAGTGATATCTATTGTCGATGGCGTGCCTACTTGGCTTATTTCGCTATTTCTGCAGTTGCTTATTCATTTCTTATTCAAGCAATATCACGTCTTTTTATCTCTACGTTTTCAACAAAATATAAATGTTTAATTACATTCAAAACACATTATATTCTTATAATTATTCAATGGTTTACTGTTATAATCATTCCACTACCAGCAGTAATAACCAAAGATATTTATTATCGTACTAACCAACTTTGTTGGGTACCTATGCAAAATATAGTTCATACGAGTTATGCATATATTGCTTATTATACAATACCGGCATTATCTATTTGTATGATTTATATTTTCATTTATTATCAAATTAAACAAGTGCAAAAAGGAGCTAGACCTTTGTTAAGACTTATACATGGAGAAAAACGTGATCTTGAACTTCTGCGTAATATATTAATACTCCTGAGTATTTATCTCATTGGCGGAATTCCTTTTCTGTTATTCGTGTTCAGTTCTAACAGAATACTATATTTAATAGGTCTTGTTACGATATCATTAGCTGTGGCTGTTGAAAAACTATGTACAATCCTTCTAGATCAAGAACTTCGACAAGCTATTAGAAAATTAACAATTAGAAAGACGCGCATTACACCTCTTCATAATACGCACATAACAACAAGATATCGAGAATACCAAACACAGATACAACGAGCCATCGTGCAACCTTTACCAAAAACTCGAAATACACCATTCTAGATAATTTCAATCTATAGTATAATACGATCACGAACAAGTCATTTGATGATTAATTAATGATTCGTGAATAATTTATATCGTTTTTTCGTTGTTATTGTCGTGTCGCATGCATCTTCTTCTATCTTAATTGTTTCTTGAATAAAAAGTCTCATGTAATAAAGAAAATGGGTTAATCTTCATGTGAAGAAGTCATGATAGAACGACATTATTAGTATTTAGAAATCTAGAAGTCATTGTCTTGGGGACGAGTAGGTATGGATGTGTACGGCTGCAGGTCATTTCTATTGCCGCAGCCTCACGTTCGCAAAAAACATCTAAGCATAGAAAGAAAGGATTTTAGAATTCAAAATGATTGTTTGCAGATGAGTAATTGATTTTATTTGTCCTTTTCATCAGTTAAATTCATCATCAAAACTGAAAGAAATAACAGTTGCATAAATTCTATTCTTTAATCTTTTCTATATTCGTGGAAACGAAGTCGATAAAAAAAATGACTTCAAAGAAAAGACAAGTAACTGAAGAATGATTATCCGTCGAAAAAAAGTATAATAAAGTAAGGTGTACATAATGCGAAAATCAAGTAACTTATTTTCTCGCTCCTTTGTATACCATTCATTAGAGCACGAAAAGTTGGGCAAAGATATATTATGTTCAAACCGATAGGTCCGTGTTTGAGGAAAAAAACAAAAGATTCGAAAGATATGAAAAACGATTGAAAACAACTAAAACAACAGTTTTTCTCAGATATTTTCAAAATTTTTGTTATTTAGGGTTCAGTAATTTTTCAATAGGACTAATTTCTCATTCAGTATGAAAACCTGAGTTAAAGAATGTGATTTCAGTGAGCTTGAAATAGAAGGGTTGTTGAAAATGGACCTGCCGAATGAGAGCACTCAAATACGCTTTTGTAGTATCCATAGAAAATTTTCTGCACCTATCTAGTTTTTTATATGAAGTGATAGGAGCATGTGTCATATCTTATTAGAATCGCTCAATATTGACCTTTAAACATACCCTGTTAGCTCTTCTCCATCTTGTTGTATTGTATACAAAATCGCATTGTTTCGATTATTCTTACTTTTACGCTAAAATTGCGAAAAATAGGCACATATTTACTTAATTTTATCACAATTTTTTTGTGATATCAACAACAACAGATAGAGTACTCGAAATCAAGGAAAAAACTACAATGACCTATTCATCTTTTAGCAAAGAAGAAATTTATATGATATTTTGCCTGTACTCCTTCCTCCTCAGATATAATTTTTTAAAAATTTTCCTTGTGGTCCTTCGGACGACTGATTTTGATCGGCAATGTATTTGACTACAAGATTTATGATTCGTTGCAGTTTTTTATGGTGATTACGAATACTTTATCTCTTTTTTTTATAACAGGCAAAAAATTATGGTAAGATTAAGTAAGTATGTACCTATTTTTTGCGCGATTTTGGATACAATAAAACAAAATCGAGAAGAACTAATAGGATACGTTTGAAGGTCAATATTGAGCGATTCTAATAAGATATGACATTTGATCTTGTCTCTTAATACAAGAAACTAGATAGGTGTACAAACTTGTCTATGGATACTACAAAAACGTCTTTGAGTAGTCTTCTTCGACTGACCCATCTCGGACAACACTTCTATTTAACACTCACTTAAATCACATTGTTTAGCTCAAGTTTTAATACTGAATGAGAAAATAGTCCTTTTAAAAATTACTTAAATCTAAATAACAAAAAGCTTGAAAATTCCTGAGGAAAACTCGTTTTTCCTACTCCTTCGATTTTTTTTTTTTTTCTCTCAAACACAGATCAATCGATTTCACCATAGTATGTCGTTGGCCAACTTTTCGCATTCTATCGAAATGTATACAAAGAAGCGAGAAAAATATTATTCGATTTTTGCATACATGCGAAACCTACTTCGCAAGGACTTTTTACCAAGTGTTTATCAATGTTATATTTTTAGGTTATATAATTTCTTTTACTAGCAAATTTTAACCTTTAAAATGCCTGAATAATTATATTCATTATCAAAATGCATCTTATAATTATATTTCTCACCTACGTCTATTTGAGCGTTATATTGCGAGCACACAATTATTTATTGTCTTGACATTTTTAATGAACCTATTCAGACATGATGCTTTATTGTTACAACATGAATGATACCATTAGCTTTCAAATGAGGACTGCTTTTTCTATTGGATTTTGTCTGCCTATTATGAAGCAGTAACTGTGATCCCTAACATTATTATAGAAGCTTGCGCTTATTGTTTGCTAATTTTTCTCCACTCATTCTCATTAAAGAAAATTCTTTAGTATAAAACAAGCATTTGCAAAATTTACATTATCTCCTATAAAATGAATTCAATGATATCAACTCTAGGAGACTCCTACGTTATTGCTGACTATTATGTGATTTGCACACTTTCCAGGATTCTACTAATTATTGATGTAGTCGTATCTATTACAATATTAATCCTAGTACAAAGAATAAAACCTCGTCTTCATACAATCAGACATTTACTCATAAGTAATACATGTATTGCATTGATTCTTTATTGTATTGTACAAATATATAATTATATATTTCTCATCTTTTTACCCTGGGAAACAACTGATATCAATTGTCGATGGCGTGCCTACTTGACTTATTTCGCCATTTCTGCAATTACTCATTCATTTCTTATTCAAGCAATATCACATCTTTTTATATCTACCTTTTCAACAGAATATAAACGTTTGATTACATTCAAAATACATTATATTCTTATAATTATTTAATGGTTAAGTGTTACCAATTTACCACTACCAGCAGTAATAGCAAGCCATACTTACTATTGTCTTAGGTACCAGTAAAGTTTATGATTCACGTAATTTATACTTATTTCGCTTGTTAATATTTCCTGTGCTTTATGTTTGTATGATTTATATTTCAATTTATTACCGAGTAAAAAAAGGTTACAAACCATGCTGAAACACTTGTGATAAAAACTAAAACTGAAAGGTGAAATCTTGAATTACTTCGCAACATGATGATTCTCTTGATCATTTATTTCTAAGGTGAAATTCCAAGCATAGTATTTATAATAACTGGCTGTACGTAAAACATTATATTTAGCTATTATTGTTGCTGCATCGTTAATGGTAGCTGTAGAAAAACTATGTACAATCATTTTGGATCGAGATATTTGTCAAGTTACAATGAGTGTATTCACTTCAAAGAATTGTAGTCTGCCTTTAGACCAATTTGCTAATGTACAAAGAAGATTCCCTAATTCTCATGACACTCGGCAAATTCATAGATGGGAAAAGCTTTTTGCAGTTAATAATACAGGACAATAAATACAAAAAGTAAGGTGAGAATAAAAGTATTGGAATACAAATATCTGTCGTATCTATTATTGATGTGCATCGAAGAACTCTTCCTTTCCTTTTCTCCATTTAAAAAAGTCTTGACATATTGTGTAATGCTGTATCTCTGTCTTTTGCAAAAACTTGTCTACTAAGCACTCATGCAAAAACATTAGTATCGAACAATAAATATTATACAATCATAGATTTATACTTGAATTTTTATTGATGGATTGGTTAAAATTCTTATTTCCGAATTAAAAAAAAGATTTTCTTGTTTCAAACTTCTCATCAAAGATATATTGAAGAAACACGACCGAATCAAACACTACGACGCTTCTATCAATGTTGTTTGTTGAGTTTGCACGAAAACACCAAGTTATGATCAGTTAGTTGCCTAGATCAGTCATGAATTAGGATTAATCATTCGTAGGCCATTGGATTATTAGTCATCAACCTACAAATAATATTCATCCGTAACTTCTTCAACATATTAATTTCATTTATATTGTCCAAAAAAGAAATATTTCTAACTGTTTCTCATCTTATTATTACTTAGTCAGCAAATAAATAAAATCAAACTCTATTAAAATTTTAATTAATGTTCGAAATATTGCTTTAATCTGATTTAACTCTATATTTACTGTTTCACTGATTTTTTTTTCTTATTTAAATAACAATTACAGATGTATCTGACACTGATCTTGATTAGTAGCAACTCACTTTTTAGTGATTGTTCTTTAATGTCAAATTTCATTTTGATACACATATACAAACAGTTCAAAAGAAATCTTCCTTCCTATTCGATAGTTCGTTGAAGGATATTTATAATATGAAAGTTTTTCAAAAATTTAACTAATGTGTAAAAAACAATCGTTTCCATCATTGATCAGCTTCAAACATATTTCGAATACAAACGAAACAGTTTTTGTCATTAAGAATATTCTGACTTTTATTAACCTAACAAATTGATCATCTATAGAATGAAACAATATAACGAGAACACATGAAAGACCCATTATAAGTTTCTTTCGTATGCTTGTATTTATAGCTAAAATTTACATTTTATGTAATTATTAACTTTTAGCCAGCATAAAATTCCAAAACAAGTCTCTATTTATTAAAAAGAGAGGAGTCGACTACAACTGTTAACAATAGTTTACTCGATAAATTTGCTTTGTTCTATATCAAACTATCACAAATGATATTCGAAAGTGAGTGCTGATAGAAAAAATCATATAGTACTTATTTGTGTTGTGCATAGATTGATTGAAATAGTCAATGACTATCAACATGTATATTAAACCTGATTGTTGTTAATAGTTAGCTCTTTTAATTTACGCACCCTATGTGTTACTTGATTAAATTTCATATGATTTGATAGCATTTTTCATGAACTATAAAATTATATAAATACATTGAGGAAATAAGACTAATCACTTAAATAAACCTTAAGGACACTACTTTTGAAGTAAGACGCAGTCTTTTTTATTGGTATTCAGGAGACTTCGATAAGAACATTGGGATTTGAAAGAAAACTAATATAGTATTCTTAATCAGCATTGCAAAACTAATAGACTCATGTGTATTTCAGAAATTTTATGAATTCCTTTTTTTGTCGAAAAATTTACATCTCGTCTTCGTAAGGGTTATGTCAAAAATTGTATTTCATTAAAAAATTATTTTGACAATGGAAATCAAGTTCTAAGGTCATGAAACGATCGTAGAATTTGTAATGGCAAATGAATTAAGAGTCAAAAGAAAGCTTTCATTAAATTCATGTTTTGAGCTAACCCTGAGAGAACACCAATGGTAGATATTTTGACGAAACAGAAATTTGTGAAAATATTTGAAATAAACGTGAGTCTATTGGTTTTACAATGCTGGTTAAGAATACCATATTAATTAGTTTTCTCCCAAAATTCTAACTTTTTTATCGAAGTCTACTGAGTAACAGTAAAAAAGAGGCGAAAATCTTGTCTTGAGAAATGTCTTCAGGATTTCTTTGAGTGGTAAATCTTAACTCCTCGATGTTTTTATATCATTTTGACACTCTTGACAAGCGATATAGAACCATATAAAATCTATTATGGTTCCTCATGAGATGAGTAGATTAAAAGAGCTCTATATCATGAATAGTTGGGTACAACATATACGTGACGGTCATCGACGATTTCAATAGACTTGTGCAGAGCACACATAAGTGCTATATGACTAATTCTACCAGGGCTCACTTTTGGACAACTTGTGTGACAGATGAACACGGAAGAAAGGAAATTTCTCGAGGGAACTATTTTTGACATTTATCGATCCACTTCCTTTCATTGATTTATTGGGACTAAAATTCTTTACACAAGTGTTTTAGGATTGGTAATTGTATGTTTAGTTTTTCCTTCCAGAGTAACACTCAAGTATGTATTATGTTAGTGAAGAACTAAGAGAAAAAATTAGTCAAAAAATATTCAAGTCTAATAGGATATTTTTCACTATTAAGCATATTAGAATTAAGATGAGTAACTATCTGGAGAATAAGAAATCTCTCTTTGAGAACAAGTATAGATGATATGCCCACTCTAAGAGTATTCATTAACATCAAAAATCATTCTTGTCTGAAAAAGTCGAAATCTCCAACTGTTAAGTGCACTTATTGTTTGCTCGGCGAAATTAATTCAGAAGGCGTTTGTGAAATACATATATAGTTTGTTGAAGTGCATAAATGTGTACAATGAAGGTATAAAATAGTTATTGCATGTTTTTTGTATTCAGTACTTTTAAGTGGAAATAAATAAATTAAATAAATGAGTTTTATAAAAGCTGTTCTAATATATGACCACATTATTTTGTCTCAAAGTGCGAAATTCGCGTAAAAAAGGTTAATAGAGTACCCTTGATTATTTTCATTCATCTTTCTCTGCTCATTCATGTGAAATAATTGAGCACATGTACGACATTTCAGTTTAAAAAACGATCATAATAGAATATCGACAACAATTTTTACAAGACTACTTAATTATGCTATTGAAATATTTTCAAACATAGCCATGTTATTCATGAATTCATGCTACGATCTTTGTAATTGTTTCTTTTTCTTTTTAANCTACTAGTTGTAGATTTAGTCATGTGCTTTTATTGCTTTATAAATTCATAGTTGAAAAGCATTTCTGATATTATCATCGATTCAAATTAGTAAAAAAAATTGTTTTTATTAGAATCAAAACTTTAGAAGAAATTATCTTGAATAGAAGAATGTAACTTTCATACTCATTAACGAATTCAATTTAGTGAAGCATTTTGTCATACAAGTGAAATATGCATTTGATTCGAAGACATCTTGTTTAGTAAGAGCTATACACTATACCGAAGTTCTAACGTAACATAATGACTATATTATTCCATAAAGACAATTATTCTTATCATTTGAAACTTTCGAAGGTTTCAATTATCATTCAAGAGAAGAGGCTGATTTTTACAAATAAACTAGTTCATTCAGCATATAGAAAAAAGAAAAAACAACTGAAATACATACTTTCACTATCATTCTCTTATTCGACTCATAATTTCGCAAACATCAGAATTAAGATTACATTCCAATTTGAGAATCAAAACGTTTTCGCTTCTTGGTATTATGAAACATATGCTTGTCTATGTATTAAACGACAGTAATAGTATATGTTCCGCTTGAAACTATTGAAAATTAGGTCTGTTGTGTTTAGATCGATTGAGTAGTTTCTCGTGCTCCTTCGGTTCCAAGAAACAAGAACCGATTCCATCTTTCTTAATTTAATCCTAATGTCAGGTTTATTGAAAATAAAAAAAGGAGGAATTATTGTTGAGGAATGGCAAAAAGGATTAATTTCATGCTCATGTTACACCTCTAGTTGATTAAAAAACAACATCATGAAGAATTATTAGTCAATGAAAATTGAATAGAAGAATCGATATTAGCAGCAAACTAGGTAAATTTATTCTAATGAAGATTGATGCATTTGAAGTTGTTAGCTCAGTCAATAACGAATTTGTAGTTGTTCGTTGAGTCATAGTTGGCTGCGCAGTAGTTGACCGCGCAGTTGTTGACTGCGCCGTAGTTGGTCGTGCCGTAGTTGGTAGCGTCGTAGTTGGTCGCGCCGTTGTTGGCTAAGTCATAGTTGGCTGTGTAGTCGTTGATTGAGTCGTAGTTGGCTGTATAGTTGTTGACTGAGTCACAGTTGACTGTGTAGTCACCGGTTGAGTCGCAGTTGGTTGTGAACTTGTGGTGAATATCATATAAAATCGATTTAAATCACCTATCGCTGAATTTAATTGAGATTTCAGCTGAAATATACGACGGTCTTTAACTAGTTTCTATTTGAACACACTTCAACTACTTACTTCACAAAATAGTTCTGGTCGAGAACAATTATCAGCAAGACAATAAATATCAGTCTCCCATAAGTCCAAAACAAGTAGTTGTTTATGAAAATATAATATACCTTCGATTTCTACTTGAGTTGTATCGATGTCATAGAGTTCTTCACTCGGTATAGCACAATACGACTGATAACATAGTAGACCATTTTCTGGATCATTAACTGTATCCGAAACAATACAAGTACTGTTGCATGAATGAATTGGACATCGACTAGCATCAAGGAAATCAATTGTACCACATTGTGGAGCATCTGGACATTCATGACAATCACGTTCTGATTGTCCAGTACCTAGAATACTTGCATTTAACCAATCTTCTGGAAGATGCATTTCAAATGACTTTGGAAGATATTGTATTAGATTAGGATGATTACATAAATCCCAATCACATCCATAAACAACGTAATTGGTTACTCAATTCCATCGTCCTGTTGTTGCATTGTAAGAAATTGATTCTTCAAGAAGTAAATAAGGAAGATCACGAATATGAACACGAGATGAGTCTAAGCCAAGATGCCCCAAAGTGATCCAGCGATCTTCATCATAGCCTTTATGCAAAATTAAACAATAGGTTGTGTTTGCACTCTTGATTGTAGTTCTAGTGCAGTTACAATTAATTTCATTGAAGCAATCGCAATCATAACATCGTCGTTGTGGTATTGTTGGATCATGTGTTTCATTGAACAAAGCAGCAAGAGTACCTATCTGTATATTTATTTGTTCACGAAGTTCTTTGAATACTTCTGGATTTGAACAATTATCAGCACGACAATAAAGATCGATTTCCCATATTTTCACATCATTGGGTTCACTAGCATAAGTAAGACCTTCGATTTCAACACGATGATGATTAATATCATTTTGATCATCACTAGATGATATACAAAATGATTGATAACATAAAAGCTCGAAAGCTGGATCATTAAATGTGTCTGAAACACGACAAGTAGTATTACATGAATGAATTGGAGACAGACTAGAATAAAGAAAATCAGTTGTACCACATTGGGGAGCATCTGGACATTCATGACAATCACGTACTAGTCGTCCAGTACCTAGAATACTTGTATTCAACCATGTTTCTGGAAGACGCATTTGAAAAGTATTTGGTAGAAGTGATATAAGTTCGGATTTATTACATGAATTCCAATTGCATCCATAAAGAACTAAATTTGTTGCAGTAAGCCATCGAGCAGTTCTTTCATCATAGCTAATTGTTTCTTCAACAACAACAAATGGAGCTTCCAGAATATAGTTATAACTTGCATAATAATCGAGATAAGTAAAGTTAAATGAAATATCTTGATCACGATGTTCTCGTGCAATAATACAATAGGTATCATCTAACGACACGACTTCAAATGATGTGCATGCACATGTTGTTGAACTAGTACATTCACAACTGTAGTATTTAAGGGGATTTTTTATGGCAGTTGTAGTTGGTAGTGGTTGGATTGTTGTAGGTCGAACAAGTGGAAAAAAAGATAAATCACCAATTGTATAGTTAAGGGCATCAGCTATTTCTTGAAACATAGTTGGTCGAGTGCAATTATAAGCACCACAATATACATCCATCTCCCAAATGTAGTATTTTGAACGATCTTGTGCTAAATAAACAACGACTTCGATATCAATTCTGTATTTACTATTATAAAATTCATCTAAGTCTTCATCTAAATACTCCGGTGCACATTGTGATTGATAACATTGTTCACCTGTATCAAAATCAATCCATAAATCGTAGGCCAAACACTAAGAACAGACAAAACACAATTTATTTATGATCAACAATAATTTAGAAAAGTGATTAAAAAATTGGCTTCATTAATTATCAATTAATATTACCGTAGTCACATTGTCACAAGTTGTTATTGGACATAGAGTGAAATCAATAGGATTTTCTGAATCACCACACGTTTCCGATGGACAATGATGACACTCAGTAATAGAACCCGTATCATAAATATTCGTATTTAATCAATCTTTATCAATAGTTAATTCAAATGAAGTAGGCAACGCATTGATCAAGCTTGGGGAATTACAAAGATCCCAATCGCATCCCAAAACAGCATTATCCGTCCATAAATACCAGTCCATAGTAGTTTGATTGAATAGAATAGATTCTTTCAGAAGAATGAAGTAATGATCTTCAATGTAAATTAAGGTTGTATTACGACGAAGTCGACTTAGTTGAATATTCGTTTTATCCTTCAGTCTTTGTTCATTGATAATACGAAAATCACCATCATGCGAGGTAGTTGTTTCACCACAATCACATGCATATATATTAATGTTACTACAGCCACATTCATAGCATGTAACACTATTACTAGGTACTATTGATACAAGTGATAGAAAAATTAAGCCATGAACGATCATTATTCGTAGCAAGGAATTACAAGTAGTGATAAAATGCTTTTACCTGATTTTAAAACCGAGTACCTTATATGGATACTTTCCTTTCGTTTTTTTATTTTTGGACAGAGAAACAAACTCATAAAAAGTGCCTTTAAGAATATACAGTGGGCGTCATAAGTCTCGCTCCACTTTTGTATTTTGAGTCGTCCATTTGAACTAAACAACGTTGATTTAATTTGATTATATATTCTTGTAGCGGAGATCGAGCACTATCTGTATACACCTGTTCCATACGGAAAACTCTCGNCCATAAATCGTAAGCTAAACACTAAAATACAAAAACAAGCATAATCTATTTATAATGAGCAATAATTTAAAAAAACTATCAAACAATTGATTTCGTTATTTAATGGGTCATATTACCGTAGTCGCATTGTTACAAGTTGTCATTGGACATTGGGTGAAGTCAATTGGATTTCCTGAATCACCACACATTTCGAATGGACAATGATGACACTGAGTAGTAGAACCTGTACCATAAATATTCGTATCTAGCCAATCTTTATCAATAGATAAGTTAAATGAAGCAGGCAACCGGTTGATCAAATCTGGAGAATTACAAAGGTCCCAATCGCATCCAAATATAGCACCAGTCGTCAATAAATACCAACTATTTGCTGTTTGATTGTATCGAATAGATTCTTGCAGAAAAATATAGTAAGGATCCTCAACATAAACCAAAGTTGTACCACGAGGAAGTCGAGTTAGTTGAATATTTGTTGTATCTAGGAATCTTTCTTCAGCGATAACACAATAATCACCATCCATCTGGGTGCTTGTCACGTCACAATTACATGCAGATATATTAGTGCTACTACATCCACATTCATAGCATGTAAGACTATTACTAGGTACTATTGACACAAGTAATAGAAAAATTAAGCCATGAACAATCATTATTCGTAGCAAGGAATTAAAAGCAATGATAAAATGCTTTTACCTGATTTGAAAAGAGACTGTTTTATATAGTACTTTCTTGTTCTTTCTCGATTATTGGATGGACCATAAACTCATAAACGATGCCTTTAGCAAAGCACTTGGCGTGCACGGACAAAAAGATCGTATAATACTTTAGAACAACTGCAAAAGAGAATTAGTATCATTGGATATCATCTCTTTATTGTCATTTATAACAGTATAAATTTTATGAATAGCAACAATATTCTTTTTGTTTTTTATATAACCAAGCACAGAGAACATGACTGTATACAAAATTGTATGACATTGTCGAAGGTTTTCTTTGTTCTTTTCTTTATATTTCTAATTCCAAATTAAATGTAAAAGAATAGAAAACAACTCGGATTGAACTAGAAAACGATTTAGTGTCGTTATTGTAATTAAACAAATTTCTATTAGATTTAGCAAATCTTCCAGCATAAATAACTGGAATAAGAATGTACTGTTCGTTGCACCATTTCGTTGGATGATTAAAAGACAAATAGTCAATATTAATGTTAGTTATTCGCATACAATGATATATATTTTATTCTAGGATATTACTACATTCTCTCTTAGAAATTAATGCTATAAATAAGCGTTTTTCAAGTAAACTTGTTCATTACATATTTTTTTCAAGATTCAAATAAAAAGTCTTATAAATATTTTATCTTTTGAATTATTCAATAGGGCAATAATAAACTAATAAACTATTATAGCGATTTATAGCTAACAACTATGTCAATTGTTTGAAGTACCAATAGAATTTTATTGAATTTTGATTGTAGAGATGAAGGTTGCTTTTTAGAATTATTTAACATTCAACAATTGTACGTTATCTATTTATTACCAGCATAATAAAATTTGTGAAGAACTATTGGTAAAGTTAAATGGTTTTAGTAATCTTAATCTATGTAGTGTGGGCAAATATAAATGCTATGTATATTCGAAAAAAAAAATTAGAATACTCTCATAGAAGTGTCTTTTACATTGAACTTTTGAGAGAGCATAGGTCAAATCTGTTCAGTTATCCTGCAAGAAATGGTTTAAGTTAATTAAAAAAAAACTCCATTTCAGTGAATCAAATAAAGAAATTTTTCCTCATATACTATATGTGCTTTATGAAATAAATAGTGAAAGAATACATTCTATAATCTAATTTATAGTATTTAGAAAACATGTGTCACTAAAAACCCTACGTTACTACATATTTTTTTGTGTTGAACAAAATCGCACATAAGATGGTAGATGTTAGCGACTCATCATTATGTGTGTGTGTGAATTTATGATCGATGAGATGTTTTGAGCTTCTTTTTCTGTTGTAAGAGCATGTTTAGCAGATATACAAATGCCTGATGCTTCATTATCCTGAACAAATACTAATTTGCATGCGTCGTTGTATGCAATGCATCCTGAAGGTGGTACTACTTTGCCTGCAGCAAAACCAAATCCACAGCAAGTCGTGGATTTTGTTATACATTTACGCTGGAGACAATCAGGAAAAGGTAATTTAAATGAAGAACCAGACAATACTTGTATATTTTTGAATGTACGTTGTGTATTAATAGTACCATATTCTAAAATAAAAAACAATTCATTTTTTCTTACCTCATCAATAAAATAAAATATTTTACTTGTAACGTGAGTTGTAATTTGTCCGTGAATATTTCCTGAGTCACCAAAAACTATAAAAGTGATAATTAGAAACATCAATAAAGTCCAATTACAAATCATCATTCTTAAGGTGTTTTCTTTTGTAAATGAACGATAGATAGGAATCAAATATTAGTTAGAAAAAAAGAAGTAAGATTTATATATACATAAAAGAAATTATCTTTCGGATTATGTACTAGTAAGCCAACACGACATCATACAATTGATAGCAAGTCTGGTTTCATAAATAACATAAATAAAAATGACATTATGCAGTGTCTCAAAAGTTCCTTCTACTGAAATTTTTCGCAAATCTTCGTTATCTAGTTTGACTTTATTAACTAATTTTTTTTAAATAATAGGTGAATACACTGAATTTTTATTTATAAGAACAAACTTCAGAAGTACTGTTCAAAGCTAAGACCTTTAACCTGCACAAAAATCTGGTCTGTTTTCTATTTCCGGAAACACATTACGCAACATTACTTTTTCAATTACTTCAGAATATTGAATGATTTATATGTTTAAATTCTCCAACTGTTGAATAGTCTTTTCATAAAATTTTATTTTGGCATGTCTTCAAAAAAACGAACTGAATAGTATCAAGTCAAAATTCGAGCAATTAAAACAGACATCATCCACGAGCTTCTACGGGAACAGAAAACAGGCTAAAGTTTATATTTCGGTTAAAGATCTTAGCTTTGAACAGTACTTCTGAAGTTTGTACGCATAAACAAAAACTCGGTGTATCCACCTATCATTTTAAAAAAGTTAGTTGCTAAAGTCAAATTAAACAGCAAAGATAGACGAAAAATTTAAGTGGAAGCAGCTTTTTTGACGTCCTGTATATAAATAAAAGCGTAAACGATGCAAAAACGTTATTTTTCCCTCGCTGTCCGTCATATATTATTATGATTTATTTTTCATTAGAATATATTCGTCTCTTTTACTTAAATAATCGATGTTTTCTATACATACGCAGTTATGCTGGACGCACATATATATATTAAAAGATCATCATGATTTTTTAACATGGAACGTTGCCAATGTTATATTCCGCTGAAACCATTATCAATTATTCACATTTACCTTTAGATATCTTTGAATACTGTATCATACTAAAAGGCACAATAGTATTTCAAATCATTTAGCTGTTTGATAATATGTTGGTACTCTTTCAACAACAACCTTCTTATACATGATATTCGTATAATCACAAAATTTTATTTCATAGAACATTTTTTATGAGAAATATCATATTTATTCTGTTATTTGATAAGTTCATTTTTAGCCAAGAAATGAAGCTAATTGGTTACAACTAGTCCCTTTTACAGATTCATGTTCATCCTTATGGTATTGACAATTTTTTACAAAGTAATTATTCAAAACAATTAACAGAATTCTCAAAAGAAGTCAGAATATAAGATTGATTTAGTTACTAGAACAAGAATCTTTTTCTATACATAAAATCCAGAGAATTAGAAAACTTATTAAATATCATTTCATAATAGTTCTTGTGTTTTTTTATGAAGATAATTATTATTCTCAAGTAAAATTTAAAAGCATCTTCTCCATAAAATCATCTAGATCGAGTTAATTTGATTCGTACACTTTAAGTATAAAACTTAACTTATTCAAATAATGACTTCACTTTCATCTTTGGAACATTGCATATGAAAATACTCATGTAATTAATGCATACCTTCATTTTGTCTAATAAATAAACTAAGCATCGATTTCATATATTTCTCAATTTTTTTTTTACTTTGTATATTTGTTGTATTTATTTTTAATACATGAACTATTTTCTTTTTGAGAGAAAACAATCTTGTTTGTAATCAAATATGAATTTCACTACTTTTTTCCTTTACTCATTCATTCAAAACATATAAATGAATAATCAAAAAGAAAAACAAACAACATCATTTATCGCATAAGACAACGTTCAGGAATGCATTTTAATGCTTCAAACCAATTGTTATTATTGTGTTTAAGTGTCATTAATATATTGTATACTTGATTGATTGACAAAACAGTATTTGCACTTGGTGAAAATCTACATAGATAATGAAAATAAATTAAAATAATTATCCGCATATTATTTGTAGAATATACCTAAGATATTTTTGAAGTGGTAATGATTGATGTCGAATCTGCTCATGTTTAGCTTTTTCTAAAGTAATTCGTTCATGTTTTGCTTAAATAAAAAGATTTCTTTTTCAAATTCGAATGAATCATACAAAAATAATTTACTTTTTTGAAATATTCCACCAAATATATAAATAACATTATGTTCATATTCACTCATTGTATTTGGTGAATCCGGTGATAAATAAACAAGTTGTTCTCGAGGAAATAAGTCAAGATAGGAAAGTGATGTTGCATGACAATAAGGACTATTTCGTAGCCATTTATCGTTATTACTGGAAAATAAGTTACATAAAATAACAAAAGATGGTGAATGATATCGATGAAGAAGAGTAAAACATGAATGAATTTTTAATTGAAGTCTTTCATAATAATTTTCAGATGAAATGTCATTATCATTATATTCATTAGCAAATGAACAATCGATAATGATATAATCACCGAGACGAGCAGCAACAAATAATTTTGCTTGACGAAGTTGACGTTGAAGATCAAATAAATGTTGAGGACAACGAAAAAAATGAATATAATGAACAGATGATGACCACCACCAAATACGATAACAGTGTCGAAAAATCATCACATTTAATAATCTGATAAAAAGAGTTGAATACGCTGATATTATTTATATTTCGTTTCATATTTGAAAAATTACTGACTAGAAAAAAATCTTAAGAAATAAAACAAAATCTATAAGTTAACACTATCGAATCAAAAATATTATTTGTGGCTATTTTTCAAGACGTCGATTGGTAACAACGAATAGTCAAATGATGTAATAAACGTAAGAGTTCACTAGTAGTTAGAATAACTGTGTTCGATTTTATGATAATGTTCATTAAGACAGTTAGACTAAAACAAAAGTGACAAAGGTTGTTGAGTGATATATCATTGGTGTTTCAGTCATCTACTCATTAATACTAAAATGATATTTGTTATACATTAGCATGAGATTCATTATTAGAGCAGTGAATAATGAATAAATAGCGAATGCTGAATCCGATGATATAGTAATACCTGATGTATCGAACAATAATATCTAATAACATTATAGAAAATTCTCAGCAATGCCGAATAAGGAAAAATTCATTATCATTTTTACATCTCCTTTAGATTTATGACTCCAAAATTTTGCATTTATGGCCCTATTATCTAGAATATGCTATTGTAGGCACGAAATTGTTATAAAGCTCCATGTATCATAATAGTGGATGTGACTATGGTCTATATCCACACGCACACACTAAAAATGAATATTAGTGCATATTTAAAAATAGAATTTGATGACAATGATAAAAGAATTTAATCTAATATAATAATGAATTTTGCTTTGGAAGAAATGGCTATGTGGTTGACAAATAATACATATTGATTTCTATTGGACTCAAAGTAAATATGATACAAGTGAGCCAATGACTTTTCTTTTTGAAGGTTTTTATTGAAAATTTTTTTTAGAAGAGTTCTATTTTCATGGTATTGCTCATCCTTATCGTACTTTCATAATCCACAACGAACTATTTATCAAACTTTGCCTTTGTGCTATGGTATTGAACAAAAAACTTTTATCCATTCATTTTTGTTTATTAAGGTGTGTTCCTATGTATAAATTTAGGTTCAGAATAAATTCCATATTGGATTATAAAGAATACATTCTAAAACAAAAAGTTTTCTTGGAAACCTATCAAAATGGGTTTTTGGATAGATTTCGGAAACCAAAAAAGGTTTCCGAACTGACCTTGGAAACTTTTAGGAGGTTTCTGAAAAGAAAAAAATAGGTTTTCGAATTTCTGAAATGCTTTAGGAGTCACTTCTAAGAATTGATTTATCACCTAGAACGGGTCATTCGGCATGAAATTTCAGGAATGAATGGTCCTCGTGAGAAACGCTTGTGATAAAAGTTTCAGCGTGATATACACTACTAGATTTAACTTCCGGCTTGTTTTTATAGATGCCAGGAGAATTGAAATAACTTCATCGTTATAAGAGGTACAGAGCTCGAACTACTTAGTCTCGAATTAAGACTAGCCTCTGCACGCAACTTTTCATTGAACAGTTTTTTGAGACTCTCTTCTATTCATTTGTTATTAGCATTTTTGTGGACATGGTGTTCAAAATAAGCATAAAAATTGTGAGGCCACGACAGTAAATCCCACTTTTCTCAGTCCATAAATCAAGTATAAAAAATTTATCCGATGAAAAGTTAACTCTTGTTCAGACCTTTAATAAAAAACATCGGTTATGCATTGAGCCGGGTGGAAGTAATTTTAATTTTTCTGCCTGAAAATCGTGTTTTGAGAAAAACGCTAAAGAAATTTTAGAAATGCATTTTTTCATTCAAATCTAGAAAAAAAACATACTAAATTGGGATATTCATAATACGTGTCAGTGTCATTTTTTAAAGCACATAAAACATAATTTAGACTACCGCTGTCGGTCATATTTAAGTAAATATAATGATTTATTCAATGCCGAAATAAATAAAAGACACTTTTCCCAAAACTGTAAAACTTTATAAAAAACAGGAAAATTCCTGAAAACAATGTGGAGGGGATTGAAAGGGTATGGGTGTTACTCTTGCAAAACTGCATAAATCTATAGTCTTTTAATTCAAGTATATATCAAATTAATCTTTACACATTTCAAAATTTTTTCTGCTTACGAAATACAATGCTTGATTTGGTATTTATGTCAATAGAGTGATAGTTTATGGTGAGCAATACTGAGTCATTAAATACAGTTTCTAACTTGGATGGTCGTCTTAAAGATGAATACTCATGTATAAATGATGATCCTGGATATGAGTGACAAAAATATTAAATGTATAGTAGAAACCAAGTAATTAAATATAGTCGAATTTGAACTAAGAAAGTAGCAGAGATTACTAACATTTCAAAGATACAGTGTATTGTATTTTACATGAACAATTGCATACGATTGAAGTGTGTTTCATATGATTGTCACATTCGCTAACATCGAATCAATGGCATGTCATTCATTTTTAGAAACATAATCAACGGCTAGTTGTACATTTTTAAATTGATGAATTCATGGAAAAATCATAGTGCGTGATGGAGTATTATCATTTTAAATTGTCACTTTACATTCATAGATATTTAAAAGCAATCGATTCTTAAGAAACGAGACTTTAGTCAGGTTTCCAGTTTTTCATCAGCGCACTAGAAACTATTCTAAAAGTTCTTGGTATACTTTCACATATAGGTTTAGTATACCAGAACTTATGATATTTATGGATGTAGGGCTGTATGATGTATGTGCATATGCCAATACTAGCATAGCAACGTTCCTCTTTATTTTACATTAAAACCAATCCAGTACATTTTTGAATGTCCTTCGTGCCTCATCGATTTTCATCGTGAAAATAGTTAGTGAATGAAGCAACATTGAGAAATAGGAAGAAATTATTATAAACAAAAAGATTCAGACGATTGAATATTGACAACCAGTTCCAAAAACAGTTAACAAGACTAACTGTCAAATGAAACGGTCTATACTTAATTTGATGTTTAATCACATCAAAGTTAAAACTATTTCATTCAACTTTCATTCAGAAACAAGTCAAGAAAAATATCCAACAGTTGGATTTAATGGATTTGTTATACTATATGTAAAATATTCTGTGAAATTCATGAATCTTCTGGACTTTTTCTTCGATAAGCATTATAAAAAAATAAACTGGATTGTAAAATACGATAGATTATTCTTTTCGTTGATATTAACATTTGAAAAAATCAATATCTGCTAATACGTAAAAGATTTCATTAATCTTTCTCGTTTGTTTAAAAAAACGTCACCCCAGGCAAGCAAAAAATAACGCAGGACGCCCGACATGACTAGTCTAAAATGTCTGCACTACCGTCTGGTCTAGTCTAAAATGTCCACGCTACTGTCTGGTCTAGTCTGAAATGACTTGCAGCCCGTCAGG